>CM060463.1:37992419-38017419 GCA_030544235.1 Lepturacanthus savala
CTGCAAGAATTAATGAAACCACTGCAGGAATTAATGAAACCACTGCAGGAATTAATGAAACCACTGCAGGAATTAATGAAACCACTGCAAGAATTAATGAAACCACTGCAGGAATTAATGAAACCAGAGCAGGAATTAATGAAACCACTGCAGGAATTAATGAAACCACTGCAGGAATTAATGAAACCACTGCAGGAATTAATGAAACCACTGCAGGAATTAATGAAACCAGAGCAGGAATTAATGAAACCACTGCAGGAATTAATGAAACCACTGCAGGAATTAATGAAACCACTGCAGGAATTAATGAAACCACTGCAGGAATTAATGAAACCAGAGCAGGAATTAATGAAACCAGAGCAGGAATTAATGGAACCACTGCAGGAATTAATGAAACCACTGCAGGAATTAATGAAACCACTGCAGGAATTAATGAAACCACTGCAGGAATTAATGAAACCAGAGCAGGAATTAATGAAACCACTGCAGGAATTAATGAAACCACTGCAGGAATTAATGAAACCACTGCAGGAATCAATGAAACCACTGCAGGAATTAATGAAACCACTGCAGGAATTAATGAAACCACTGCAGGAATTAATGAAACCACTGCAGGAATTAATGAAACCACTGCAGGAATTAATGAAACCACTGCAGGAATTAATGTTCAGTAGTACTAGTACTCACTCAGTAGTACTGGTACTCATCCAGTAGTACTGGTACTCAGTACTCAGTAGTACTACTAGTAGTACTAGTACTCATCTTCCTGCAGCAGTGAGTGTTTCCAGGTTATTTCCTGTCATTGCAGCAGCTTCAGCTTCAGCTTCAGCTTCACACGTTCAACTTTTTGCTTCTCAGCCTTATTTTATTCTTTTTGGTAGAAAATGCTTCAAAGTGAAATAAACAGGTTTAATGTTGAGTTCAGTCAGGATGAACCTGTCAGAATGAACCATCCAATCACAGGATGTTAGAGCTGAGACAACCGTCCAATCACAGGATGTTAGAGCTGAGACAACCATCCAATCACAGACCGTTAGAGCTGAGACAACCATCCAATCACAGACCGTTAGAGCTGAGACAACCATCCAATCATAGGATGTTAGAGCTGAGACAACCATCCAATCACAGGATGACAGAGCTGCATCTTAATTAAACTCATTAAACTCAGAATTACTGTTTTCTAGTAAAACTCCACCCACTGATCTGGATTTATCTTCTTACATGAGATGATTTTTCATGTTTTTCATCAATAAAACACAAATCTTTGAGCTGTTAAATGAAACATGAGCCTTTAATTTCAATGAGAACAGACATTTTTCTGTTTTCCTGTAAATAACCTCAGGTCCATGTGTGGCTCAGTGACAAACGATGTTAAAACCTTTTAAAAGTTTTAATTCATTCATCACAGGTGTCCAACCCGAGGCCCGGGGCCCGAGTCTGGACCGGCACCTCGTTTCCTGTGGCCCTTTAACGAGCTCACACTTACACTTACAATTAATGAATTAATTGAAGCAGCTTCTTTCCCTTTGTTGAACTTTCTATTCTTTAATATGTAGCATAGCAACACTAAACCATAGATTCATGAAATAAATCAATAGTTAATAGTGGTTATCAGCAGATTCTGGTATGAGTCTCTACATATCTGAGATGATGTTAATGTTTCATAATTAGACGCTAACAACAATACAACTTTATTTATAAATTCTGGTTAACAGCACTATTATGAGTGGAGAGACAAATATCTAATATAATAATATATAATAATAATACATAGATATGATCATGTTGGTTTATTGTTATTTAAAAGTCTAATTTTATGCATTTGTTTCCTCATGTGCTGTAAAATGCTGTAACTGATAAATAATAATAACAGTTAAACATATAATCCTCCTAGAACATAGAACTAGTTGATAACATGTGTTTAAACTCTGATAAATCAGGTTTTTATGGTTCCATCACATCATTTTTGTCACTGACCCACATATTAATAATTATTGAGGCTGTTTCAGCTTCTCTACCTGTTACTGGTCCTGGTGGTTCTGATGGTGGTTCTGGTGGTTCTGATGGTGGTCCTGGTGGTTCTGATGGTGGTCCTGGTGGTTCTGGTGGTGGACTAGGTTCATCCTGGACTCTGCAGCTGCTGCTTCCACAAAGATGAAGTTGATGAATCATCTTTGTGGATTCAGCTCCTGAAGAAACTGAATCAGAGCAGAAACTGTTTCCTGACGTTTCCTCCTCCTGCTCCTGTCTTTCCTCCAGGATCCCAGCCTCCTGCTCCTCCTCCTGCTCCTCCTCCTGCTCCTCCTCTGATGCTGGACGTCCCCCCCTGTCCTCCTGCTCCTCCTGCTCCTCCTGCTCCTCCTGCTCCTCCTGCTCCTCCTGCCCTGTCTCCTGATGGAGGAGGAGGAGGTCGTGGTGCCCTCCTCAGCTCCATCCAGACCTTCAGTAAAGGCCGACTGAAGAAGACCCAGACCACGGACCGCAGCAACCCCGTCATCTGACCCGTCTCCACGGCAACGAGACCTCCACTGCCGTCTGGACCGGGTCACGTCCGCTGTCCCTGAGATGTGAAAACACAAATATACAAGAACCGTCGTAGTTTTCAAGCTGTTTCCTGTTTGTTTGTCTTTTTTCTCCTTGTTGCTGTGGAAGAACAGAACAGAACCGGGTCAGACCGGGTCAGACCGGGTCAGACCAGGTCAGACCACGTCAGACCAGGTCTACTGGGCTGGGACTGGTTTCATTCTGCTCTTCAGGCTTCGTAGAAGATCCGATCGAACGTTGAAATCTGGACGCTTGAGGAGCCTCACGCTTTTACTGGTTCTGGTCCTAGTCCTGGTTCTGGTCCTTCTCCTGGTCCTGGTCCTGGTCCTGGTCCTGGATCAGCAGAGAAACTGGTGTCCATGTTTAACCCGTCTCTGTGGCCTCAGACGTCTTCAGGACGTCTAAAAACCACCTGAGCTGCAGCCAATTAACTTCATGAAGTCGTTTCTGTTAATGTCCTTAAAAAAACTTTATTGAATGAGTCCTTAAAAAAACTTTATTGGTATAAAACCTGCCGGAGCAGAATATTTTCATGTTGTGTCTGAAACATGAGAAAGTTTCAACTAAACAGTCGATTTGATTTTCAGTAAAAACCATTCTTCATCATTTCCTGTTGTTTCAAACGTCCCGTATCATTGGCCGTGAAGTTGTGATGTCACTAATAAGATAAATGTGTCATCTACAAAGGTCATTGTGATTCTGACTCGTTAATATTAACGAGCCTCTCCTCTGATTGGCTGATGGGGTTTTTATTTTCTTTTCTTCATTATTTCTAACTAGTCAGTGTGTTTGTTGATGAGACAGCACCTCATCATTCTGATTATTAATTTAATCATTGGCAGAAATAATGTCGCTGCTGTGTTTCCTATAATGAATGAATCATTCATAGATTCAGTGACGACGTTAGAACAAAGAATTTCCTGTAGTTTTCATGCAGCTACACTGAGATAAACACGACTCTAACCGGATTTACTCTGGGTTTTTGCTGCAGCTGGAGAGTAGAATCTAATATTTATGGAGCCGTTTGGATCCAGAGAAGCACAAACTGAACTGGATCCACTGATTATTGGAGATAAATCGTTGCTTCACGGTTTAAATCCTGGATCTGATTTATTTTTACAGCAGATAAAACATCGTTAGGTTTTGCGTCTTTGCACCAGAGAGAAAACAACCTAATTATTCCACATTCCTGTTTAGTTCATTAACTGTAAATCACTTCATCATCATCTTCATCATCATCATCAGTTCCTATAATGATCAGCACTTCCTGCTGCCTTTAGTTGTTGTCGTGTGGTTATTTACACGTTTCCTGGGTTTACGTGAAGTTGTGATGTCACTTCACTCCCTGAAGCTTCTATTAATATTAATGAGCTCTCCTCTGATTGGCTGATTAAAACGAGCGGTGGCTGTATAGTTGTGACATCACAGCTTAGTCCAGTTTAAGGCTTCTGGACGTTTCTCTGAGGATTAATAGAAGAACTCAACTTACTTCCTGTAAAACTCCAGATGAACTCTAACTCCCCTTCACTAAACCAGTTCTTCTAAACACCACAGGAAGCTGCTTCTTGTTTTTCTGCCCTTATAGAATCTGGACTAACGTCAGTAGAAGGAGAATCCTCCTTCCCTGAGCTGTTGCTGTCCCGTTCATCTCAGACCCGTTGGTTTTATCGTCTGTAGCTGGTGATTTTATCGTGCCATACGGATCCTGGTGCCTATGGAACCTGAATGTTTTTGTAGAGGTGTTTGTGTGTCAGGAGTTTTCTGTCCAGAGCTTTAACCCAGGATGATGAATCTGATGAATCTGATGAATCTGATGAATCTGATGAATCTGATGAATCTGACGAATCTGACGAATCTGACGAATCTGACGAATCTGACGAATCTGACGAATCTGACGATGAATCCCTGCAGGTTCGTTGCTGACGTCTCGTTCTGCCTGTGGACAGAAGCTGTTGGATCCGATTCACTCATGAATCTTAAATCCTGATCAGAACAATCTGAGTTTTGGTGTGAAAAGACTCTGCTTTAAGCTGAAATCATGTGTTTTTTATTGTTCAGTGCAATCCACTTCAATGCAATGGTCTTTGTGTGTGTGTTGAATGTCGTTGAGTCGTATCTGAATGTTTTTAATCCGCAGCACTTTACCCACGAGGGTGGAAGACCAGTCCAGACGCTTCTGTGTTTAATAAAGAAATGAAAAATACACGGTTTGCTAAATATTTTCAGTCAGAGACGACGTGTTGGTTAGAAACAGCGTCCATGTTTACAGGTTTTATCCTAATGTCTGTTAAATAAAATCCTTTCTACGTTTAACGCGGCTGTAAAACGACCCTCAGCTTCACTGGTGGAATCAGAGTCTGCTGTGATGAAATAAACCAAGTGAAGATTTGAATAAAAATTATTAAAAATGAGTCAGAGTAGTTTTTATTTCTTTGAGTTGAATCTTTATTTCCAACATGTATGTGAGCACTGAACAGTTTATTACAACTACCAAATATAATAAATACAGTGTCTTTCTCTGAATTATTAAAGGAATAATAGTAATAATATCAATGATAATATTAATATAATTATAATAAATACATGTTGGAAAAGGAGTAGGAAGAAGTAAAATACTCATTAATTCCTACCCTCGCACTCTATTCTATTATAATAATGTAGATAATTATTTCCTGTGATTATTTATATGAAACTATAAGTTATACAGTTATATATAATAATAATAATGTCCTCTATGGAAACTTATTACAGTTTAATAGTTGTTTATTTACAGCATTTTACCACACAGAGACTTCTAGGGCTGTAAATAATTATTATAAACCATTATTATAATTTTATAATTTTAATAATTAATTATATGGTTAACTATTGTGTTTAATCCATAAGAAATCACAAATATTATTAATTACTGTGTCCTAAGGCTCAATGAAAAGGTCATTTGGTCCTGAAAGGTCATTTAAAAGTTAAATTTTAGAGAATCTCTGATATTCTGAGAAAATAAATAGCAAATATTTAATCTCTGAGACATTTGCTGCATATTTTCTATATTAAACTTTAAATTTACTACTTTTTCCTCTGAATTTTGCTCCCTGCCGAGGTCATTTATTTTTTTTTCATTATATCATTAATCCCTAATTATCTTCGTATTATAGTCAAAGGTTTACTATTATATTTTAACGTAATTAAATTGAATTAATACATTTTTCTACGTATTAAATCTATTTTTCCTCCTGGATCCTCCGTACACCACCAGTGTCCTTGGACGTTACTTCCCACTCTGGAGGTTTTTCCCGCCTCTATCTCCGTTGCTTCGCTGTGATTGGCTCTGCGCTGTGACGCGGTCCGACCGACGTAGAAGCGTCAGCGTTGATTGGCTGAAACCCCCTCACACGTCTAACGTCACTGCCGTCTCCCAGGCAGAGGACAGGTTGAAGATGGCGTCGTCCCTGAGATGTGTTCTCCGCTCAGGAAAGGTGCAGCATCCTTCTCTGTCCGCTTTATTTTTACTGTCAGCGGATAATATCAGTAACTTCTCTCTCTGCTTTTCTCTCTCCAGAATGCCGTGTCAGCTCTGCGGCGGCGGGAGTTTCACAGGAGCGCTCCGGCTGCTGTGCAGGTCAGTGTTAGCAGCTACATGCTAACTGTGGCTAAGTTAGCGGCTAGCTAGTAGCAGTATAGCTAACACTTCAGATAATGTTTGATGCTGAGCTAACGATTGATATTAATAACAAAGCAGAGTCAACTGTCTCATCTGCTTATTTAGGTTTAATAGTAATGAATAATAATATGTAATAATAGTAACTGTCAGGTCACTGAACTGTTGTCACATCACGTCAAAATCATGACAATTTACTGGAGTTTAACAGTAACTAACATGTACTGTACATAACCAGAGCTGTTGAGAGGCCACAGAAAATGAGGTGCAGGTCAGATATAACTTGAGTTTGACACACGAGTTAGTCAGTTTAAATTGAATGGGAGGTGTTTTCAGGACTGGATGTGTACAGACTGATCCTGATCCTGGTTTTGATCCTGATCCTGGTCCTGGTTGTGGTTCTGATCCTGGTTGTGGTTTCAGGTGACGGTTCGTGATGCGTTGAACCAGGCGATGGATGAGGAGCTGGAGAGAGATGAACGGGTTTTCCTGTTGGGTGAAGAAGTGGCTCAGTACGACGGAGCCTACAAGGTCAGAGCTGGTCGCTAGGAAACAGCAGAACAGGTGTATCCAACAGGTGTATCCAACAGAACAGGTGTATCCAACAGAACAGGTGTATCCAACAGAACAGGTGTATCCAACAGGTGTATCCAACAGAACAGGTGTATCCAACAGGTGTATCCAACAGAACAGGTGGATCCAACAGAACAGGTGTATCCAACAGAACAGGTGTATCCAACAGAACAGGTGTATCCAACAGAACAGGTGGGTCCAACAGAACAGGTGGATCCAACAGAACAGGTGTATCCAACAGAACAGGTGTATCCAACAGGTGTATCCAACAGAACAGGTGACATGGAAGAAAAGAAAATATTACACACAGACTATATATATAAATAAATATAATATATTATAGGATAGACGCACCATATGTACAAGATAGATTATTACACATTAAGGTAGATTAATTGATTGATTAATTGATTATACACTACTCACAATAAGTCAGGGATATTGTTATTTTCCTGTTTAGTCTGAATGTTAATGAAATAAGTTAAAGTTCCTTGTTGATATTAGTAATAATGAATGAGAAGAAACATTTTCATTAGTTTAATATTAATTACCCCAAAATGTCTCTGACTTATTGTGAGTAGTGGACATATCATCAATATCCACATGATTAATGCAATAAGAAAATAGTCTGTCACTACTTTACATCATTTTATGAAGCAGAAAACTAGCAGTAGGGTAATCTATTGATTATTTAAACAATTAATTGATTAGTTGTCTGGTTCATTAAATGGTTTAAATGTGGATCAGTGTTTCATCAAAGATGAAGATTCAACATAAAATGTCTTTTTTTGTCCAAAGATCATCAGTTTATTATTATAGAGACTAAAGAAACAGGAAATAATCAGAGAAGAGAAGCTGGAACCAGAGAATTTACACATTTACTGATTAATCAATGAGTCTGATTGTTCATCATAATAGTTGGTGATTAATGTAATTAATTAATGAATCGTTGCAGCTCTACTGATCATCTTTGTTCAGTTTGTAGTTGAACTATAAATCTGTGTTTGTAGGTGAGTCGTGGTCTGTGGAAGAAATACGGAGACAAACGGATCATTGATACCCCCATCTCTGAGGTGAGAATCTGTCTGACTACAGGTGTCAGTAATAACTATACATATTAATAACTATACATATTAATAACTATACATATTAATAACTATACATATTAATAACTATACATATTAATAACTGAAGATGTCAGTAATAACTATACATATTAATAACTATACATATCAGTAATAACTACAGATGTAATTAATAACTACAGATGTCATTACTAAGTGAAGTTGTGTGGTGTTAACGTCATCTTCTCTGGGTGTAGATGGGCTTCACCGGCATCGCAGTAGGAGCTGCCATGGTGAGTTATTTAACTGATCAGTCACTAATCTACCAGTTATTGATAATAAAACACTGAAACCACATCCTGTTAATAGTGATGTCACCACCTGCTGCTTTCTCATTGAGGAGGGTTTTTGCAGCTTCCTGTGTTTTATCACTGCTGCTGTGGTCAGCTTCTTTAACCTCCGTGTGTGTTCTCCTCCAGGCTGGACTCAGGCCCATCTGTGAGTTCATGACCTTTAACTTCTCCATGCAAGCCATCGACCAGGTCATCAACTCAGCAGCTAAGACCTACTACATGTCCGCCGGGCTGCAGGCGGTGCCCATCGTCTTCAGAGGACCCAACGGAGCGTCAGCTGGAGTCGCTGCTCAGCACTCACAGTGTTTCGCTGCATGGTACCGAGGGTTATACCCTAGAAACATTAGAATACAACTTTATTAATACAGTAGATTATAACAGGAGTCACTGCATGGTACCGAGGGTTATACCCTAGAAACATTAGAATACAACTATATTAATACAGTAGATTATAACAGCAGTCACTGCATGGTACCATGGGTTATACCCTAGAAACATTAGAATACAACTATATTAATACAGTAGATTATAACAGGAGTCACTGCATGGTACCATGGGTTATACCCTAGAAACATTAGAATACAACTATATTAATACAGTAGATTATAACAGCAGTCACTGCATGGTACCGAGGGTTATACCCTAGAAACATTAGAATACAACTATATTAATACAGTAGATTATATAATATATATTATAGAGACTAAAGAAACCAGGAAATAATCAGAGAAGAGAAAATAACACTGAGGAAGTCAGACAGCCTGTAAACTCCAGGAGACCAGCTTCTAAAATAAAGGAGTTGTTGTTATTCTAATTCTTATTCTAACATGGTGTTATATAATGTGTGTGTGTGTGTGTGTGTAGGTACGGTCACTGTCCAGGCCTGAAGGTGGTGAGTCCCTGGAGCGCTGAAGATGCTAAAGGTCTCCTGAAGACGGCCATCAGAGACGACAACCCTGGTATAGAACACCTCAGAGTCTGGTGATGATGTCATAGAGAGGCTGGAGATGATGTCATAGAGAGTCTGGTGATGATGTCATAGAGAGGCTGGTGATGATGTCATAGAGAGTCTGGTGATGATGTCATAGAGAGTCTGGTGATGATGTCATAGAGAGTCTGGTGGTGATGTCATAGAGAGTCTGGTGGTGATGTCATAGAGAGTCTGGTGATGATGTCATAGAGAGGCTGGTGATGACCTCATAGAGGGTCTGGTGGTGACGTCATAGAGAGAGTCTGGTGGTGACGTCATAGAGAGAGAGTGGTGATGACGTCATAGAGAGAGAGAGTGGTGATGACGTCATAGAGAGAGAGAGTGGTGATGACGTCATAGAGAGAGAGTGGTGATGACGTCATAGAGAGAGAGTGGTGATGACGTCATAGAGGGTCTGGTGATGACCAGACATCCAGTAACTGATGTTTTCTATGGTGATGTGATTAGTTGATGGTTTCTATGGTGATTGATTAGTTGATGGTCATGACGTCCTAGAGAGTCTGGTGATGACGTCCTAGAGAGTCTGGTGATGACCTCATAGAGAGGCTGGTGATGACCTCATAGAGAGGCTGGTGATGACGTCATAGAGAGGCTGGTGATGACGTCATAGAGAGTCTGGTGGTGACGTCATAGAGTCTGGTGGTGACGTCATAGAGTCTGGTGGTGACGTCATAGAGTGTGGTGATGACGTCATAGAGAGAGAGGTGGTGACGTCATAGAGAGTCTGGTGATGACGTCATAGAGAATCTGGTGATGACGTCATAGAGAGTCTGGTGATGACGTCATAGAGAGAGTGGTGATGACGTCATAGAGAGAGTGGTGGTGACGTCATAGAGAGAGAGTGGTGATGACGTCATAGAGAGTCTGGTGATGACGTCATAGAGAGAGTGGTGATGACGTCATAGAGAGTCTGGTGATGATGTCATAGAGAGTCTGGTGATGACGTCAGAGTCTGGTGATGATGTCATAGAGAGAGAGTGGTGATGACGTCATAGAGGGTCTGGTGATGACCAGACATCCAGTAACTGATGTTTTCTATGGTGATGTGATTAGTTTATAGTTTCTATGGTGATGTGATTAGTTGATGGTTTCTATGGTGATGTGATTAGTTGATGGTTTCTATGGTGATGTGATTAGTTGATGGTTTCTATGGTGATGTGATTAGTTGATGGTTTCTATGGTGATTGATTAGTTGATGGTTTCTATGGTGATGTGATTAGTTGATGGTTTCTATGGTGATTGATTAGTTTATAGTTTCTATGGTGATTTAGTTTATAATTTCTATGGTGATGTGATTAGTTTATAATTTCTATGGTGATTGATTAGTTGATGGTTTCTATGGTGATTGATTAGTTGATGGTTTCTATGGTGATGTGATTAGTTGATGGTTTCTGAACCAGTAATGTCAAGTAATTGATTAGTTGCTGTTTTTTACTGTTAAGTAACTTATTGAATAAACAGTGTAGTTTTTATTGTATTATTTTATTTATAGTAGCCAGTAACATGAGACCTGCATCTTCCCTTTAAAATCTATGTATTCTAACTGATGGTTACTGTAATAATGTTTCTATGATGAGGACTAGATATAAATCAGTGTTTAAGTGTTGCTGATGTGAGTATAATTACTGTAATCAGTATAATCTATGTTTCAGTGGTTTTCCTGGAGAATGAGCTGATGTATGGAGTTCCCTTTGAGATGTCAGAGGAGTCTCAGTCCAAAGATTTTACTATTCCTATAGGAAAGGCCAAGGTGGAGAGACCAGGTGAGACTAATACACAGGTATCTCATTTAATGTCCTTCAGTCTGTTGTTTTATAAAACCTCTTCATTACAGGAAGCAGTAAATGTAAGTAATGTAAGTAAATGTTTACTTTGAAGCTGTGGTTAAATACAGCAGATGTTGTTCTTCTGTAACACTCAGACTTTTATTATTCTAATTATTTAATGACCAGAAACCAACATGAACACACCATGTTTATATAGACCTGATGAATTATCAATAAAACTCTGGTTTGTGTTGATTAGAATATCAGTGAATATAAAACATGTGATAATAAACTGTGATGTGGTGTAAACACTACAAACCTGGAACCAGATAGTTTAACTCTGTGAACTATCTCTCCTCCTCCTCCTGCTCCTCCTGCTCCTCCTCCTCCTCCTCCTCCTCCTCCTCCTGCTCCTCCTCCTCCTCCTGCTCCTCCTCCTCCTGTTCCAGGGAGCCACATCACCGTGGTGGCCCACTCGCGGTTGGTGGGCCACTGCCTGGACGCGGCGGCCGTCCTGGCGAAGGAGGGCATCGAGTGTGAGGTAGAGTAGAACCACACCTGTTGATGCTGACTCAGGTGATGCTGCTGTGCTGACCACTTCCTGTCTGTGTCAGGTGATCAACCTGAGGACCATCCGGCCTCTGGACGTGGAGAGCATCGAGTCCAGCGTGATGAAGACCAACCACCTGGTGACGGTGGAGGGAGGATGGCCTCAGTTTGGAGTGGGAGCAGAGATCTGTGCCACCATCATGGAGGGTTTGTAGCTATTAGCACTTATCTGTCAAAATAAAAGCCCCTCAGGATTATTCTTAGTTTCATACAAACCTTCTCTGCTGTTTCATTGGTGCGTTTAACTTCCTGTTTGTGTTTTAGGCCCCGCCTTCAACTACCTGGATGCTCCGGTTACCAGGGTAACGGGCGTGGACATCCCGATGCCGTACGCTAAAATCCTGGAGGACAACAGCGTTCCACAGATTAAAGACATCATCTTCTCTATCAAAAAGACCCTGAACGTCTGAGGCTCCACACGTCCCGTTTTAAATGTAACCGTGTAAATATCAACACGTTTAAAACACGCTTAAAACACGCTCCCTGTTCTGACGCCGCCGGACTCACGGTGGTAGGAAAATATAAACGCACAACTGTAAACCTGCAGCCTGGTCCTGGTGTTTAGAGAAAACCTGTGGCTGCTTCCTCCCCTTCAAAATAAAAGTCACTCCTTCCTGTGGGCTTCGTGGTTCTGTGGATGAACAAACTGCTGCAGGGACAGAAAAATAAAAGGTTTGTTGTGTAGAATTCAGTTTCCTCACATGAAAAAAGGGATTTAAAATAAAAAGCACCAATAGAAACAACAGTTATTAAAGTATTTAACTCAGTATTTTGTTGATCTTCTCCCATTAAAACGTGTTTATTTAAGTGTTTTTAGATTTTCCTCCTGATTAAAAGCAGCAGCAGAGAATCACGGAGCCCAGAGGAAGAGATCAGATATTTATTGTAGCTGCAGAACGTCTGCGGCAGGTTTTGTTGCTGTAAAATAAAAAAAACTCTGTTACAGAAATAAAAACCTTCAGCCCTTCAATGATTTATTCTTCTTTTATCTACAATCAACTGAAAATAAACAGTGAGTCACTGAAAGTGAAGCTTTAAACTTTATTGACAAACTCATCAGACGCAGCATCATCTGTCAACATGAAAACATTTACTAAATAAATTCTAACTAATTATGTTCCAGCATCACCTGATTCATCTTCTCTGTCATGTTAATGTTTATTAAACTGTTTCCATGTTTGTTCCTTTCAGATTCAGCTCAATAACTTTAGATTCAGTAGAAAATGTCTAAATTCTCTGGTTCCAGCTTCTCTTCTCTGATTATTTCCTGGTTTCTTTAGTCTCTATAATAATAAACTGATGATCTTTGGACAAAAAATATGTTTTAGGTTGAATCTTTAGCTTTAAATCCACATTTATGAAATGTTCATGTAAAGGTTTGTGTGTTTTATGCAGAAAATGAAATATTATGGTAAAAGGACACGGAGGAAACTTTGGGAATATTTCCAGATGAATCTACAGTAACTTCCTGATTTAATTAAAGGAACGTTGGAGGAAACCAGAGATTTAGAATAAACATGAACCAAAGAACTTCAATTATTCAGAAACCAGTGATGATGTTGGAAGATAAAGATCCTGATGTGATTGAAATAGAAGCTTCATGATGGAAAACGTCATAATTTTATGAGAATAAGTTATAATATTTCAAGTTGTGGTATTATAAGAAAATATTTCTTAATTCATGAACCCACCATATTAAACATTTATCAGATTTAACAGAACTGAGGATAAATCCTGTCATCAGGAAGCTGATGACGATGATGAAGGTGATGAAGTAAAAAAATACCCGTCCTGAGTGAAATCAGGTCAGAACTCTGCAGAAAACCATGTGATGATCAGCTGTTTCTGTTTTATTCTTCATCTGCAGCAGTTTAGTGTTTCTGCTGCTTTTTATGGATTAAACAGAGTTTGTTTTAACCGGCAACAAAACTAAAATGTACAAATTCTCCATAAAGTTCTGATCAGTTCCTCCTCACAGTTTCTGACCTCCTACAACTCCCAGAATGCCGTCTGAGTCCAGAGATGAGGGCGGGGCCTCTGTCCTGCTCTGTGTTTGTGGGCGGGGCCTCCAGGGTTTCAGGGAGCTGATAGGTCAGCTCGTCCGACCTCTGAGTGACCTTTGAGCAGCCCCAGTCTGACCACCACCACCCTCCTCTTCTTCTGCTCCATCCCCTCCTCTTCCTCCTCCTCCTCCTCTTCCTCCTCCTCCTCTCTCTCCTTCACTTTTCTTTTCCCTCTCTCCTTCCTCTTCTCCTTTCGCTGTTTCTTTGCTTTTTTCCTCCTCAGTTTTTCCATCTCAGCTTTTTCTTCCACAGCTCGATCATCTTCATCATCGTCCTCCTCCTCCTGGACTCCATCCTGCACCTCCTCCTCTTCTACTTCTTCCTCCTCCTCCTCCTCTACTTCCATCTCTATTATCTCCTCCTCTTCCTCCTCCTCCTCTTCTTCTTCTTCTTCTTCTTCTTCCTCCTCCTCCTCTTCTTCCTCTTCCTCCTCTTCTTCATCTTCCTCCTCGTCTCCTTTCAGATCTCGTTTCATCTTCATCCTCTGTCGTCCGTTCTGTGTCGACTAAAGAAGAAGAAACAAACATCAGGACCAGATGAACCAGACTGAGCAGCTGTGGCGCCACCGTGTGGCTGAACCATTAAACAGCAGCTCAGTGTGTGAATTCATTCATTAGTTGTGGTGCAGCACAGATCATCCCATCAATGAGTTGTTCACACACACACTTATATATACACACACACACTTATATACATAATGATGTGGAATGACTTTTCTCAGAGATTCCCGTTACTATGGCGACATAGTCTCCATTTTTGTCTGGACTTTTGTCCCCATTCATTCTGGATGGGAGGAGCCTCTAGAGGCTAGAGTGGTGATGTCATCGTTAGAGTGTAGAGGGAGAGAAAACAGCTCTGAAAAATAAATTTATAAATTGCTGGAGGAGCCACAATTTTAAACACACATCAATAATT
The DNA here is from genome assembly GCA_030544235.1 of Lepturacanthus savala. Taxonomy (NCBI): domain Eukaryota; kingdom Metazoa; phylum Chordata; class Actinopteri; order Scombriformes; family Trichiuridae; genus Lepturacanthus; species Lepturacanthus savala. The sequence continues at coordinate 38,006,953 of CM060463.1, forward strand.
TTTATATCAAAACGTAGGCACCACTGTCCTGATCGATAAAATACCACTAACCAAGCTGAGAGTTTTACAGTTTTCTCACTACGAGCCTCCAAACACAGCTTGGTCCCTCTTTTTCTTCCATTCAGTCCCATATTAAATTTGAAAAACCTTGATTTTCAAAATCCTCCTACTTTTTAAACTGCTCCTGTGCTCATGTTTTGTAAGATACAGAAATAAAAATGATATCAGTACGACCGGGGGAAGGCCTGCTCTCAGAAAATATGATCATTTTGTCTCCATCTTTTACGGTTTTCTAATTATGAGCACTTGTTCGGCGTGTGTTCCAACCAGAGGTAGCCTTTCTGCCTCCTCAGATTTAGTCGGTTAGTCATGAATTCAAATGTAGCAGAGCAGTTAGTCACCATGGTAACGGCCCAGCTGCTGCAGAGGGCTGATCAGCAAGTGAGCTGAAAGCTGATTGGCTCATGATGTCAGGCTGAAAGCTGATTGGCTGAATGGTTTTCATCAATAACTTTGGATCTAAAGCTCCTACAACTATATAACTTGGTGGAGATCATGTTGAAGACCAATCTAACTGATTCCATAGTATTGGAGCCCCGCCTCCTCAAAGCTGATTGGCTCATGGTTTTCCCTTAATAACTTTGGATCTAAAGTTCGTAGGCTGACCAAACTTTCTGAGATTGATAAAACTAACACCCCGCACCATCCTTAGCCATGTGGTGGTTACCACGGCGACAGTACTGTAACTCACGTTGTTCTTTATTGTAACTCACGTTGTTGTTTTATTGTAACTCACGTTGTTGTTTTATTGTAACTCACGTTGTTGTTTTATTGTAACTCACGTTGTTGTTTTATTGTAACTCACGTTGTTGTTTTATTGTAACTCACGTTGTTGTTTTATTGTAACTCACGTTGTTGTTTTATTGTAACTCACGTTGTTGTTTTATTGTAACTCACGTTGTTGTTTTATTGTAACTCACGTTGTTGTTTTATTGTAACTCACGTTGTTGTTTTATTGTAACTCACGTTGTTGTTTTATTGTAACTCACGTTGTTGTTTTATTGTAACTCACGTTGTTGTTTTATTGTAACTCACGTTGTTTTATTGTAACTCACGTTGTTGTTTTATTGTAACTCACGTTGTTGTTCTTTATTGTAACTCACGTTGTTGTTCTTTATTGTAACTCACGTTGTTGTTCTTTATTGTAACTCACGTTGTTTTATTGTAACTCACGTTGTTTTATTGTAACTCACGTTGTTTTATTGTAACTCACGTTGTTTTATTGTAACTCACGTTGTTTTATTGTAACTCACGTTGTTGTTCTTTATTGTAACTCACGTTGTTGTTTTATTGTAACTCACGTTGTTTTATTGTAACTCACGTTGTTGTTTTATTGTAACTCACGTTGTTGTTTTATTGTAACTCACGTTGTTGTTTTATTGTAACTCACGTTGTTGTTTTATTGTAACTCACGTTGTTGTTTTATTGTAACTCACGTTGTTGTTCTTTATTGTAACTCACGTTGTTGTTTTATTGTAACTCACGTTGTTGTTTTATTGTAACTCACGTTGTTGTTTTATTGTAACTCACGTTGTTGTTTTATTGTAACTCACGTTGTTGTTTTATTGTAACTCACGTTGTTGTTTTATTGTAACTCACGTTGTTGTTTTATTGTAACTCACGTTGTTTTATTGTAACTCACGTTGTTGTTCTTTATTGTAACTCACGTTGTTCTTTATTGTAACTCACGTTGTTTTATTGTAACTCACGTTGTTTTATTGTAACTCACGTTGTTGTTCTTTATTGTAACTCACGTTGTTGTTTTATTGTAACTCACGTTGTTGTTTTATTGTAACTCACGTTGTTGTTTTATTGTAACTCACGTTGTTGTCGTTTATTGTAACTCACGTTGTTGTAACTCACGTTATTGTTGTTGTGCAGGCGGTGCAGCAGCAGCCTGACAGTGTCTTTATTCTGACAGAGGCCCATGGTGTTCAGGGCGTCCAGAGACGACCCGGAGCAGCCCTGCAGACGAAGCTCCGCCCCCAACGCCGCCTGCAGGAAGTTGTTCTTCCAAATGTTTCTGGTGAACAGCGGAACAGAGAGAGTCACCACGGACCGACGCTCCAGCAACGTCTGGGCCTGCTCCTCCGACAGCTGACTGACATAAGACAAGATAAACAAACAAATAAATAGATAAATAAGCAAACAGCTCGCTGACATAAGATAAACAAACAAATAAATAAATAAACAGCTGGCTGATAAACAGGTAAACAACAGATTGCTGTCAAACAAATAAACTAGACTTTAGAAGAATAAATAGACTTTAGGAGAATAAACTAGACTTTAGGAGAATAAACTAGACTTTAGGAGAATAAGCTAGACTTTAGGAGAATAAGCTAGACTTTAGGAGAATAAGCTAGACTTTAGTAGAATAAGCTAGACTTTAGTAGAATAAGCTAGACTTTAGTAGAATAAGCTAGACTTTAGTAGAATAAGCTAGACTTTAGAAGAATGAACTAGACTTTAGAAGAATGAACTAGACTTTAGACAAATGAACTAGACTTTAGGAGAATAAACTAGACTTTAGGAGAATAAACTAGACTTTAGACGAATAAACTAGACTTTAGACGAATAAACTAGACTTTAGACGAATAAACTAGACTTTAGAAGAATAAACTAGACTTTAGAAGAATAAACTAGACTTTAGAAGAATGAACTAGACTTTAGAAGAATGAACTAGACTTTAGAAGAATAAACTAGACTTTAGAAGAACAAACTAGACTTTAGAAGAATAAACTAGACTTTAGTAGAATAAACTAGACTTTAGAAGAATAAACTAGACTTTAGGAGAATAAACTAGACTTTAGTAGAATAAACTAGACTACCAGCAGCTGATTTCCTGTCTAAGGATCGTAGCGTATCTTACTGGCTGCTCTTGGCGAGGGCGTTGACGTCGGGGAACAGCGAGCGGAGGCAGGCGGTGACCAGCGGAGCCTTCTCCTTGGCCCAGTTCAGACAGCGACCCCAGGGGAAGGAGGACAGCGGCTTCCTGTTGGAAACCTTCTGATGGAAGGGGCTGTCGGCCTGTCTGGACAGAGCCTTCATCTGGTGGAAGATAACAACAAGGTAGAGGTCAAAGGACGGGGTCACAGCTTCTACAGTTTATCTCGAGTCATAGGTGTAAATCCTGGGGTCGTGACCCTCCGCCCCCTACAAAGTTGTCCCCACCAAAAAATCTTTGTAAACATAACTGAATCATTTCTTATATTAAATAAATATTAAATAAACACAACACCATCGCTGCTAAATGTAAAACAAGTTCTTAAATGTTGACAACCCCCCCCCCAATAACTCAAAGTGGTTTGGTCCAGATGCTGTTTTCCAGTGGGCGGGGCCAGTGGCTAACAGCTAATGCTGACAGTCAGCTAGCAGCTAGCTAACATGGTAGAAACCAATCAAACCAGCATGTAGCAGCAGTGAGTCATTTATCACAGCACTAGTTCAACACTAGTCATATTATATCATGTTATTCATCTGTTTTTTACATTTTGTACCATTTTCTTTGCAGTAAACATCATTTTAATGTCTGTTATAGTTGCTGTTTGTACAAATCTGCACATAAAGAAAATTGTTTATCTCATACACAAAATTATATTTTGGTGGATTATTCTAAAGATTTGAATGATTAAATAGATATAAACATGTCAGGAGGTTATGTTGCCACCATATATATATATATATATATATATATATATATATATATATATATATATAAATTGCTCCGCCTTAGGTCGGTCCTCATGTTAAATGGAGTTATTGATGATGTGCATGTCCTCACCTCCTCCTTCAGCTGTTTACTCCAGAACTCCATCATGGGTTTCCTGGCTCCTTTTGCTGACCACAGCATCTTGAAGGCAGCTTTGTAGCAGGATTTACTGACCAGCAGCGCTGCTTTACCCTTTTTACCCATCCGACGGCCTTTCTTCTTCTTGTCTTTGGCGTCTGACTGAAAACCACAAACCACAACCAGACTCAGACGGGTAGAACGGGTAGAACGGGTAGAACAGGTGGAACAGGTAGAACGGGTAGAACAGGTAGAACAGGTGGAACAGGTGGAACAGGTGGAACAGGTAGAACGGGTAGAACAGGTAGAACAGGTAGAACAGGTGGAACAGGTGGAACAGGTGGAACAGGTGGAACAGGTGGAACGGGTAGAACAGGTAGAACAGGTAGAACAGGTGGAACAGGTAGAACAGGTGGAACAGGTGGAACAGGTGGAACAGGTGGAACGGGTAGAACAGGTGGAACAGGTAGAACAGGTGGAACAGGTGGAACAGGTAGAACGGGTAGAACAGGTAGAACAGGTAGAACAGGTGGAACAGGTAGAACAGGTGGAACAGGTGGAACAGGTGGAACGGGTAGAACAGGTGGAACAGGTAGAACAGGTGGAACAGGTGGAACGGGTAGAACGGGTAGAACAGGTAGAACGGGTAGAACGGGTGGAACGGGTGGAACGGGTAGAACGGGTAGAACGGGTAGAACGGGTAGAACAGGTAGAACAGGTGGAACAGGTAGAACAGGTAGAACAGGTAGAACAGGTAGAACAGGTAGAACGGGTGGAACGGGTAGAACGGGTAGAACGGGTGGAACGGGTGGAACGGGTGGAACAGGTAGAACAGGTAGAACAGGTAGAACAGGTGGAACAGGTGGAACAGGTGGAACAGGTGGAACAGGTGGAACGGGTAGAACAGGTGGAACAGGTAGAACAGGTGGAACAGGTGGAACAGGTGGAACGGGTAGAACAGGTAGAACAGGTAGAACAGGTGGAACAGGTAGAACAGGTGGAACAGGTGGAACAGGTAGAACGGGTAGAACAGGTAGAACGGGTGGAACGGGTAGAACGGGTAGAACGGGTAGAACGGGTAGAACAGGTGGAACAGGTAGAACAGGTAGAACAGGTAGAACAGGTGGAACAGGTAGAACAGGTAGAACAGGTAGAACAGGTGGAACAGGTAGAACAGGTGGAACAGGTAGAACAGGTAGAACAGGTGGAACAGGTGGAACAGGTAGAACAGGTAGAACAGGTAGAACAGGTAGAACAGGTGGAACAGGTAGAACAGGTAGAACAGGTGGAACAGGTAGAACAGGTAGAACAGGTGGAACAGGTAGAACAGGTAGAACAGGTAGAACAGGTGGAACAGGTAGAACGGGTAAAACAGGTAGAACAGGTAGAACAGGTAGAACAGGTAGAACAGGCTTCAGCAGCTGGATACATCACATCATTAGGACTGGGAGATAAAACAATGAGCTGATATCAGGTAAATGTTCCACTTCATGATAAATCACAACACTAACTCTGTCTTCTCTATGTAGATTTATGATTATTAATGACTGTTAATGATCATTTAGTGCTGGAATTATGTGATAAAACATCACCATAGAAACCATAAACTAATCAATCACCATAGAAACCATAAACTAATCAATCACCATAGAAACCATAAACTAATCAATCACCATAGAAACCATAAACTAATCTCATCACCATAGAAACCATAAACTAATCAATCACCATAGAAATCATAAACTAATCACATCACCATAGAAACCATAAACTAATCAATCAGCTGTTGCTAGGCAACAACAGTTCCATCACCAGTTTAAATCCTTTGTATCATTGACTCTAATTTATAGAATCTGATCCATTATTTTACCTGATGACATCAGCCAATAAATCATCAATAAATATGAAAACAGTCTGATAGAATATTGATCAGTTAAATAAATAAACAAGTGTTGTTTCTCGTTGTGTCATAAACATATTTCTATTGAAAATGGATCAATCATTGAATCAAACTGATCAACAACCATTTAAAATTAAATCACCAATAAACCAATAAACTAGTAATTTAACAGCAGCTTCATAAAGATGTTTCATCATCAACAACCAGAGGCTCCATCACAACAACATTACTTTGTCTTCTGATATTTATTAGTTATGACATTAATGCTGGTTAAATGTTTTCTGCTGTTTTATTATTCTGCTGTTTGAGTGAAACTACAACACTGATGTGACCCGAGAACAAACTGAGTTTATCTTTGTACTAGTTCATGTCAACATGGCTGCCATGAACATTCATAGAGTTTTAATTGGTTTAAAACTGTGTGAACCTGTCATTTAACAGCTATACCACTGGTTTAGCATCTATAATAATCTACACTGTTATAGTTTATATTTATATTCTACGTTGTGTTATTTTATCTTAACTTTAATACCTTATTATTATTTTTATTCCTATTGATGCAGCATCCATGTGACAGAGTCTCATCCTACCAGCAGCTCTAGTTGTTTACCTACTAGTTCATGTCAACATGGCTGCCATGAACATTCATAGAGTTTTAACAGACTTAAACCGTGTGAACTCGTCCTTTAACGGCGATAAACCGGTTTTTCCGTCTCTTTCACGCACCGGTTTCGCAGCAGGCGGTTTCAGCCACAGAGTTCTCTTTCCGCTCTGTTTGCGCTTGCATTTGCTCCTGATGACCTGCGCGCACGTTTCGCACGTGAAGGACTTCTCGTGCACGGCCGCCGCCGCGTCGGGGAACGCCCACCGGACGGTGTCCGGTGAGGTGAAGGTGAACACCGCCCTCCGGTTGAAGCTGCGGCCCTGCCGCTCGAAGCCGCAGCCGCAGCAGCAGCAGTTCCTGTCCTCCGGCCGCTTGACGCGCCGCGGACCGCGCGACGCGGCAGCGGGCTTCGCCGCGTCTCCTGCCGCGTCTCCTGCCGCGTCTCCTGCCGCGTCCGCGTCCAGTCCCCCGGGGCAGTCCACTTCCGCGCCCACCGCCGGTTCTGGAAGTTCTACCGTCACGTCTTCGGAGACCGGCTCGTTCTGCTCCGGTTCCGCCGGTGTGATGAAGCTCACCTGGGCAGGTGGACCGGGGGGAGACGCACCGGCGTCCGGTAGGTTCTGCGCGGCGCTGTGCGCGTAGTCGTGCTCGTTCGGTTCGGACGGAGGAGCGGCGTCCTCCGCGGTGTTCTCCGTGTTTTCACTCGCCATGGTTCGGTCCGGTTCGGTCCGGTTCGAGTCAACAGTGGAAATACGCAGAAAAACGCAGCGTCTCCGCGGTCATCGCGCGTCCACGCCGCGGCTAACGAGCTAACAGCTTAGCCCGCCAGAACCGAGCCCCGGAGACGTTCGGTTCGGTCTGCGGAGGATTCTCACAAACCCACAAACACGCGTTTTCTGCAGGAAAAAGCGCGTGAAGCTCCGCAGCAGCTAAACAGCTAGCTGCTAACCGGAAGTAGCTGAAATAAACAGTTTCCGTGTTGCTGTGACGGGAAAACCGCTGCTGCCCCCAGCGGCCGCAGGAGGAACTACACCTGCAGGGATTAATGGGAATTAATAATAAAACCTGATACCACAGTTTAACTAATTAAAATAAAAATAAAAACAATTATCCTTTAATTTTAAGATGTAAAGATGTCAAAGTTTATTGATATCAAACAATGGAGTAAAACTATGGAACAGACTGAATGTGGAGCTGAAGTAATGTCCAAACATCAAACAGTTTAAAAACAATTATAAATAAATATAAAAATATAAAGATATAAGTTGTTGTCATGGTCTTTGATATTTTCCATTTCAGTATTAATAGGAGTCTCATACAGTTACATGTATGTGTATGTACTAATGTTAATGTTGACGTGTTTATTTCTTTCTTCATCATCAGTTTATACTGATATTTATACTGTTGTTGTTTAGTTTGTTATTTTCATATAAATAATCACAGGAAATAATAATTATCCACATTATTAGAATAATATAGAGTGTGAGGGCAGGAATTAATAAGGATTTTACTTCTTTCTACTCCTTTTCCAACATGTTTACCTTTTTTATTTATGTATTTATTATTATTACTAATATTATTATCATTATTATTGATAGTAGTAGTATTACTATTATTTTGCAGTGTTTTTTTATTAATTTTCAATAACACAGAACATATAAAACATGAATTACACATGAAATGCAGATAAAACCTTGCTGCATACACACACAAATAATAATAATAAACAAATAAACACGCACATATACACAGTTAATCACATAAAAAAGAAAATAAAAAATAAAGATTCTATATAATATTACTATTATTATTATTATTCCTTTAATTAATAATTAGGAGACAGATGCTGCAGATGTTGTATTTAGTGGAAAAATAGAGAAAAACAAGGAAAGAAAAGAAAAGGAGGATGGATTTTATTTCTTGGTTTGATTTGTTTATTTATTACTTCCTGTCTTCCTGAGCTTTTATTTATCTATTTATTTATTTATTTTATTTTTTATTTATTTTCTTTGAAAATTGTAATAACGTTGGAAATAAAGATTCAAATCAAAATCAATTCAATTCTAGATGCATTATATATTTTAAATGGCTAAAGTCCATTAAAAATGGACTTTTAATTAACAATAAACATGAACACATTATTTATTTATTTATTTATTTATTTATTTATTTATAGACCTGATGAGTGATGAATAAAACTGGATTTTAACCAGTTTTAACTTCCTCATCTTGGCAGAAATAGAATAAACTGCTGCTTTACTGAAGTTACATATCACACTGTTTTACTACTAGAACAAATAAACAATACTATTATTAATATTAAACATTTAACTCTATATTTACTGAGTCGACTCTACAGCCGTGAAACATGAATAACCTGTTGTTATACTGAGGTTGTTGTTGTTCAGCTCTAAACTCATTCTGCAGCTTTCACTCAATGACTTTATTATAGTTTATCTGTAAAATGTGAATTATTAGAATCAGAATCATAGAAAAACGGAGGATTTCTCATAGAGAACGACAGAGACTCCATTTAACCTTTAAACTGTGGACACATGTCTGCTCTATTCATGTTTTATTACACGTTTTATTGGTGATAAAGTTTCTGATCAATCACTGATCAATGATCATGATCATTTCATGATCACAGCAGAACATCAGTGACGCTGCTCCGTGTTATTTCCTGACAGCAGCTGCTGTTTAATCAGTAGAAACCAGCGCAGAGGGAGAAAAATGCTGTTTCTGTCTGCCTCTACCTGCAGCAGCCGTCGTCACGGCAACAGCCTCACGTCACCGTGGCAACCTCTGAGGCTCAGGCCGCAGCTCGTTAAGGTTCATAAAGAAACAGCTGGTGCTCGTTAACATGTTTAAACACTGAAACACACACACACACAAACACACACACTACACACACACACACACACACACATGTACTACTCACAGATTATTAGATTTTATTTTATGAGAAGTCTAGAAAACGTGTAAAATGATAAATACTTGAACATCAAATACTAGTTGTAGGTGTCCTCCTCGTATATAAACCATCAGTTTACTGGTGTTATTTGTTGTAGACGTGTGTAGCAGCATCATCATGTTCATATAGTAGTAGAGTGAATGTTCTGGTATAAATTACTATCAGACCAAACAAGTTATTGTGATGTCACTAATATATGGAGGCTGCAACGACTTTCTGATCAATCTGATCAATTTAATGATTGATCGGTTACTGGTCTGGTTCATTTGATGTGGATCAGTGAGTCAAAAGATGAAGATTCAGCGTGAAATGTTCAGACCAACAGTCCAACATGGAAACATGAGACTAAATATGAAGGCTTCACAATCACCAGTTTATAAAACCAGTTTGTATATATATATATATATATATATATATATATATATATATATATATATATATATATATATATATATATATATATATATATATATATATATATATGATTAAAAAGTGAAACTAATGAGATTAAAAAGACAAAAATATCAGTTTATTATTATAGAGACTAAATAAACCAGGACATAATCAGAGAAGAGAAGCTGGAACCAGAGAATTTAGACATTTACTGATTAATCAATGAGTCTGATCAATCATCAGAACATTTAATTATAGTGTGATTAATCGTGTAACAGCAGTAGGGTTGAAAAACATTTTCCATTAAATGAATTAATGCTCATATAAATATCGTTGTGTAAAATATATTGTAGTATAACCTTTATTATTAAAACAACCACATTTAAAGGGATAGTTCAACATTTTGTCCATCATCATGATTCCTGTCGTCATGGTAACAGCTTCAACTGATAATCAGGACTACTTTCTGCAGGAAATCACTGGGCGGAGGGATACCGTGTCAGTATGATGTGGTAAATATGTTCCTTATATATTGATATATATTAGATATCAATGTATTGATGCAGCAGATCACTGGTTCTACATGTTGAATGATTCTCCAGCTTCTCATGGAAGTTTACCAGAAATTTACTGGAAATGCTCCGCCAGCAGCAGCAGCAGCAGCAGTAGCAGCAGCAGTAGCAGCAGCAGCAGCAGCAGCAGCAGCAGCAGCAGCAGTAACAGCAGCAGCAGTAGCAGCAGTAACAGCA
>CM060463.1:38019919-38032419 GCA_030544235.1 Lepturacanthus savala
CAGGTGTCCTTCCTCAGGTGTGGTTCATTGTCCCAAGTGATTTAATAATGTCCTGATATAATTGATTTATATCTATTTAACATGATTTAACATAACATTATTATTTTATTAAGGTGAATTCTAGTCTCATATCAATATATTAATATAATATTAATTAGGGCTGAAACTAATGGATATTTTGATCATTGATTAATTCATCAGTTATAGAAATGATTCATTAATTAGTTGTTTGGTTCATTAAATGGTTTAAATCTGTCCAAAGATCATCAGTTTATTATTATAGAGACTAAAGAAACCAGGAAATAATCAGAGAAGAGAAGCTGGAACCAGAGAATTTACACATTTACTGATTAATCAATGAGTCTGATTGATAATAGTTGTATTTTAATAAATAGTCGTCCACTAATAGATTAATGGACCTGAACCCACAGCTGCCCTCTGACCTCTCAGGTGGTTCTGGGTGTTTGGGGTCATCTTCCTGGTTCTGGATGGATCCACCTGCTCCACCAGGTGTGTGTGTGGGTTTGGGGTCTCCCAGGCAGCGGGCCAGGGGCTGATGAAGGTTCCTGCTGGAGGTGGACGAGACCAGGAAGTTGAGGATGTGGCTGAACCAGCAGAACCAGCAGAACCAGACAGGACCAGCAGAACCAGCAGAACCAGACAGGACCAGCAGAACCAGCAGAACCAGACAGGATCAGACAGGACCAGCAGAACCAGCAGAACCAGACAGGATCAGCAGAACCAGACAGGACCAGCAGAACCAGACAGGATCAGCAGAACCAGCAGAACCAGCAGAACCAGACAGGACCAGCAGAACCAGCAGAACCAGACAGGATCAGCAGAACCAGACAGGACCAGCAGAACCAGACAGGATCAGCAGAACCAGCAGAACCAGACAGGACCAGCAGAACCAGACAGAACCAGACAGGATCAGACAGGACCAGCAGAACCAGCAGAACCAGCAGAACCAGACAGGACCAGACAGGATCAGCAGAACCAGCAGAACCAGACAGGACCAGACAGGACCAGACAGGACCAGCAGAACCAGACAGGATCAGCAGAACCAGACAGGACCAGCAGAACCAGCAGAACCAGACAGGATCAGCAGAACCAGCAGAACCAGACAGGACCAGCAGAACCAGACAGAACCAGACAGGATCAGACAGGACCAGCAGAACCAGCAGAACCAGACAGGATCAGCAGAACCAGACAGGACCAGCAGAACCAGACAGGACCAGCAGAACCAGACAGGACCAGACAGGATCAGCAGAACCAGACAGGACCAGCAGAACCAGACAGGACCAGACAGGATCAGCAGAACCAGACAGGACCAGCAGAACCAGACAGGATCAGAGCTGCTGCCATGATGGAAACACCTGAAGATATAAATAAATCAACAACAACAACAACAACTAAACACTGAGTCACTTCCTCAAACAGCTGGAAAACAAACAGGAGGAAACATGAACATCTGGGCTGCAGGAAGGTGTGTGTGTGTGTGTGTGTGTGTGTGTGTGTGTGTGTGTGTGTGTGTGTGTTGTGTGTGTGTGTTTGTGTGTGTGTGTGTGTGTGTGTGTGTGTGTGTGTGTGTGTGTGTGTGTGTGTGTGTGTGTGTGTGTGTGTGTGTGTGTGTGTTACTATGTATTAATGTGTTAGTTTTGACAACAATGGAGCTCGATGACACTGAAGAATGAAAAATATCAAAGGAACTGAATCAAGAAGCTGATAATTAATCAATAAAATAACTGTTACACTGATCACTAGTCTGATAATCAATCAATCAATCAGACTCATTGATTAATCAGTAAATGTGTAAATTCTCTGGTTCCAGCTTCTCTTCTCTGATTATTTCCTGGTTTCTTTAGTCTCTATAATAATAAACTGATGATCTTTGGACACATTTAAACCATTTAATGAACCAATCTACTGATCAATAATAGTGTAATTGATCACCACAGTGAGTAGAACCTGTTGTTATTCTGGAGGTTTCTACTCTTCCTGCAGCAGAAACAAAGAGTTTTCATAGAGAATAAATGAGACACGGTTAAAACCTGCTGCTGCTGCTCTATGATCAATTTAACCCAGAGAGTTTCTGATCAATCACTGATCAATAACCAGGATCATTCAGTCTATGGGATGTTGGTGACATCATTGATTAGACAACATCAACATGAATGTAGAGTTTGTCTCTTTAAACTCATCCCAGACACTAATTAACTGATTTATTTACTGATTTTATACACTAATTATACTAATTATTCTGATTCTCATGATGTTTCATCTCATCTTCTATAGCTGCTGAGTCCTCATCAGGGTCACATGGTCTGCTGCAGCCAATCACAGCTCAGTCCTGGTCCAGGACTAGATCCTGGACCAGGACTAGAACCTGGAGAAAACCAACCAGACAGAGAGAACATGAACCTCCACACAGAAAGGACCCAGACCCAGGACCAAGGAGGTCTAGACCCTGGACCTTCTTGCTGTGAGGCAGCAGCTCTAACCCCTGTTAAATAATTAGAATGAACTCCTCTAAGTTTCTCATTGACTCCAACACAAACCTGGACCAGGACTAGAACAGAATCTCCACAGCAGTGAGGTTGTCCTGTCGTCGTGTCCATTTCCTGTTTTATTTTGAAAGTCTAACTCTCCAGTCTGATGGTCTGGTTCCTGATTGGTTCCACCTGTTCCTCATTTCCCTCCATGTGTATTTATAGTCTGTTTCCTCTCATGTCTTTGTCTGTTGTTTGTTTGTTCATCCAATCACAGCCTTTAGTTTCGTCATGTGTCGTATCTGTTGTTGTTTTCAGTGAGAATAGATCATGTTTCTGTTTATTAGCCCTTGATACTATTCCTAGATTACTGATAGATAATTAGTGGTCTCCTCCATCTGGAGGGAGTTTGCTTTGGTTCATCTTTCTAGTCTTTCCGTCCCACTTTTGGTGAAGTGTTTTTCTGTTGATTAGTTTCTGTTAGTGTAGTTAAACCTCCAGGTAGGTAGACGTGTTGTTGGATGTTACATACAGTAGATCCTTGTTGCTACAGTCTGGGAACAATAAAACCTGGACACCTGATTTCCACATCTGAGTCCTCCTTCTGTTCTGGGCCTGACACTTTGGCACAAGACAAGAGGAAACGCTGACTATAAATACACAAGGAGGGAAATGAGGAACAGCTGGAACCAATCAGGAATCAGACAGACTGACACATGAGGAAGTGACCTGAAACTAGAGGAGAGTTAGGATTTCAAAATAAAACAGGATGAAGACCCAGACGAGACAACCTCGTGACAGTTTCCTGTAGAAACTCCAGATCACAGCAGGACGTCAGTGACGATGCTCCGTGTTATTTCCTGACAGCAGCTGCTTTAATCAGTCGAAGCTGAAACAGGAGACCAGCGCAGAGGGAGAAAAATGCTGTCGTCACGGCAACAAGCTCACGTTGCTGTGGCAACCTCTGATGCTCATAAGGAGGTTCATAAAGAAACAGCTGGTGCTCATTAACATGTTTAAACACTGAAACACATCAGTGAAAAGAAGCAGAACAATTTACATGATTTACACTTTATTTTTATAGCCCAATTTTACAACACAGTTGTCTCAAAGTGCTTCACAAAATCCAGTCCAAAGTGACTCAGACATCCCCCGTGGGAAAAAGGAGAAACCTGGAGGAGGACCACAGTGAAGGAGAGATCCACTCCCATGGACGGACAGGCTATAGATGAACCAGGACTGACAGACATCTATCTGATGATGAAGTAATAGTCTATAAAGATGTTTCAGTCTGTAGAGATGCCGTAGGGTGGGGGCAGAAGGGTGGGTCCAACCAGGCAGGTGAAGGTTCATCAGGGGCCTCGATGAGTCGCATCAGGAGTCAGAGAGTTATAGTACCCTAGTTCTCATCAAATTTGGACAGGTCCCAATCAGAAGTTGTCACGTCATAAGTAGGCGTTCCCATTCCTATCCTAGCCCCTCCCCCAAGCCCTGATTGTCCAATGAGAGTGTGTCGGCGTTATTTTCAATGTGGCGGGAAAGAACTCTGTGTTGTTGCTTACGTCATCATTTGCATCGGTACTCGTCGGTTGTTCAGCTGTCGCTCTGGGAACGAGGGAGGTGTAAATCAGGCTACGTGAGGGGACAGCCTGAGAGTTCCAACAGAGTTTAAAGTTCTAAAACTAATTAGGTTAATTTAGCGTGGAAGAAGCAGTAGAGGTATGGGATGAGATCGTATGTCATGAACATTTAGTTCAACATTCATTCTGAATCTCGAGTGGTATTCATCAGTTGTATTCTACACAAGTATGTTTTAAACATACATATGTAGAATACTAAATAAACGTATTGTAAAAGAAGCAGCAGATGAACAGAGTTGAACAGAGTTTAAGTCACATCCCACAGCTGCATTCCACAGTCCTCCTGTAGCTTTCTACTAATTTACCGTAGCAGCATGAGCTGAGACCTGGCGTCTTTTGTATCTTTAAAACTAAATAGGTTAACTTACCATAGAAGTGGTACCGGCACACGGGGAAGGCTCGCCATCGCGTAAACCAGTTCTTTAAGGTTAAAGGTCATGTATCTGCGGCACAAGTCCCTCCTTTTCCCTCCTTTTTGGTCCAATGAATGGGTTTTCATACGGAGGCGGTATTTTCAATGTAGAGGAAGGAATGGGTTTCGTCATTATGTCTTGTATCCGTACACCTCTGAGAGACATCAAAGGCATGGATTAGTTTTACAGCATCATTTTTAGACAGGATATTTATAATGTTATGCAGGTGAAAGAAGGCTGTTCGACAGGATTAATATGAGCTTTAAATGATAAGTCTGGCTCAAATAAAACTCCTAGGTTTTTAACTGTGGTGCTAGAGGCTATTTTCACATTATCTAGAGTTACTAGTTGCTCAGATAGAGACTCTCTAACACTTTTAGGGCCTAATATAATAACTTCTGTTTTATCAGGGTTAAGTAACAGATAGTTCACAGACATCCAGGTCTTTATGTCTCTAACACAGGCGCTAAGTTTATGTACTAGCCTGATCTGATCGGGTTTAATTGATAAGTATAGCTGTGTGTCATCTGCGTAGCAGTGGAAATTTATGCCGTGTTTTCTAATAATATTACCCAAGGGCAGCATATATAGAGTAAACTAAATGGGCCCTAGGACTGACCCTTGTGGGACACCATAGGTGACTCTTGAGTATGATGATGATTGCTGGTTAACGCTAACAAACTGGAACCTATTAGATAAATAGGATTTAAACCAGGAGAGAGCGGATCCTCTAATGCCTATGTCCTGTTCCAATCTCTGCAGTAAGATGCTATGGTCGATTGTGTCAAACGCAGCACTTAGATCCAGCAGGACCAGAACCGAGCCCAGTCCATCATCAGCAGCCAGCAACAAGTCATTAGTGACCTTGACTAGTGCTGTTTCAGTGCTGTGATGGGCCCGAAAACCAGACTGAAACTCTTCAAATAAACTATTGTCCTGTAAGTGCTGACACAGCTGTTGAACTACCACTCTTTCAAGAACTTTTGAAAGAAAGGGTAGATTTGAAATTGGCCTGTAGTTTACTAAAATATCTGGCTCAAGAGTGTTTTTCTTTAAGAGTGGTTTAATGACTGCATGTTTAAAAGCCTGCGGCACGTATCCAGTTATTAGGGACATGTTAATTATATCTAAGATATTATCAATAATTAAAGGCAGCGTCTCTTTAAGTAGTTTAGTTGGAATTGGGTCTAGAATACACGTAGTTGACTTAGATGAGATAATGATTTTAGTTATCTGGGCTGGGTCTGCAGGGCTGAATTTATCCAGTAATATTACTGGGTTTAAAGCAGCTTCTAAGCTACAGCCTGAGCTTCCTCAGCACTGATGTTAGGAAGGTGTTATTTGTTGTAGACGTGTGTAGCAGCATCATCATGTTCATATAGTAGTAGAGTGAATGTTCTGGTATAAATGACCATAGAACAGTGATTTAATAGAGAAGCTGCCACTTGTTATTCTATATGAACATCACTCACTGTGAGTCAGATGAATGTTCTACTATTGTCAAGGGTTTTTAAAAAGTAGCAACTGGACTTTTTCTTTGAGCTTGAAGACGTTTCACCTTTCAACCGAAAGGTTCTTCAGTTCAGCCTGATGATGGAAACCAGGAGCTGTATCTCTGGATCACAGAGATTGTTGTTGTTGCTGTTGTTGTTGTTGCTGTTGTTGTTGTTGCTGTTGTTGTTGTTGCTGTTGTTGTTGTTGCTGTTGTTGTTGTTGCTGTTGATGTTGTTACTGTTGTTGTTGTTGCTGTTGTTGTTGTTGTTGTTGCTGTTGTTGCTGTTGCTGTTGTTGTTGTTGCTGTTGTTGTTGCTGTTGTTGTTGTTGTTGCTGTTGTTGTTGTTGCTGTTGTTGTTGTTGTTGTTGCTGTTGTTGTTGTTGTTGCTGTTGCTGTTGTTGTTGTTGCTGTTGTTGTTGTTACTGTTGTTGTTGTTGCTGTTGTTGTTGTTGTTGTTGTTGCTGTTGTTGTTGTTGCTGTTTTTGTTGCTGTTGTTGTTGTTGCTGTTGTTGTTGTTGCTGTTGTTGTTGTTGTTGCTGTTGTTGTTGCTGTTGTTGTTGTTGTTGCTGTTGCTGTTGCTGTTGTTGTTGTTGTTGTTGTTGTTGCTGTTGTTGTTGTTGCTGTTGTTGTTGTTGTTGCTGTTGTTGTTGTTGTTGCTGTTGTTGTTGCTGTTGTTGTTGTTGTTGTTGTTGCTGTTGTTGTTGTTGTTGCTGTTGCTGTTGTTGTTGTTGCTGTTGTTGTTGTTACTGTTGTTGTTGTTGCTGTTGTTGTTGTTGTTGTTGTTGCTGTTGTTGTTGTTGCTGTTTTTGTTGCTGTTGTTGTTGTTGCTGTTGTTGTTGTTGCTGTTGTTGTTGTTGTTGCTGTTGTTGTTGCTGTTGTTGTTGTTGTTGCTGTTGCTGTTGTTGTTGTTGTTGTTGTTGTTGCTGTTGTTGTTGTTGCTGTTGTTGTTGTTGTTGCTGTTGTTGTTGTTGTTGCTGTTGTTGTTGCTGTTGTTGTTGTTGTTGTTGTTGTTGTTGTTGCTGTTGTTGTTGTTGTTAGTGCTGCTGACGTCTCAGAGTATAAAGTATAAAGTTTGTAGTAGAATAGTTTCTGATGTGTTTTATTCATCCAGCAGCAGAACCTTCCTGTACCAAACACCTGCACCGGAACCACTGATTGGCTGCTTCAAGCACCTGTTCAACCAGGTGTGACTGCCAGGTGGATAGGGTTACACACACACACACACACACACACACACACACACACACACACACACACACACACACACACACACACACACACACACACACACACACACACACACACACACACACAGTTTTCTAACTGAATGAACAGTGGCAGTCGACAATAACATTAATAAATAATGATATTAGCAGCTTATTTAATATTAAACCGCTTCAGACCCACTCCTCTTACTAATGTCAGACTCATGATGACTAAATGAATCTCTGCCACATCTGGGAAATAAACAGGAAATATGATCAGCATCCATTTGTCTGCAGCCAGGAGGACAATCAACATTTTAAATCTAATAGATAAGCTAAAAACTTCTTTGTAGCATCTTGTTATAACTCCATCGATGGTCTCCAGAGTTAAAATGTTAATGATCTACCTTAAACATTTAATCACTAATTAACACTTAATAACACTAATAACTATAGTTATTAACCAGTTATCGTCCTATGACTCCAACATCAGTACAGCATGAAACTGGACAGGATCTAATCCAGAAACATAGAGATATTGAACTATGTCTCCTTCTCACATGTTCATCACTCTTACTCTACAATCAACTGCAGTTTATTTCTGCACATTAGAGTGTTGTCATTTCTGACCACGCCCCCTCATCCTGGACTTATCCCTCTACAACTGGTCAAGTGAGAAAAGGTGAGTCTCCAGTCTAATGTTGGACACTCTGAAGCTCTAGGGGACAAATTATCTTCTTCATAGCACCAAAATACCAAGATAGCACCCTTAATATAGAGATAGATCCTTTAAATCAATCCCATAATATGCCAAGACATCCAAGCCTGAAGTGTATAAAATGCAGCTTGGGTTCCAAACTGAAGTCAGTCTCCAGACAGACCCTGAACAATGACACTATGAACAATATGACAAGTCAGGGAACTCAACATAAAGGCTGAACAAATCCTCACTAAGGATGGAGGATAATGCTGTAGCTATGTCCGATTCTACCAAAATAAACTCTATAGTGAATTATACTCCTCCTGCAACACGATTCCCTGCATTACCTCAAGATTTAAAGTCTGAGGCTAGAACAGCTTATTACAGCAGTCTGGGAATCCCCTGGTCTACATGGCTTCACTCACAAGTCTATAAAAACACATCGTTACTCACCAAGTTTTAACTGAGTCAGTCTCCCGTCAACCTTCAATCAGGCCGACGTTAACCTCATAGATAAAAGGGGCAAAGATCCAGTGGATCCTCCTGTAGGACCATCTCCTAGCTCAGGGGTGCTGAGCCGCTGAGGGTGCAGGGTTTTGGATTAACACCTGATTCTACTAAACAACCAGGGGTTAATCAGGGGTGTTCCTGCTTGGTTGGAACAAAAACCTGCACCAACAGCAGCTCTCTAGGACCAGGGCTGTCTATCCTAACCAAAGTGTTAGCTGGGAGGCTGGAGGCTGCTCTTCCTATTATAGAAGCTGATGAGATCAGTTTAATAAAAAATCACCATTCCTTCTTTAACCTACGCTGCCTTTTCAACGTAATAGATAATAAATGTCCCTGAATATGTGGTCAACCTTGATGCTGAAAAGGCTTTCGACAGTTGAGTGGGACCAATTATTCTCTGTTTTAGGAATATCCAGATTCAGACCAACATTTATTTCTTTGGTAAAGTTGCTATACAACAAATTCTATATGTTCACAGCCCTTCAGAATAGATGGAGGTATCCACCAAGGCTGCCCTTCGAGCCCGTTGCTCTTCGATCTTCCAATAGAACCTTGACCTTCACAGCCTAATCCCAGGTATCCAGAGGGGGTAGAACATGAGGTATCACTGTATGCAGACGATCTCCCACACCTGATTACTGTCACACATGCTCTCGATCAAGAAATTCAATAGGACATGTCTGATATAGTGAAGTCAACAGCTGGACATCATACTGAGATCTAAAGAAGTTCAGGAACAAAGACCCACAACAACATCCAAAGAGCTGCAGCCTCACTGGTGTCAGTTAAGGTCAGAGGTCATGACTCCACCATCAGAAAGAGACTAAAATGAAACAGGAACTGGAACATTTTTGTCACATTTTGTGAGGTCATCCATTGGACCCTCTAGCGACCTGGTTCTGGCCCACGGGCCACATGTTTGACCCCTCTGGACTAGATACAAACATTTACTGGAATGAGTTTTTAAATGAATTTAGCTGTTTTACAAAGGAAACAAAGGTGACGTGGTGTAACCCTAAAAAAACTGGAGAAAAGGAACCAGCATGAACACAAAGTGTACATTTATAGGTGAATGCTGAATAAAACTCTAGTTTTCCTTCACCAAACACGTCTTTTCCAGGTTACAGATTCATATCTGTGTTTCTGAGAACTTGGAACATGGTCCCCAGAGGATGAATCTTCTCTCCAGGCTGTTCATCTGGTTTTCTAGTTTCCTGCTGTGACGTCTCATCCTGTTGATTCAGGATCTTCTCAGAGTCACTGACCGAAAACAGCTGCTACATCAGCACGTTGCTATAGAAACACTGCTGCTGCTAACACTAATACTGCTGCTGCTAACACTAATACTGCTGCTGCTAACACTGCTGCTGCTAACACTGCTGCTGCTAACACTAATACTGCTGCTGCTAACACTGCTGCTGCTAACACTGCTGCTGCTAACACTAATACTGCTGCTGCTAACACTATTACTGCTGCTGCTAACACTGCTGCTGCTAACACTAATACTGCTGCTGCTAACAATATTACTGCTGCTGCTAACACTGCTGCTGCTACTGCTAACACTGCTGCTACTGACTCTGCTGCTGCTAACACTAATACTGCTGCTGCTAACACTGCTGCTACTGCTAACACTGCTACTGCTAACACTATTACTGCTGCTGCTAACACTGCTGCTGCTAACACTATTACTGCTGCTGCTAAGACTGCTGCTGCTAACACTGCTGCTGCTACTGCTAACACTGCTGCTGCTAACACTAATACTGCTGCTGCTAACAATATTACTGCTGCTGCTAATACAGCTGCTGCTAACACTAATACTGCTGCTGCTAACAATATTACTGCTGCTGCTAACACTGCTGCTGCTAACACTATTACTGCTGCTGCTGCTGCTAAGACTGCTGCTGCTAACACTGTTACTGCTAACACTATTACTGCTGCTGCTAACACTGCTGCTCCTAACACTATTACTGCTGCTGCTAACACTGCTGCTGCTAACAGTATTACTGCTGCTGCTGCTGCTAAGACTGCTGCTGCTAACACTGTTACTGCTAACACTATTACTGCTGCTGCTAACACTGCTGCTGCTGCTAACACTGCTGCTCCTAACACTATTACTGCTGCTGCTGCTAACACTATTACTGCTGCTGCTAACACTGCTGCTGCTAACACTAATACTGCTGCTGCTAACACTGCTGCTAACACTAATACTGCTGCTGCTAACACTATTACTGCTGCTAACAGTATTACTGTTGCTGCTAACACTGCTGCTGCTAACAGTATTACTGCTGCTGCTAACACTGCTGCTGCTAACACTATTACTGCTGCTGCTAACACTAATACTGCTGCTGCTAAGACTGCTGCTGCTAACACTGCTGCTGCTACTGCTAACACTGCTGCTGCTAACACTAATACTGCTGCTGCTAACAATATTACTGCTGCTGCTAATACTGCTGCTGCTAACACTAATACTGCTGCTGCTAACAATATTACTGCTGCTGCTAACACTGCTGCTGCTAACACTATTACTGCTGCTGCTGCTGCTAAGACTGCTGCTGCTAACACTGTCACTGCTAACACTATTACTGCTGCTGCTAACACTGCTGCTCCTAACACTTACTGCTGCTGCTAACACTGCTGCTGCTAACAGTATTACTGCTGCTAACACTGCTGCTGCTAACAATATTACTGCTGCTGCTAACACTGCTGCTGCTAACACTATTACTGTTGCTGCTAACACTGCTGCTGCTAACACTATTACTGCTGCTGCTGCTGCTAAGACTGCTGCTGCTAACACTGTTACTGCTAACACTATTACTGCTGCTGCTAACACTGCTGCTGCTAACAGTATTACTGCTGCTAACACTGCTGCTGCTAACACTATTACTGCTGCTGCTAACACTGCTGCTGCTAACACTAATACTGCTGCTGCTAACACTGCTGCTAACACTAATACTGCTGCTGCTAACACTATTACTGCTGCTAACAGTATTACTGTTGCTGCTAACACTGCTGCTGCTAACAGTATTACTGCTGCTGCTAACACTGCTGCTGCTAACACTATTACTGCTGCTGCTAACACTGCTGCTGCTAACACTAATACTGCTGCTGCTAACACTATTACTGCTGTTGCTAACACCGTTACTGCTGCTGCTAACACTTACTGCTAACACTAATACTGCTGTTGCTAACACCGTTACTGCTGCTGCTAACACTTACTGCTAACACTAATACTGCTGCTGCTAACACCGTTACTACTGCTGCTAACACTATTACTGCTGCTGCTAACACTGCTACTGCTGCTGCTAACACTGTTACTGCTGCTGCTGCTGCTAACTCTGCTGCTGCTAACACTATTACTGCTGCTGCTGCTAACACTGCTGCTGCTAACACTATTTGTTTTCAGGAAATTCAACAAACAACCAACTGATGAGACAGAAACTAGCATCAGCATTAATGTTGATGCTACAACATGTGAACCAGTCAGGTCCAGAATAAAAGCAGGACTCAGATCCAGAAATCTGGGTTTTATTGTTCCAGAGCTGCAGCAACAAGGAAACATACAACAAATAAAACACTGCTCTATAAACTAACTATAACTAACTATAACTAACTATAACTAACTATAACTAACTATAACTAACTAACTAACTATAACTAACTAACTATAACTAACTATAACTAACTATAACTAACTATAACTAACTATAACTAACTATAACTAACTATAACTAACCAACTAACTAACTAACTATAACTAACTAACTAACCAACTACAACTAACTAACTATAATTAACTAACTATAACTAACTATAACTAACTAACTATAACTAACTAACTAACTAACTAACCAACTACAACTAACTAACTAACTATAACTAACTAACTAACTATAACTAACTAACTAACTAACTAACTATAACTAACTAACTATAACTAACTAACTATAACTAACTATAACTAACTATAACTAACTATAACTAACTATAACTAACTAACTATAACTAACTAACTAACCAACTATAACTAACTATAACTAACCAACTATAA
>CM060463.1:38034919-38107419 GCA_030544235.1 Lepturacanthus savala
GTTGAACGACTCAGCAGAGACGGGCGTTTTTTGGCGTCGTTATAAATAAATAAATATTTATGAATTATTTAATATATACATATTCAGTCCAGGCCAAAAGTCTGGACTCACCTTCTCATCAGTGTGTTTTCTTTATTTTCATGACTATTCTATTGTAGATTCTCACTGAAGGCATCAAACTATGAATGAACATGTTTATGATGTTGTGTCCTTAACAAAAAGGTGAAATAACTGGAAACATGTTTTATATTCTAGTTTCTTCCCTTTGATCTGACTGATGAAGCAATAAATTCCACTAATTAACCCTGATAAGACTCAACTATGAAGAGAAAACTATTTCAGGTGACGACCTGTTCATCCAGAGAATAACATGAGTGTAAACAGCAGAACAAACGGTGACTAGAAATAACCAGCGAGTCCTAACGGCATCGAGAAGAACAGAACCAGGAGGATGAAGATGATGAATCTAGAAATGAGACCAAAAACACCTGGAGTCAATTAAAAGGTGAAATCACTGAGGTTTTCCTGCTTCTGTGTTTCTAAATGAAACTAAAACATCACAGTTTAGTTTGATTTTTGGGCTTTTTCTTTCATTTATTAACTGGTTTGTTTCCATCAAAACTGCTTTAATGTTAATTTAAACGTGTCAGCAGCTCCTTTTAGCTTCTCCATGTTTCTTTCTGTTTTTCCTCATCACTGTTTAAACACCAGTAATCTGTGTTGTTTACACAGCCAGCAGGCTTTTTTTTTTAACACTCATGTTTTCTGTGTGAAAGCAGCAGCCATGTTGTTTCTGGTGGAAGGAGCTGGTTCCTTCCTCTTCTTCTTCTCTTTGGTTCACGTTTTCGTCGTTGTTATTCTGGTTTTCAGTGAAAACCCCAGACTTTAAATAGCTTCTGTTCTGCTGCGACAGTCAGGACGTGGAACAAGCAGCCGTCTGAGGCGTTTCACTGGCCGAGTCCAGCAGGAACCGACATAAATCTGTGTTTTTATTCGCTCTGACCAGATCTCACAGATTATCAGACGTGATGATGAGGTGACCTCTGCAGAACGGAGCGTCCTGAGGTTGTTCTGAGGTTGTTCTGAGGTTGTTCTAAGGTTGTTCTGAGGTTGTTCTGAGGTTGTCCTGAGGTTGTTCTGAGGTTGTTCTGAGGTTGTTCTGAGGTTGTTCTGAGGTTGTTCTGAGGTTGTTCTGAGGTTGTTCTGAGGTTGTTCTAAGGTTGTTCTGAGGTTGTTCTGAGGTTGGTCTGAGGTTGTTCTGAGGTTGTTCTGAGGTTGTTCTGAGGTTGTCCTAAGGTTGTTCTAAGGTTGTTCTAAGGTTGTTCTAAGGTTGTTCTGAGGTTGTTCTGAGGTTGTTCTAAGGTTGTTCTGAGGTTGTTCTAAGGTTGGTCTGAGGTTGTTCTGAGGTTGTTCTGAGGTTGTTCTGAGGTTGTTCTAAGGTTGTTCTGAGGTTGTTCTGAGGTTGTTCTGAGGTTGTTCTAAGGTTGTTCTGAGGTTGTTCTGAGGTTGTTCTGAGGTTGTTCTGAGGTTGTTCTGAGGTTGTTCTGAGGTTGTTCTGAGGTTGTTCTGAGGTTGTTCTGAGGTTGTTCTGAGGTTGTCCTAAGGTTGTTCTAAGGTTGTTCTAAGGTTGTTCTAAGGTTGTTCTGAGGTTGTTCTGAGGTTGTTCTGAGGTTGTTCTGAGGTTGTTCTAAGGTTGTTCTGAGGTTGTTCTGAGGTTGTTCTGAGGTTGTTCTAAGGTTGTTCTGAGGTTGTTCTAAGGTTGTTCTGAGGTTGTTCTAAGGTTGTTCTGAGGTTGTTCTGAGGTTGTTCTGAGGTTGTTCTGAGGTTGTTCTAAGGTTGTTCTGAGGTTGTTCTGAGGTTGTTCTGAGGTTGTTCTGAGGTTGTTCTAAGGTTGTTCTGAGGTTGTTCTAAGGTTGTTCTGAGGTTGTTCTGAGGTTGTTCTAAGGTTGTTCTGAGGTTGTTCTGAGGTTGTTCTGAGGTTGTTCTGAGGTTGTTCTAAGGTTGTTCTAAGGTTGTTCTGAGGTTGTTCTGAGGTTGTTCTGAGGTTGTTCTGAGGTTGTTCTGAGGTTGTTCTGAGGTTGTTCTAAGGTTGTTCTGAGGTTGTTCTGAGGTTGTTCTGAGGTTGTCCTGAGGTTGTTCTAAGGTTGTCCTGAGGTTCTTCTGAGGTTGTTCTGAGGTTGTTCTAAGGTTGTTCTAAGGTTGTTCTGAGGTTGTTCTGAGGTTGTTCTGAGGTTGTTCTGAGGTTGTTCTAAGGTTGTCCTGAGGTTGTTCTGAGGTTGTTCTGAGGTTGTTCTGAGGTTGTTCTGAGGTTGTTCTGAGGTTGTTCTAAGGTTGTCCTGAGGTTGTTCTGAGGTTGTTCTGAGGTTGTTCTAAGGTTGTTCTGAGGTTGTCCTGAGGTTGTTCTGAGGTTGTTCTAAGGTTGTTCTAAGGTTGTTCTGAGGTTGTTCTGAGGTTGTTCTGAGGTTGTCCTGAGGTTCTGAGCTTTGATTTCTTGCCGTTTCTCTGCTGCTCGCCTCCCTTCCCCCAACACAAAGAGCTGAAGCTGCACAGCAGAGCAGCTTGGAAAAGGCTGTTTTTTAGCCTGAGAAACGACGCTAGGGGGGTTGGGGGGTGGAGGGGGGTCAACCAGAGACCAGAGACCAGACACCCTGACCCCCATAGCTGCTCACACCTCCTCTAACCCTCTGTACTGCTGCCATATGGCTGCAATTACCTCATCTTCATTTCTCTAAATAGTTGTGATAGAAAATCTAGGATTTTACAGTTAGGTGTGAAAATGGGGCTTTTATTTTGAAGGACATGCAATTTATGAGGTCACATGACCAGGATTTCCTGTTTGCTCAAACAAAGAGAGAAAAAAACAAGGCATCTATGAAAAAATATAAAAAGGCTTCATTTAATTCAACATGACTAGAAAAGTTAAACGTTTCTATCCATATTCATTAAATAAATGTATTAATTACTTTTTTCCATAGATGAGTCTCTGGTTTTTGACACCAATATAAACTGTTCTTGTTGTTTTGTCTGTTTTTAATTGTATTAACCCTCTATTACATAGTGTTACCATATAGAAATCTTCATTTTAATAAAAAGATGTGATATAAAATCTGTTTTTACAGCTACAGTCTGAAAAGAGGGCTTTTATTTTGAAGGACATACAATTTATGAGGTCACATGACCAGGATATCCCTATTGCTGATGGACATTTGACATGTGAGCATCACTGACTCACAACTAAAGGTTGACTTTTATTTAGAATTTGGGAAAAAATGTTCACCAAAAAAAGAATTGACTTACTATCTATGGTAGATAATCTATATCTATACAGTTGTTTATTCTATTTACATGTAATTAAATGTTATTATTATAAGCTGTTTTTATAATATGCTAAAATAGATTTGTTTCCATGTCAACAATATGCAAATATGATAAATTCCTAGCGTATAAACCTAATAGAGTTCTATTGACTTACATAGCATCAAACTATCCTGACACTGTTTACTGCTGTTTCTTACACATATATATATATTAATATATCCAGTATTTAGGTCATTTTAAGTAATAACATTTAAACATTTTATACCATGTCTAAGTAATAGTTCATGTAATAGAGGGTTAAATAAACCCTTCATCATCACAGCCTCAGTTTCTACTGCTATGCTGATGACACTCATCTCTACATGTCCTCCATCACCACAACCATCTACTCCTCCAACACCTTCACCCTAACCTGTTACTACCACCTAAAACATCTTCTACCACCTAAAACATCTTCTACCACCTAAAACATCTTCTACCACCTAAAACATCTTCTACCACCTAAAACATCTTCTACCACCTAAAACATCTTATATCACCTAAAACATCTTCTACCACCTAAAACATCTTCTACAACCTAAAACATCTTCTACCACCTAAAACATCTACTACCACCTAAAACATCTTCTACCACCTAAAACATCTTCTACCACCTAAAACATCTTCTACCACCTAAAACATCTTCTACAACCTAAAACATCTTCTACCACCTAAAACATCTTATACCACCTAAAACATCTACTACCACCTAAAACATCTTCTACCACCTAAAACATCTTCTACCACCTAAAACATCTTCTACCACCTAAAACATCTTCTACAACCTAAAACATCTTCTACCACCTAAAACATCTTATACCACCTAAAACATCTTCTACCACCTAAACTACTTAAAGTTTCACATGTGAGGAGAACAGACAGAGATGTTCTCAGTTACAATCTCCTAACGCTGAGTCCATACTTTTATTAAGGACCATAGAATCATAGAATACATAGTCACACAGTTATTAGAAGGAGGAAACAGGATAGTCAGCTGATGACCCCCACGCTTTGACCTTCCCCTCCACCAGCTGCACTCTGAAACACAGCAAAATAACAGCACAGACAACACAGGCAGCAAAATACAGTCTGTAACATGAGTACTGAGTTTGTTTCATTGGTTTCACTAACTCTCCTGTCATTCCAGATTCCAGCTCATTTCCTCCACCTGGTTTTCTCCGCCCATCTCCTCACCTGCAGCCCAGTTCCTCATCAGTCCCTCAGCAGATATACTGGTTCACTTCCCCTTCACTGCTGCCAGACTGTCTTGTTGTATTTCTGCCAAGTTCTCCAGTGTTTCCTGATTAGTCTTCCTTGTTCTGCCTCTACTTCGAATTGACTAAACTGCTTTTCCCTTAAACTTGTTTGCCTGAGTTGTGCTTTTGGGTTCAAGACTTTGTTCCAGCCGTGACAAGTACAATATATGAGATCATTTATATACAGTTACTCTAACATAACCATCCATTCCTCCCTCACCGCCTGACTTGCTAATATAACAACATGGATGCAACAATATTTTCTACAACTCAACTGCAATAAATTTTAAGTCCTCATCATTGGTCCCAAAGCTCTCACCCCTACTGCCCAAAACGTCTCCCTGCATATTAATAACTCCACCATCAACCCCCTCCATCCATATCTTTAACCATGGCATCCTCCTTGACCCTACCTTCTCCATCCTGCCACAGGTCAACCACATCCCCAAAACTGCTGTTTTACTCTTTCATGTCAGGAACATCGCTGCATCTGTCCTTTTCTGCTACTGAAACCCTCATCAACCCCCAGAACCTCAAGACTAGATTACTGCAACAGCCTCATCTATGGTTCACTCAAGAAAATCCTCAGGTCCACACCCCCACCCTTTAACTCAGGTCTACACCCCCACCCTTTAACTCAGGTCCACACCCCCACCCTTTAACTCAGGTCTACACCCCCACCCTTTAACTCAGGTCCACACCCCCACCCTTTAACTCAGGTCTACACCCCCACCCTTTAACTCAGGTCCACACCCCCACCCTTTAACTCAGGTCTACACCCCCACCCTTTAACTCAGGTCCACACCCCCACCCTTTAACTCAGGTCCATCCCCCACCCTTTAAATCAGGTCCACACCCCCACCCCTCACCTCAGGTCCATCCCCCCACCCTTTAACTCAGGTCCACACCCCTCACCTTAGGTCCATCCCCCCACCCTTTAACTCAGGTCCACACCCCTCACCTCAGGTCCATCCCCCCACCCTTTAACTCAGGTCCATACCCCCACCCTTTAACTCAGGTCTACATTCAACCTGTCAGGGCCATACCCCCACCTCAGGTCTGTTGATACCTGCTTGTAAATCCCAAGGACCCAGGTCCAGACCTGGGGTGTCAGGGTCTTTTCTGTTGCTGCCCCCTCTGGAACCGCCTCCCCATCCACATCCACCAATCACCACCCTCCCTCTGTAAAACAGCCCCCCAAAGAGTGTCCCAGCTGTGTGTATGTGTGTATATGGAGAAAATTGTGTGTTTGTGTAAATGAAGCAGGCTACTACCTATAATACGGTAATATAGTTCCAGTATATTCAGTGTCAAGCTATTACCTATAATACGGTAATACAGGTCCAGTATATTCAGTATCAAGCTACTACCTATAATACGGTAATACAGGTCCAGTATATTCAGTATCAGGCTACTACCTATAATACGGTAATACAGGTCCAGTATATTCAGTATCAAGCTACTACCTATAATACAGTAATACAGGTCCAGTATATTCAGTATCAAGCTACTACCTATAATACGGTAATACAGGTCCAGTATATTCAGTATCAGGCTATTACCTATAATACGGTAATACAGGTCCAGTATATTCAGTATCAAGCTACTACCTATAATACAGTAATACAGGTCCAGTATATTCAGTATCAGGCTATTACATATTATATGGTAATACAGGTCCAGTATATTCAGCAGCAGGCTATTACCTATAATACAGTAATACAGGTTGATTATATTTAGTATCAGGCTATTACCTATAATACAGTAATACAGGTCCAGTATATTCAGTATCAGGCTATTACCTATAATACGGTAATACAGGTTGATTATATTTAGTATCAAGCTACTACCTATAATACAGTAATACAGGTCCAGTATATTCAGAATCAGGCTATTACATATTATATGGTAATACAGGTCCAGTATATTCAGTATCAGGCTATTACCTATAATACGGTAATACAGGTCCAGTATATTCAGTATCAAGCTACTACCTATAATACAGTAATACAGGTCCAGTATATTCAGTATCAGGCTATTACATATTATATGGTAATACAGGTCCAGTATATTCAGCAGCAGGCTATTACCTATAATACGGTAATACAGATTGATTATATTTAGTATCAGGCTATTACCTATAATACAGTAATACAGGTCCAGTATATTCAGTATCAGGCTATTACATATTATATGGTAATAAAGGTCCAGTATATTCAGCAGCAGGCTATTACCTATAATACGGTAATACAGGTCCAGTATATTCAGTATCAGGCTATTACCTATAATACGGTAATACAGGTTGATTATATTTAGTATCAAGCTACTACCTATAATACAGTAATACAGGTCCAGTATATTCAGTATCAAGCTATTACCTATAATACGGTAATACAGGTCCAGTATATTCAGCAGCAGGCTATTACCTATAATACGGTAATACAGATCGATTATATTCAGTATCAGGCTATTACCTATAATATGGTAATACAGGTCCAGTATATTCAGTATCAGGCTATTACCTATAATACGGTAATACAGATCGATTATATTCAGTATCAGACTATTACCTATAATACGGTAATACAGGTCCAGTATATTCACTATCAGGCTATTACCTATAATACGGTAATACAGGTCCAGTATATTCAGTATCAGGCTATTACCTATAATACGGTAATACAGGTCCAGTATATTTCTCTTTATTACCTGGCAGAACCATCAATATTGATCCTGTATTCAACATCACCAAGAGACTAAGATCAGTGGAAGAACATCAGAGCTCACAGATCCAGTCAAGGCCAAACATCACTTAAAATGTTTCACTATTGGTAAATGAATTTATATTTTATAATCATGAAGAATAAACATCAGCATCAGTGATTAATAGAACTGTTTCTTCTTCTTTTAACCAACATGTTTCAGGATGTTTAACATCGACGTCCTTAGTAAAAGAATCAACAGCTGCATTTATCTCATGGATTCACGCTGGAGAAAAAAAAGCCTTGATTACATTCATTATAGGAATCACAGTAATTACGTTAGCAAAGAGTTTAATCACAGTGATGCTTATCTTAGCTCTTGTTCAAGCAGCTACAGGTTCACCTCAAAGATCTGCTCCTTATTCAGGTTTTCCTCCAGGGAGATTGTGTCCGTGATATTAACACAATACTGAAGTCTTATTATAGGATATAGTAGAGGGACAGAACCACCAGCTGGGCCTGATCTGAACCAATAATCTGCAGTAATGGTCCTGCAGTGGGAGGATTCACACATATAACTCATGTTTGACTTTATTGAATCAAACATTGATTCTTACACTCGATCAGTGATGAAGTCCAAGCACAAACTGAAATATCCAACGAATGTAAGCTGAGGACTCACACTTTTATTCATATATTTAATATTATTTCTATTTATACAGCACTTTAGGAACAACAGCCACAATGTCTAGACCATGTTCTCCAACCCTGGTCCTGGAGGGCGGTGAGGGTCCAGGTTTTAGTTCCACACCTGATTCTACTAATCAACCATTAGATCCTTGCTATGGAGCTTCATTAGTAGAATCAGGTATGTTCCTACTGGTTGGAACAAAAATCTGCACCCACAGTAGACCTCCAGGAACAGGGTTGGAGAACATGGTCTAGAACACATGTGGTAAACTCCAGTCCTGGGTGCAGGTTTTTGTTCCACACCTGTTTCTACTAATCAGCCACTACAGCCCTTGCTAAGGACTTTCATTAGTAGAATCAGGTGTGGTACTGCTGTGCTACTCCTCCCAGTCAGACCCACCAGGTCTCACTGTCATCTCCCACATTAGCACTGAAGTCCTCCAGCAGAACCAGGGAGTCCCCAGAAGGAGGACCAGAACCCCCTCCAAGGATTCCTAAATCCTAGTCCAAATAACACATATTCTGGACTGAAT
Organism: Lepturacanthus savala; assembly: GCA_030544235.1. Classification (NCBI taxonomy): domain Eukaryota; kingdom Metazoa; phylum Chordata; class Actinopteri; order Scombriformes; family Trichiuridae; genus Lepturacanthus; species Lepturacanthus savala. The sequence continues at coordinate 38,043,458 of CM060463.1, forward strand.
ATACCAACTGTAGACCACCAAGACTGAACTGACCAATCACAGTCCTGGAGGAGCTGAACTGACCAATCACAGTCCTGGAGTTCCATGTAGACGTGTATTCAGGATTTATTGGCGGTGAAGTCAGACTACGATGTAGCTACGTATGTAGAAGTAGAAACTAGACTTGAAAGGCTGGGTACCCTGAACCTCTGTTCAGTCATAAGCCCAGGACCCGTCTCCCCTTCCAAAGGTGAAAGGAGGTGACCCTCTGGTCCACCAGGGTGAATCCACCATCCCCACCCCGCTCTGGTCCTCTCACCATGGCCAACTCCAGAGGTAGAGAGTCCAGCACCTCTCCTCTCCAGGAAACTGGTTCTGGTCCTCCCACAGGTGGTGGGCCCATCAGAAGGAGGGCCCATGTTGCCCTTTCGTGATGTGATGGCTGAGCCCCTTGTGTTGAGGCCACCTGATGGTCGCCATTGAGCCCCTCCCCAGACCTGACCCCAAGAAGCCCTGGTGACAACGTCCGGGTGTTATACCCCAGTCTAGGGAGTTAGGGCATAACTTGAATGGGCTCCATCTTCCCCAAGCAGCCAGGAACCCAGAGGGGTTTGAATTTAACACAAGTGCTTTATCTACAAAGACTAAAACTAAGGAAATGTATAAATATAACAAAGGGGTGTGATACTGGGTGAAATCTTTAGGCATCTTTTATGCCTAAAGATATATATCTTATATCTGGTGGTTCTGGCCAATCGGAAGCCAGGGTGTAGAACTTTTCCACCAATGGCTGCATAGAGAATTAAGCAAAGACACACACAACAGACCTACCACAAACTATGACTACAGTCATATCAGGGGTTTGAGCTGCCCTTTGTCTGGTTCCTTGCCTCAGACCTGATTTCCAGGTGCATGAAGCTCCTGGTAGGAAAACTCCTGCAAACCCCTCCACCACGGTAAGGTGGCCGCTCCTAGAGGGGAATATAATTTCAGAAAAAAAAGTGTTTTAAACCTCAAAAAAGCATTTTATACCACTAGTTAGGTGTTTACCACAAAGCTATCCATGTTCAATTTGTCATCCCAGGCCATAAAATGAGATCCGATCTTGAGGGTAGGATACAATGTGTAAAAGTAAATGGAGACTGTGGAATGCACTATAGGTGTGCCCCAGGGGTCAATTTGGGGTCCCCTCTTATTTATTCTGTAGATGATCTTCCTTCTGTTTGCCTCACAAGTCCAGATGTATGCTGATGATACAGTTGTATTAGTACATTCCAGAGAATTAAACACTGCTATGGCTCAACTGCTCCCTCCATCTAAATGCAAAGAAAACTGTTTGTTCTTTTAATCCAAATCCACAGATTGTAGCTGCTGCTGAGAGGCTACAAGTAGTCAGAGAGTTTAAATACGTAGGAATCATCCTAGATACAATCCTCACATTTAAGAAACAGGTAAAATGTTCACACAAACAGTTAAATTTAACCTCACTTCACACACATTAATGCTGCCTCAACATTGAAGCAGCAACACTGTTCTTCAATGCCATCATAAGGTCACACATCATTTACTGTGGTTGTGGAGGATCCTGGTCTAGATCACAACGTAGATCGATTATACGAGTTTTAACCTTGTCAAAAAATATTTGTTGAAATCAGAGAAAAAGCAAAAAGTGAACAGAGTCGGAGCAAATTCAATGCAATGAGATTTTACTGCAACACATGACAGGAAATGTACAATATCAATAGATATCAGCACTGAGTCATCCCATGGACTAGACTCACTGACACCATCCTAGCTCTTCAAATCCCACCTAGAACTGGTCCTTCACCGGACACCATTTGTTATGATGATACGATGACTCCAGCAGGTCCAGCAGCTCATTTCTCCATTGGTTTGCCTTTTGTTTTTCTGTCTGCATCTGTTCATTAAATTGTTGGTGTTTCTTATTGGAGTCAGTAAATCATTTTTAACAGCCTTTGATGTGTTTTGATCTGCTCCTTATCAGTCTGGCAGCCTCAGTCTACTGAACATGACCTTCGCTGAGCTGAAGCACAAAACAGTAGTTTCAGTGCAGGTTCTGTGTAATTTTATACTTCACCGTATAACCAGCTGGATCCAGGACTGACAAACAGCTTTATCACCCATAAAGTCTATAAACAGGCCCTGAAGGGTTTGGACCAGAAGCCTATCCATCACCATCACTGAAGGTCCTCAGTAAGTATGACCTCCTACGCTGGGACAACATCATGAAGCTAATCTATAGCTGTCTGGTCTTTAAAGTTCTCCACCTCCACTTTCTGAGTTCTTCACCTTCAGCAGCAGGTTCACTGGGATGATTCAGCTGAGTGATCTCATTATTCTGATAAGAAAAACTGAATTTAATCAGCTTCCAAGACTCAGAACTCTATACTCTATACCAGACTGGACCTGCAGACCTTTAAAATACAACCTGAACAAATGGTTGTATAAATACACATGTTCATATGCCACAGCTTGGTGTATGTGTCTCCTCTTAACACACATTAAATATATTGACTTTTAACTCATTTATTAGGCTCCTTTTATTGATGTGATCTGAGACGTAGAGGTGATGTCACCTAAAATGAACCATTTCAGGTTCTCTGTAAATTAGAGCCAATGTTGATATAACTGTGGTTGACTAGTAACAGGTGATTGATTAGTTTATGGTTTCTATGGTGATTTGATTGGTTTATGGTTTCTATGGTGATGAGATAACACTTAAAATCCAGACTGAACCACTAATGATCATGGTCAGTATCCTGGTATGACAAATCTAAACCCATTCTACCTGGAACCACTCATGGAAAAAAAGCCCCGGGCATATTTCTAGATTTATAAAGATTATATAATTGATTATTTACCTGATATCAGCCTATTTTATGAACTGTTATTATATGTGTATTATATGTTTGCTGTGACTATTTAATGAAATGACGTCTTGTTCCTCCCTTAAACATCCGTCCCAGGTTTGGAGTTAAGAATCGTCCATCGACTAACGCTGTCTTACACATTTACAACAGTGTTCATTAATGTGAGCTGTCTCTGTCCAAATGAAGGCTGAATAAACATAAAATGATTTTATTCCACAAAACTGATTGAAAGGAGAAGCCAGTCTGGACAAATGATGAGAGAATAGCAGGAGCAGGAGGCCACGAACAATGGAGCCACAGATGAGAGAGGAGGTGAAGACAGATTCCATCCACAGCTCCTCCTCACGCCTCCTCAGAAACAGGTTTATCTAGAAGGAGCCGTCTCTGTGATTCTCTGCTGCATCCGAAGAGAAAAGCCTCACATTCATAATCACAACCACTCATTCATTATGCACAATCAATAGGACTGGAGCTACAGACACAGTCAAATATTAAATAATAAAACACTGTCGTGGAGAATCCTGGGCTGAGCCATGAAAAAACAAGGTCTCACAACTTAAATGCTTTAATCTCACTTGTTCTTGTCAAAATACCAAAACTTTGATGAAGGTATGAAACACATCCAGGATCCATCAGTCACATCTTGAAGGTAGGACACAATGTGTAAAAGTAAATGGGGACTTTTCAGCCCCTGTGGAATGTACTGTAGGGGTTCCCCAGGGGTCAGTTTTGGGTCCCCTCTTATTTAGTCTGTACATACAGTAAATGACCTTCCTTTCATTTACCTTGGCTCAAAGTCCAGATGTATGCTGATGATACAGTTGTATTTGTACATGCTAATGTTGAAGAAAACTCCAGAGTCTTGTACCAGTTTTCTGATTGTTGGTAAATTTATTCTCTGTGATCTATACTGTCACAGACCAAGTCTGTTACAGAAAGTCAACCCTGAATGGTGGTGGGTCTGTAGCTTTGATGTCATGAGATCAAAGCAATCACAAGGAAAACAAAGACATTTGGATGTCAACAAAAGGGAAGGTGGGGAACATCAAAGGAATTCAGTTGGCTTTGATGTGACGTGTGAATCAATGTCTGGTGACCTTCACATTCAACTGCTGTGTGTAGGTACTTAAGTAAAAGTACAGATACCTTGTCTTAAATATTACTCCAGTAAAAGTAGAAGTATTCACTTTCAGTGTTTACTTGAGTAGAAGTATAAAAGTATTCATCTTCATAAATACTTGAGTATTAAAAGTACTTGAGGCTCTGATGGATTTTTGTTACCTTTATATCAAACCCTATTCCAGCCCTCAATCCAGACACAACCTCACCTTTAAAGGTGCACTGTGAAGGATTGTGGCCAGAGTAGGTGTTGCAGCGATGGAACTAAGGTGCCTTTTCCAAATTTGATCTTTTGCAGCAACAACTGCCTTTTTTCTGGAAAGTTAAAATGGCGGACATGGATCCCAATCATTATGATGACTTAGAATTTGATGGTGGTGGCAAGTATTCATGAAAAAGGTGAAACATTTGTGAATGGGCAGCATGAATGCTGGAAATGAGCCACTACAAATCTTACAGTAAAACACCATTCACAGGTCTCCACAACATAACTTATGTTTTAAACCTAAGCTGAAAGTAGCTACTCTTCCTCCCTCGCTAACCTATAGCACATTATAAAAGGTCCAATTCCAGCTCTTGGTTTGTGGCCCAAATTAAGTTCTAAGTGAATAGCCCTGCCCTATTCAACCAACAGTCATCTTCTATACCTGCTTATTCCTCATTAGGGTCACATGGTCTTACTCCAAAAGGACACAGGGACAACTCTTGGATCCACTTCGACCAACTTTTATTTTTCAATTCAAGGATTTGTTGGCTTCATGTGAATCATCATTCGGTTGATAACCTTCAAACACAGAGAGCAGAGGTTAACAATGTTATTCAGCAAATACGTTTCAACCAGTGTTTCCAAACAAATATTCCAAATGAATTGAATATCAAATTCAATTCAAGTATTTCAAATTGATCAATGAAATCTAATAATGACTAATGAGTTAAGTTAAATCAAATAAAGTGAACTGCCCACATCAAACAAATTGAATAATTTAGATAAATGTAACAAAGACAAATCAAATGCCTACATCAACTCTTTCTTAGTTTCTTAACCTTTAAATCTACCAAACAGCATGATTTCAATGGTTAGACTGGAATTAATGTAATTAAAGGAAGCAGTGCAGGTACAAACTTTAAATTAAGCAGTGAACATAAAGAAACATTCACCAACCATTGATGTCTTCAGAGTAAAACTCCTCAGTGAAGCTCGTTTGTTTACCTGCACCGTTTATGTTCAGGTGCTCTGACGAGCAGTCAGCAGCCATTTTGCTGGGGAATTCTGGGAGATGCAGTTTAGTAATGGTGGCAGCATTAGAACTCCATTATTCAGTTTTAACTCACACACCTACAGTGATTTAGAGTCTCCAATTAACCTCAGCATGTTTTTGGACTGTGGGAGGAAGCTGGAGAACCTGGACCAGGACTAGAACCTGGACCAGGACTAGAACCTGGACCAGGACTAGAACCTGGAGAAAGCCCACCAGACACAGAGAGAACATGAACCTGGACCAGGACTAGATCCTGGAGAAAACCCACCAGACACAGAGAGAACATGAACCTGAACCAGGACTAGAACCTGGAGAAAACCCACCAGACACAGAGAGAACATGAACCTGAACCAGGACTAGAACCTGGAGAAAGCCCACCAGACACAGAGAGAACATGAACCTGGACCAGGACTAGATCCTGGACCAGGACTAGAACCTGGAGAAAACCCACCAGACAGAGAGAACATGAACCTGGACCAGGACTAGATCCTGGACCAGGACTAGAACCTGGAGAAAACCCACCAGACACAGAGAGAACATGAACCTGGACCAGGACTAGATCCTGGACCAGGACTAGAACCTGGAGAAAACACACCAGACAGAGAGAACATGAACCTGGACCAGGACTAGAACCTGGACCAGGACTAGAACCTGGAGTAAACCCACCAGACACAGAGAGAACATGAACCTGGACCAGGACTAGATCCTGGACCAGGACTAGAACCTGGAGAAAACCTACCAGACAGAGAGAACATGAACCTGGACCAGGACTAGAACCTGGAGTAAACCCACCAGACAGAGAGAACATGAACCTGGACCAGGACTAGATCCTGGACCAGGACTAGAACCTGGAGAAAACCCACCAGACAGGGAGAGAACATGAACCTCCACACAGAAAGGTCCCAGACCCAGGACCAAGGAGGTCTAGAACCTGGACCTTCTTGCTGTGAGGCAGCAGCTCTAACCCCTGCTCCACCGTGTCGCCCTTCATTGAACAGGTAAATTGAAAATACTAATGATTCTTCAAGTAGTGCCTTACATTTATCTGTTAAGAAGATAGACATAAAACCTTGAAGCCATCTTGTCCTTGTGAAATAATTAAGATCCATCTCACATTTATTGCCAGTAGTCAAAAAAGGAAACTTCTTGACCTCAGGTCAATGGAAAAATTGTCAGTACAGAAACTATGCAAGATAACCACGTCTTGTTACTCTGGAAAAGCAAAGAGCGTAGAGTCAATAAACTCCTGAACAGAATTTACAGTATACACGTATATATGCACAGTATGCATGTATATATATGCACAGTATACACATATATATATGCACAGTATACATGTATATATATGCACAGTATGCATGTATATATATGCACAGTATACATGTATATATATGCACAGTATGCATGTATATATATGCACAGTATACATGTATATATATGCACAGTATGCATGTATATATATGCACAGTATACATGTATATATATGCACAGTATACATGTATATATATGCACAGTATACATGTATATATATGCAGAGTATACATGTATATATATGCACAGTATACATGTATATATATGCACAGTATACATGTATATATATGCACAGTATGCATGTATATATATGCACAGTATACATGTATATATATGCACAGTATGCATGTATATATATGCACAGTATACATGTATATATATGCACAGTATACATGTATATATATGCACAGTATACATGTATATGCACAGTATGCATGTATATGCACAGTATGCATGTATATGCACAGTATGCATGTATATATATGCACAGTATGCATGTATGTATATGCACAGTATACATGTATGTATATGCACAGTATACATGTATATATATGCACAGTATGCATGTATATATATGCACAGTATACATGTATATATATGCACAGTATGCATGTATATATATGCACAGTATACATGTATATGCACAGTATACATGTATATGCATGTATATGCACAGTATGCATGTATATGCACAGTATACATGTATATGCATGTATATGCACAGTATGCATGTATATATATGCACAGTATACATGTATATATATGCACAGTATACATGTATATATATGCACAGTATACATGTATATATATGCACAGTATGCATGTATATATATGCACAGTATGCATATATATATCACCTAGACTAGAACATGTCCAGTGTTGGCGCTGGCTGAGCACTGTGAACACTGGTATAGCCAGCAGCAGCAGACTGGAGAATTCCCTAGTATTGGCCCTTTTAAACTTGCTTGAGGACAATCAACGAGGGGATAACATAAAAAATACTGTAAACATGGAAAAACGTCAGTACAGAAACTCAAGCCAACATAGCAGAAACAGCCTGGCTACAGAGCTCGTCATCACCAGCCTTCGCTGGTTCTCTTTTTTTTTGCATCGAGCCTTGTTGCTCGTCTTGGACTGAAAATGAGCCCTGCTGTACTAAAGCGGCGCTCACAAGCTGCTGATGCAGGTAAGGCTGTATTAAGCTTCAAAGCTAGCTCGCATACAGCAGGGTATGTGTTGAGGATGTCCTTTTGGTCACCCTTCAAGGAAAGTTAGCTCTCCAACTGCTTCACACATTCCTGACCAGACGGTTTCTTGATTTCTTATGTGGGGGTGGTTGTGAGAGGTCATCCTCCAGTTGGTGCTTACCTTGACTAACTTGTTGAATGATGTGCTCCACGGTGTTTCGGCACAGGGATGGCAGCAGCGATGAACTTAGGCTCAATGAGCACGTCCTCAAAGCGACGTCGCAGGCCTTCCTGAACCACATCGACCAGTGGTTTGCAGTATCTGAGGTTGATGGGGAGTTTGTCCAGCTTGGAGTTGAGGAGGGTCAACGTTGGCAGGAGCCACCCCATCTGGACGTCCACTTCACCCTGGAGAATGTTCAGAGTCTTGGCGACCGGCCCCATTGCTTTGGCTCCAAGAAGGCGATTTCCATGGGGCTCAACACATTTTGTTTGTCAACACATTTTACTCCTGTTTTAGTGTGTGTGTGTTTGGGGGAGGGCTGGATTGTATGTGTGTATGAGACTTTCTAGGCCCCATGTGTTTATAGGACATCTGGATTCCCTGATGTGCTCCATGTTCATGTGCAGGATTCTAAAATGCTGCAGTCGTCTAAAAATGAGCCTATTGATCAGATGATCTATCCAGGTCACAGCTCTCTCAGGTGATTTGTGACCACTGGTATCTTTTTAAAAATAAATATGTGCATATTGTAGTGCAAGCTATTGGTATATGTGATTTAATAACTTCAATGTGGGTCATGAGTGATAAACTCTATAAAGCATGTCATGCTAACATATATTTGAAGCAGTGAATAAATGTAAAAATCTAAAATGACACGTGCAGCTTGAGAGAAGTGAAAAGGACTCTCAGAGCTCCCTCTGGTCTTTCACAATTCAGAGAATTCTCTCCACAGCCAGAAGCAAAGAGTTCCACCTTGTTGCATTGGGATGGATCAGCTGGATTTTGCACAGATCTTCTTCAATCTCTGCAGCAGCAGAAGATTGTCAATCCTTTGAGGTTGCTTTAGCTGCATCCACGGTGGAGATGAGAATCAACAGGTGGCAGACACATCGATGATGCTTCAGGAGCTGAAATTGCAGACCATCATCTTCATTTAAGATGGACGTGACATCAACAAACTCAACTTCAGTTCCCTCCACATCCTGGTCTTCGTCACCTCCCTTCTCATCACCATCATCTTCAGACTCATCTGAAGGAGAGTTGTTGTTCTCATCCTCAAGAAATTTGACCCGTTGTCTGTGGTTGTTCAGCTTATCTTGCTCTGTATACAGAATTCTGTGCGTATCTCATTTAACATGTTACCCAGGACATCAAGAGTGTGTGAGCCTTCAAGCTGCCTGCATGCCAGCACCACTGAACATCTCTCCAGGCTACTGGGATCCATCCAATGGGCAGTAATGCTGAGAAAACTCCTCCGTCTTGTGCTCCAACAGTTTGTTGTTGTAGCAATCGACTGCTGACATCCCTTCTTTCAGTTTCCTCTTCATGTCAAGTGCAGCCTCATCTTTCATCGTAGAGTTGTCCTTGACATGAGAGAAGCCTTAGGCTGCAGGTCCTTCAACAGATCCTGGAAGGACGGCTGGTCCACCACTCTAAAGGGCTGGAGACTCTGAACAACAAAGTTCATCATGGCTTGATCCATACTCCTTCGATGAACTTGTCATGGCTGAAACAAAGTCTTGAACCCAAAAGCATGACTCAGAGGCAAACAAGTTAAAGGGATAAGCAGTTTAGTTGATCTGAAGTACAGGCAGGGTCAAAACCAGGAGATCAGGAAGGCAAACAAATCCGATGAGGGGCAGGAATCCAAATCACAGGCAGGCAGAACAGGATCAGAACAGGAAGACTAATCAGGAAACACTGGAGAGCTTAGCAAAACACAACAAGACAGTCTGGCAGCAGTGAAGGGGAAGTGAACCAGTATATCTGCTGAGGGACTGACGAGGAACTGGGCTGCAGGTGAGGAGATGGGCGGAGAAAACCAGGTGGAGGAAATGAGCTGATTGGAAGGTGGAATCTGGAATGACAGGAGAGTTAGTGGAACCAATGAAATCAAACTGAGTGTAATTATGTTACAGAACTGCCTTTCCTCTAATTCAACTGCCTGCTGGTTGACGGAGCCTCTTCACCGTCATGTACCTTTCTCTGCTTTCTCTGTGGAAAAAGAAGAAAATAAATCACATATGATCAACTATGCATCCCACAAATATATTAAGTGGGTGTTAAGTACTTAGACATATAATCTTCAGTTTTATTTGACCAAAATCTATGCATTGCCTTAAGACATGAGTTTGGTAACAGGCAGTGACAATACAAGGAAATCATGTGATATTTAAATTAATTGTAATAATCAAGTTTCATGCAATGATTTTGGGGTGTCCTGTACGTTATTTCAGGACTTGGACAAGCAAACAGCACGCTGATGTATTCTCAAAACATTCGTAATGTTAACGTTAGAAGCTGGTGATTCCTTTGTGTAGAAGTAATATAGAGTCGAGGCTGAACTACGACGCCCACAAGTTCAACAAGCCCAGCTAGTCTGCTAACCACAGACCTCTGCTATGCTGATTTTAAAACACAAGTCCAAAATGAATTTCTATTTGTCACGAACAGACAGTAACATATCTCAGTAACATATCATTAAAAGTAATGATTTTCACTTTCAAATGTAGTTAAGTAAAAGTGCAAAGTCTCAGCAAAGAAAAATACTTGAGTACAGATACATAAATATGTATATGTAAAATATTACTGTCCACCACTGCTAGAAGGAGGAGGAGCCTGAACAGCTCCTTCTTGTCTGTGAATTGACTAAATAACAGAAGTTCCTCATTTCTCTTTACTCTTTTACTCTTTTACTATTGAATTTCTTACTCATCTGTTATCCAACTTTCAACCTTTTAACCTACTTCCATTCAGCCATGTTGTGTCCTACATAGTCCTCAGTTGACCAGCACAGTCCACTCAAGTGTAGGAGAAATATGCAAAGTGGGGGATTTTCCTAAGGATGTTAGAAAGAATAAATAATAATGCAACTGTTAACAGTTGCATCATATAATATCAGATCTAACTTTGCCAACTGACCTAAAAGAAAACAAAGTGATTGGAGTTATGTGAAATTCCCAGTAGTCCTACACCTCTTTCCAGAGTCTCCCCGGAAGAAACAGACATTCTACAATGTGGTAGCTTCAGCTGTTCAGAGTTAGGTGGTCCAGCACATTGATTTTACCCTCTCAATAAAAAAGAACTCAGAATGATGCTCTTCCCCCTGGTTACTTGTTACGAGCAAATTCCAGAGTCTTGTACCAGTTTGCTGATTGGTGGTAAATTTATTCTCAGTGATCTATACTGTCACAGACCAAGTCTGTTACAGAAAGTCAACCCTGAATGGTGGTGGGTCTGTAGCTTCTATGTCATGAGATCAAAGCAATCACAAGGAAAACAAAGACATTTGGATGTCAACAAAAGGGAAGGTGGGGAACATCAAAGGAATTCAGTTGGTTTTGATGTGACGTGTGAATCAATGTCTGGTGACCTTCACATTTGGAGATATGTGAAATTCCCAGTAACCCTACGAAGAAGCACAGACATTCTACAATGTGATAGCTTTAGCTGTTCAGAGTTAGGTGGTCCAGCACATTGATTTTACCCTTCTCAATAAAAAGATGATAATCATCAGGAGCTGTATGAGAAATTGATGGTTTCTACTGTCACAAACTCAGAATTATGCTCTTCCACCTGGTTACTTGCAAAATATCTTTGTGAGTAGCCTTCAACAAAAGATTTAAATGAAAGTGCAAATGACAGTAGGGTGGTCGGGAAAACCCATGAATGGACTAGTAGAGATAGCTCAGCATCACTGAGATGATACAGGAAACATTATAAAATTCAAGTGTCTCACTATACAGGCAGAGCTACCAGAGGTTGCAGTGGCAGAGGAACCCAACCTTACCAATGGCTGAATTCTAGGATGTCAAAGATGCCCATCCACTACCACATCAGGCAGATTGGTTGGCTGCTCTTGGTGGGAGCGCATTCTTCAGCAACTTGGACATGGTGAGGCACTGAGGTAGTGTTCTGCAGGCTGAGTGTACACGGATTAAAGCTTGAGCTTAAGAGTGCCATTTTCTGCAGTGAAATTGATCTAGAGTATGGATTTGGAGCAGCAAAAACATGAAAGTCTGAACCTGAATCTTACTGTCACAGACCAGGTCTGTTACAGAAATTCAACCCTGAATGGTGGTGGGTCTGTAGCTTTGATGTCATGAGATCAAAGCAATCACAAGGAAAACAAAGACATTTTTCTATGTCAACAAAAGGGAAGGTGGGGAACATCAAAGGAATTCAGTTGGCTTTGATGTGACGCGTGAATCAACGTCAGGTGACCTTCACATTTTACCGTGGTGGGCCTGATCAGCGGAGACAACGAAGCCCTGTACAGAGCTCAGCAACTGGTGTACTGCCAACAGCTTGTTCCTCAACGTGGACAAAACAAAAGAACTGATCCTGGACTTCAGACGGACTTTGCACAAACACACTGTGCATTAACAACCTTCCAGTGCAGATTGTCCAGAGCACAAAGTTTCTGGGCGTAAACATAACAGACCACCTTCACAACACATCACAAAGAAAGACCAGCAGCATCTCTACTTTCTGAGAAGACTGCGAAAAGGCCATCTCCCAACCTCCATCCTCACAACTTTCTACAGAGGGACTATAGAGAGAATCCTCAGCTGCTCCAGCACAGTGTGGTTTGGCAACTGCACTGCTGCAGACCATAAGACCCTGCAGCAGATCGTAAGGACAGCCGAGAAGATCATCGGGGTCTCTGCTCCCTCTCTCAGACATCTACAGCTCGGAGCTAGGAGCATCATCAGAGACACTTCCCATCCCTCCCATGGACTAGTCACCTTACTACCCTCAGGTAGAAGGTTCTGCTGCATTACTGCACCTCCAGAATGAGGAAGAGCTTCTTCCCACAGGCAGTCAGACTACTGAACAACTTCAGTGCTATTGGACTATAGTTATGAACCAGTTTACAAATTAGCTGCTAATATCTCATATTTATTCAAAATAATCTGTGCAATCCGAATCATACCACTAGCCACAGAGCTCTGCTGAAAGATATGCCTTGTTCCTTGTTTAGCGTGGTTTAACTCTGACTTATCTTTGTTTACAATTGTTTGTCATGTCTGACAAAGATGACGACTCCTGATGCGACTCATGGAGGGTCCCCGGATGAACCTACTCCTTCACCTGCCTGGTTGGACCCACCTACAGCATCTCTACAGACTGAAACATCTTTCCAGACTAATCATCATCATCAGATGTCTGTCAGTCCTGGTTCATCTAGACTCTGTCCTCCATGGACTGGATCGTTCCTTCACTGTGCTTCTCCTCCAGGTTTCTATTTCACTGGGTTTTGGAGTTTTTCCTTGTTGAGAAGGAGGGTCTAAGGACGGAGGATGTCTGAGTCACTATGGACTGAATTTACTGAACCACCAATATTGGGCTAAATGAATAAAAGTCAGTCATTCATTCATTTTCTATACCTGCTTATTCCTCATTAGGGTCACATGGTCTGCTGGAGCCAATCCCAGCGCATTACAGTGAGAGGCAGGAATACACCCCAGATGGTCTCCAGCCAATCATGGGGCACACACACCATTCACTCACACACTCACACCTACGGGCAATTTAGAGTCTCCAATTAACCTCAGCATGTTTTTGGACTGTGGGAGGAAGCTGGAGAACCTGGACCAGGACTAGAACCTGGACCAGGACTAGAACCTGGAGAAAACCCATGCAGACATGGGGAGAACATGAAACTCCACACAGAAATGTCCCAGACCCAGGACCAAGGAGGTCTAGAACCTGGACCTTCTTGCTGTGAGGCAACAGGGCTAACCCCTGCACCACCATGTCGCCTCAGACCTCGGCTCATCTCTGCTGGGTTGTCACATTTCAGACGAGAGGGCAGGAAGGTTTCCCTGTGGTGAGTTCACACCTAAGGGAGGAGGATTCAGGCAACCTACAGTACATGGTTTAAACATGAAAAGGAGCATCCTGTCTCTGAATATTTATGTTGTTACCACGTTCCATCTAATCACAGCCACCGGAGGTAAGTAAAAGGTCAGGAGGTCAGAGGACACAGACATGAGTTCTGTTTAGAATATGGCACAGCTATGGCTCCATGCTGCTGCCTCCATATAAAAGAACAGACCTCCTGGGTCTCAACCTTTATACCCTGTAAATCCAGACTATTTGGACCAGTTCTTCATCTTAGAACTGGTCCTTCCTCTTTTTATTGGCAGAGGTTCTGAGGTTTCCACCGTTAACAATAACCCATGACATCTGTTCAACAGTTCAGCGCTGATCTTTTCCTTCTATTAGAATATTTAGCCTTTTTGTTTTTTTTAATAAATAAATGCAGCTGTTTTATTGGCATTCATCATGTTCCATCTGTTTCCTGATCAGTTTGGTGAGTATCTTCATTAATTCAACTGAAATCCTAAATGTCTACTGCACACATCCCATCTGCAACCCCTTACTCATGGAATTCATCAATGGAAGCTACGTTTGATTCTCAAATTATTTTTTTGAAAATCTTCCAAATTCAGAATAAAAGTCAACCTTCAGTTATAGACAGTGATGCTCACATGTCTAATGTCCATCAGCAATAGGGATATCCTGGTCATGTGACCTCATAGATTAGATGTCCTTCAAAATAAAAGCCCCCTTTTCACAACTAACTGCTAAAACATAGATTTTCTATTAAAAAAATTAATATAAGTATTTGTTGCCATGTGGGAACACTATGCAATAAAGGGTTAAAGTATTGCAGTTATTATAATATATGACATCATTATAATTAATATGAAACATTGGTGTTCAGCAGCAGCTCAATGATCAATTAAACATTTATTGAAATGGAACCATGTGAGAAGTTTATTTGTTGTAGCTGTTAATGTTGTTGTTTTATTCTATTCTACTTTATGTTTTTTACTATTTGTTCCTGTTTTATCATTTTGTTGTCAGATCGTCTAGGAAACAATTAACCCACAGCATCAATCAGCAGCAGAAACGAAGGCGACAGCAGAATTATTTAGTATTCATCAGGCTGAGGGCAGCAACAACAGAGGAGAGAAAACATCATGTGGTCCAACCCGAGGTCCGGGGCCCAGATCTGGTCTCCAGCTCATTTCCTGTGGTCCCTCCAGAGCTTCACAGACTGGTGTGATTTATTTACAGTGAATAAATGTTGAAGTTAACAGAGACACGCTGGTCACGTTGTCTTTGTACGACTTCATTAACTCCAACATCTTTTTCTCAATCGGCCACGAAGGTTGTTTAAAAACAGGAAAGTTTCTGTTTGTTCCTTCTTTTCCTTTGTTGAAGTACATCTGTCATTACATAGATACATAGATATGATCTTTATAATATATATGATCTTTATAATATATATGATCTTTATAATATATATGATCTTTATAATATATATGATCTTTATAATATATATGATCTTTATAATATATATGATCTTTATAATCGGTCCTTTGAGTGAGACCAGAACTCTGATGTGACCCGGGATCAAACTGAGTTTAACTGTTTAATTTACATGAAGTCAGTTTTAATCCCAAAAGTTCAAAAAAACAAACTGTGAGTTCTGGGAAAAGACTCAGATCAGAATCCAGATCAGCTCCAGGTGGTTTTCCTCCGGAAGAAACATCCCCCCAACACCTCCCCATCCCACCTCCTCCCCCACCTCCTCCCCATCCCACCTCCTCCCCCAATACCTCCCCATCCCACCTCCTCCCCCGACGCCTCCCCATCCCACCTCCTCCCCCAACGCCTCTCCATCCCACCTCCTCCCCCCAACACCTCCCCATCCCACCTCCTCCCCCAACGCCTCTCCATCCCACCTCCTCCCCCAACGCCTCTCCATCCCACCTCCTCCCCCCGACGCCTCCCCATCCCACCTCCTCCCCCGACGCCTCCCCATCCCACCTCCTCCCCCGACACCTCCCCATCCCACCTCCTCCCCACGGTTCAGCAGCTGTCTGTCAGCAAGCAGCAGATCCTCTTCCTCCTGCTCCCCCTCATTCTCCCCCTCCTCCTCCTCCTCCTCCCTCCTCCCCCTCATTCTCCCCCTCCTCCTCCTCCTCCTCCCTCCTCCCCCTCATTCTCCCCCTCCTCCTCCTCCTCCTCCCTCCTCCCCCTCATTCTCCCCCTCCTCCTCCTCCTCCCTCCTCCACCTCATTCCCCCCCTCCTCCTCCCATTCCTCCTCCCCCCATTCTCCTCCTTCTGCTCCTCCTGCTCTCCCTCCCCCTCCTCTTCCCCTTCCTTCTCCCCCTCCTCCTCTTCCTCCCCTTCCCCCTCCTCTTCCCCCTCCCCCTCCTCCTCCCCCTCCTCCCCAGAGCTGTGACATCTCTCGTATCCAGACTATTTTCCACGCTCCATCTCCTCCAGTAGGATGTGATGATGTTTAGGAGGTGTCACTTCTTCTATTAATCTGTTTACTGAGGAGTGAGGAGGAAGGCCTGAAACAAGGGTTTTATTTAATTTAATGTAGAACTAATGAACATTACAATATTTTTTTATTCATCGCTTCATTGTTTATAAAATGATATCATCATCATAATATTACAGCATGTTACAGCTACCAGTGCTATGAGCGACCTTAGCTAACAATTATAGCCTGACCCCACATGTGAGGCATTTAGGGAACATTGGTAAATTAGCGATCTTACCAATTTCCCTCATGTGAGGCATTTAGGGAACATTGGTTAATTAGCGATCTTACCAATTTTCCTCATGTGAGGCGTTTAAGGTATGTCGGTAAATTGTCGCTCCTACCAATAGCCTACAGCCTAGCCTAGCCTAGCCTAGCCTGTGAGGCGTTTAGGGGACATTGGTAAATTGTTGCTCTTACCAATTTCCCTCATGTGAAGCATTTAGGGTATGTTGGTAAATTGTAGCTCCTATGTACTAGTCTACATGCGAGGTGTTTAAGGGACATTAGTAAATTGTGGTAAAACACTTCACCTATGTGTGAGGTGTTTAGGGGTTGTTGGTAAATTGTAGCTCCTACCGTCAGCCTACATGTGAGGCATTTTGGGGTCATTGGTAAATTGTAGCTTCTACCGATAGCGTAAATATGAGGTGTTTAAGGGTTGTTGGTAAATTGTAGCTCCTACCGATAACCTACATGTGAGGTGTTTAAGGGATGTTGGTAAATTGTATGTTTAGGGGACATTGGTAAATTGCAGCTCCTACCGATAGCCTGCATGCGAGGTGTTTAAGGGTCGTTGGTCAATTCTAGCTTCTACCTATAGCCTATGCGTGAGGTGTTTATGGGTTGTTGGTAAGTTGTAGCTCCTACCGATAGCTTACATGTGAGGCGTTTTGGGGTCATTGGTAAATTGTAGCTTCTACTGATAGCCTACCTGTGAGGTGTTTAAGGGAAATTGGTAAATTGTAGCTTCTACTGATAGCCTACATGTGAGGTGTTTTGGGGTCATTGGTAAATTGTAGCTTCTACTGATAGCCTACATGTGAGGTGTTTAGGGGACATTAGTAAATTGTAGCTCCTGCCTATATCTACGTGTGAGGTGTTTAGGGGTCGTTGGTAAATTGTAGCTCCTACTGATAGCCTATGTGTGAGGTGTTTAAGGGATGTTGGTAAATTATATGTTTAGGGGATGTTGGTAAATTGTAGCCCCTACCGATATCTACGTGTGAGGTGTTCAAGGGACATTGGTAAATCGTAGCTCCTACTGATAACCTACATGCGAGGCGTTTATGGGACATTGGTAAATTGTTCAGGTGTTGTATTATCATTCATGAACAAATTGATCTCACAATCAATCAATCTCTCCTATTGGTTTTGTGCCATTTGTTTATCCCCCCTAAAAGGGGAGGAGCCAAATCTCCCGGATGTGCCGGTCCAAGCCCCGCCCAGCCCAGCCGTGACGTCAGAACCCACTTGTTTTCATATCTGTGTGTTTGGGGGAAGCCAACGGCGTCTTCTCGGCCGTTTTTTCGCGGATTAAAACGCGGTTCTTTGCGTTCATTCTCCTCATTTTTCACGTCAGAAATAGTTTTTCTCGGTTAAAACCGGAGCGGGTTTGTCAGCCACTCGTGGCCGCCTCCCCACCCCCACCGCTCGGCTCCCGGAGCCCGCCCCCTCCCTCCTCTCCTCGGGTCTATCAGCGCTGCTGCTGCAGCCATTTTACCGTGGAGCGACCGGAGGATGAAGCAGCGCCGCTAGAAGGTAATCCCAATCCCGCTGCTTTTCTTTCTTTTGTTGGGCCGCTGGGCTCCGTGTCAGCGGCCGTCGCGTTTCCGACTCCCCGGGCAGCTCGGCTGGTATCCGGGGGAGCGGAGGGCCGGGCTGCCCGGAGCGGCGGAACGGGAAGCGGAGGGCGCCTCCACCGCGGGTCGCTGCCCGGGGAGAGGGCTGGAGCTCCGGCTGATACTTCACTAGTCCCCGTGAAAAATGGCGACGTGTACCGCCAAAACCGCTGAAAGTTGTAAAGAGCTTCCTCAGCGGTGACAGCGGGAATGTTTGGCTGCAGTTTAGGTGGAAACATTCTGGAAATCCAGCGTCTTTTTGTCTTAATAGACAGGGGGCGCTGGAGAGCCCCGACACGGAGCTTTACGCACAGATTAGTAGGTCAGCCCTGGCTAGCTAGCCTGTTGACGTCTTTATGCTCTATTTATGTTAAATGTGTAATTATTTTTAACATCTCATTGTTCTGGCAACTGAGTAAATACAGCAATTGACCTGTTTTGTTAGTTATTTTCTTTATTTATCAGTATTTATTTGTCGGTTTTACTCAATTTCATCTGCGACTTCACCTTTTAGTCACAGTAACGTGTAATTTGCCTCTGTGGTCAACAGGTGGCGCAGTTTTCGACCTTTGAAATAAAAAGTCATTCCGATTAAACTAAAATTTAAACGTAAACTGCCTGTTTATGCCTTTATGGTATATTTATTTATTTTATTACATTTCATCGTTTTTAACATCTCATTGTTCTAGCAACTGAGTAAATGCACCAATTGACTGGTTTTGTTAGTTTTTTCTTTATTTATCGGTTTCATCTGCGACTTCACCTTTTAGTCACAGAAACGTTTAATTTGCCTCTTTGGCCAACAGGTGGCGCAGTTTTCGAAAAAAAAAAAAATTAAACGTAAACTGGCTAGCCTGTTCATGCCTTTAAGGTATATTTATTTATAATCATATTTTCATCGTTTTTAACATCTCATTGTTCTAGCAACTGAGTAAACACCAGCTGACCTGTTTTGTTAGATTTTTTCTATATTTATCAGTAATTTGGAAACAGCGGTACCTCGATTAAACGGTTTTATTCAAACATTCTGTTTTCATCTACGACTTCACCTCTTACCCACAGAATCATGTAAATTGCCCCTTTGGCCAACAGGTGGTGCTGTTTCTGAACAGTTCAGTAAACCTTTACATGTAAATGAGTTGCGGTTCTATTGTTTGCCAAATGAGTTCACGTGATGCTAATTGAGCCGACTGCACCAGAGGTGCCTTCACTCTGAGAGCGTTTGGAATAAACACAGAATATTTAAACAGTTTTTCTTGAACACGTTTAATCCAACGCTGCGTTTTCAACCACTTGAGCTTCAACTTCCATGTCAGGATGAGCGTAAACATTTCAAATGGGCAGATTATTAAATGGGTTGGTCTCGTTGGCCAACAGGTGGCGCCCTAATATCAGACAAGCAACAAACGCTTAATATTATTCAATGTTTCAATGTCATGGAGCAAGTAAATTAAAGCAACGATAAACTATACTTCACAATCGCAAAAATAACGGTGATGCCTTGTCCTTCTGACAGGCTTCAACATTTGATAAAAGGTAAGTTAATTTGATAAGATATTGTAAATCAACGGACGATAATGCTGCTGTGATTATAAAACTTCCCCATGTCGTGGCTGTCGGGACAAAACGTTCAAATTGTGTGAATGTGCAGCTAAATGCATAAACCTCATGTTAAACCGTCTAGTCCAGCAACACCGTGAACCACTTGTAAAGCATTCTGAAGCAGGGCAGCGTGTTTAGCTGCTTTGGCAAAAGAATAGCTCATGTCTAGGCCCCGTGTAGTAGCTCCTACCAATAGCCTACCTGTGAGGTGTTTAGGGAACGTTGGTAAATTGTAGCTCCTAAGAATTAGACTGTAGTTGGCAGTGAATTGGTATGAAGTATTTCTAATTTCTGTTCCTGAGCCTAGAACCAACCTGTTGCCAAATGAGGGAACGTTTGCATCAGAAAATGTTTGTGTTGTTATTTCCAGTCCAACATCCTAATGGAGTCCATTTTGTTCAGCTATGCTAGGTGTTAGCTTCCAGTCCAACTCTACCACCCCTCCCCCACCCTCTCTAGAAGCTTAAAGCAGGTGTTTCTCAGAAAGGAAGCAACGGATTTCCCTTTGACTCGAGATGCATGATGTTACTAAGCTTTACCCCTCTACTAGTAATGAAATGACTAGTGACAGTTTTATCTTTTTGTCTGAAGACTTTATTTTTTGCACCTAATTACAGAGTAGTATCAATAAGCAGTGTCTGGATTAATTAACCTGCCCCCCCAAGGTTATAAATAATGAATCCTTCTTGTTAAGTAGCAGCACCAATATGTACATGCAGCACACCAAAATATCAACAACAAACTCAGCTACAAGTCGATATCAACCATTATTAGATTAACAAAACATAATTTCAACCCCAAGCAATGATATGAGAATATAGTGAAAACGTAAATCTGTATATTTCTTTATTCTAGCTGGATGTTCTTCAACACTGTTCATTTTAAATAGATTCTGTCACTGATACAACTATCTCACAGGTGTTAGCTTTATTTAAACCCAACATCATTCAGAAAACCCCTGTAGTTGTAGAGATATACTGCTAAAGTCTGGACAGTCATTTTAGAGAGGTAGGCTGATAAATAGGCCTAGAGGAGAACAGGTTAAATACTACCCATACCCATCCCAAGCAGCTCCACTCAGTAGTATCAGGTCAACAAGCCTCCATCACAGCCAGAAGACACCAGGGTGAGTTTTGCTGTGCCACTTTCCAGGTCACAGCCCCATCAGATTTCAAAGCCTGAATTAGAAATTAGTTTGATTTCAGCTTGTGACAGATGGTTTGATGTCATGTTGTCTGATAAGTAATGAGAAGCCGTGGTAAAGAAATGCCAAAGGTCTATTTGAAGTAATGTAGAGGCTCCACACCAGAGAGCTGTTTGTTTTTCAGCTGTTAAACATCCTGTGCAGATCTTAGTATATTAGTTTTTTCATAAACATAAGAGGTGTATTTGGTAGCAGTGGTCTATAAATTACTGTTAAAATGCCTAGCTATGCTTGCTGTGTAGCTTCATCCTGATTGGTTTGTCCATTGTTTTAGTGGTTCAGACAGCTATTAATTGAATAGTTGTAATGAGCTGAAGATTCAACCTAAAAATGTTTTTTTGTCCAGACCAACAGTCCACAACACAAAGAGCATAGAGCTGTTTGTGGAAATAGAAACTATTGGAACAACTTCCCAGTTACAGAATAATTGCATTAGAGTGGATGTAGCCTTGCATATAAATAGGTTTGCAAAGGGGTGTAAAAATCCTGTAAAACTCCTACTAGGGAAGTTAAGATGGGGAATTTTTGGAAATATTCAACATGTAGCTCCTAATTTAGCAGCTAGTTTAGTTAATGTATGAATACATTTTCTAGTAATTGCAAGTTAAACGTTACCATTGTAGCATAATATCATCAAAACTTCACCACATTATGAGATAATAACAGAATGTTATGAGGTGGAACTACAATGACCTGGATGAGTGAGAATCTACACAGACATCGAGGTGGAACCGGATTTGCTTTGTCCACCGCAGAGTTTGACAGTTGCTGGACTGTGTATTTGCTGAGTTTGATGAGTAAAACCAACAAATTCCATTAATGTATTCGTAGCTGGTCTAGAAACATCTGTTAATGACAAATAAAAAGGTAAAGTAGTTATTACTAAATAAGAATATAGGAATCATGATGATGGGCGGATTTTAAAAAAAAGTTGAACTACCCCTTTAAATCTGGTTGTTTTAGCAAACTATTTAATTTTCCTGTGAAGGGCCAATTTTCCAATTGTGTGAATTTTGGATTTATTCCTGTTTTTATTCCCATGGAAAGATTCAGAATTCTGCAGCTCTAGATATAAACCATGTATTTGCTGAAGATGCAGTGAACTCTGTTGAATGTGATTATTTGGTGTGGTGGAGGACATCTGGTCCAGCTGAGGGTTTTCCCTACAACACCTCGTCAACACCTACTTATTTTCAGTAGATAACGACTAGATAGCCACCTGGACTCAATATAATCCTTTTCTAACAAGAAATTGTCCAAATTCTCTGGTTCCAACTTCTTAACTCTGAGTAGTTTCTTGCTTGTTTGTAGAATAAGGTTGTAAAGGCTATTTGGTGAAAACAAATGCTAAACTGTCTGTTTCCCAAAGCGTGGTGTTGGGAGGAGGAATTATTTACCAGAGGATTAAACCTAAAATGTCTTTTATGTCTAGATCAACAACCCAAAGATCATTAGTTTACTATTATAGAGACTAAAGAAACCAGACAATAATCAGACCAGAACCAGATAATTTAGACATTTTCTTCTTAAAAAATGGCTGAAATTGATTATCAAAAGGAATGAAAATACAATAGAAGGTCAATGGGGGTGGGGCGGTTTAGGCTTTGACCTCATTCAGGTTCCTTATGGCCTGAGGACTGAAGGTCTTGCTGAGCCTGGTGTATCCTGTACCTTCTTCCTGACCGCAGCAGGAGGAAAAAAAGCCTGTAACTTGGGGAAAATGGCATCCTTAATGATTCTGTTTGCCTTATTCCTGCAGTAGACGTTGGGGTATGGTGTGTTTGATTATGTCTTTGATTTTGTTGGAAAACCATGGTATAATCACAGTGTTACTAAGGGGTCCCTGCATGAGTGGTTTTCTGTCCTGATCTATTGAACTGCAGTGGACGTGCCACCTTGCAGGGGTTTTATTTGAGGGTGTTTTGTAACGTAGTGAATGAGTCATGGCTCTTCCTGATAAAGATCCTTAGAAGTAGACGTGAACTTCCTCAAAATGGCTGACGAATGACAGCTGGTTGGCGGTGACTCCACTGATGACCAGGAACAAGGAGTTTGGCAATACCAGCTGTGATTTTGTAATTATTGATATGATCAGCAGCATATCCGCTTAAACATGTTTTTGGATTTCAGTTTAGAGAAATGCCAAAATTTCTTGTTTGGCCTGATGGAAAATCAGGAAGTTATTAAAAATAGACGCCATCCTAGAATATTGGCGAAGGTCGAGATGCCAAGCTGGAGGCTTCAGAACAGGACGCCACAAACCCACAGGGGAGGTCAGGGTGGATATGACCATTATTATAATTCAATCTGATGTCTACACCAAACTAACTGGACACCATTAATGATACACTAATTAATGATGTTCCACTGGTATTATAACTATATACTAACTACTATAACTAGTTACTATAACTATATACTAACTACTATAACTATATACTAACTACTATAACTATATACTAACTACTATAACTAGTTACTAACTACTATAACTATATACTAACTACTATAACTAGTTACTAACTACTATAACTATATACTAACTACTATAACTAGTTACTAACTACTATAACTATATACTAACTACTATAACTAGTTACTATAACTATAACTAGTTACTATAACTATATACTAACTACTATACTATAACTAGTAACTATAACTATATACTAACTACTATACTATAACTAGTAACTATAACTATATACTAACTACTATACTATAACTAGTTACTATAACTATATACTAACTACTATAACTAGTTACTATAACTATATACTAACTACTATACTATAACTAGTAACTATAACTATATACTAACTACTCTACTATAACTAGTTACTATAACTATATACTAACTACTATAACTAGTTACTATAACTAGTTACTAACTACTATAACTAGTTACTATAACTAGTTACTAACTACTATAACTAGTAACTATAACTATATACTAACTACTATAACTAGTAACTATAACTATATACTAACTACTATACTATAACTAGTTACTATAACTATATACTAACTACTATACTATAACTAGTAACTATAACTATATACTAACTACTCTACTATAACTAGTTACTATAACTATATACTAACTACTATAACTAGTTACTATAACTAGTTACTAACTACTATAACTAGTTACTATAACTAGTTACTAACTACTATAACTAGTAACTATAACTATATACTAACTACTATAACTAGTAACTATAACTATATACTAACTACTATACTATAACTAGTTACTATAACTATATACTAACTACTATACTATAACTAGTAACTATAACTATATACTAACTACTATACTATAACTAGTTACTATAACTATATACTAACTACTATACTATAACTAGTTACTATAACTATATACTAACTACTCTACTATAACTAGTTACTATAACTATATACTAACTACTATACTATAACTAGTAACTATAACTATATACTAACTACTATACTATAACTAGTAACTATAACTATATACTAACTACTATACTATAACTAGTTACTATAA
This sequence comes from Lepturacanthus savala, assembly GCA_030544235.1. Lineage (NCBI taxonomy): Eukaryota > Metazoa > Chordata > Actinopteri > Scombriformes > Trichiuridae > Lepturacanthus > Lepturacanthus savala. The sequence continues at coordinate 38,067,954 of CM060463.1, forward strand.
CTATATACTAACTACTATACTATAACTAGTTACTATAACTATATACTAACTACTATACTATAACTAGTTACTATAACTATATACTAACTACTATACTATAACTAGTAACTATAACTATATACTAACTACTATACTATAACTAGTAATTATAACTATATACTAACTACTATACTATAACTAGTAACTATAACTATATACTAACTACTATACTATAACTAGTTACTATAACTATACACTAACTACTATACTATAACTAGTAACTATAACTATACACTAACTACTATACTATAACTAGTAACTATAACTATACACTAACTACTATACTATAACTAGTGTCTATAACTATACACTAACTACTATACTATAACTAGTAACTATAACTATACACTAACTACTATACTATAACTAGTTACTATAACTATATACTAACTACTATACTATAACTAGTAACTATAACTATATACTAACTACTATACTATAACTAGTAACTATAACTATATACTAACTACTATACTATAACTAGTAACTATAACTATATACTAACTACTATACTATAACTAGTAACTATAACTATATACTAACTACTATACTATAACTAGTAACTATAACTATATACTAACTACTATACTATAACTAGTAACTATAACTATATACTAACTACTATACTATAACTAGTAACTATAACTATATACTAACTACTATACTATAACTAGTAACTATAACTATATACTAACTACTATACTATAACTAGTAACTATAACTATATACTAACTACTATACTATAACTAGTAACTATAACTAGTTACTAACTACTATAACTAACTAGTAACTATAACTATATACTAACTACTATAACTAGTAACTATAACTATATACTAACTACTATACTATAACTAGTAACTATAACTATATAGCTACTATATATATATATATATATATATATATATATATATATATATATATATATATATATATATATATATATATACTACGATGAATGTATCTGCTGTCTCTGCTGCAGAGGATGAATAAGGTTTGATGGGAATAGACAACAACAGCAGTTAATCCTACATGTTTGTGAGTGATTTAAATGTCCATGGATAAATTCATGAAATATTACCTGCTGCTTGTTTTGCTGTCTAATGGTGAACTGTACATGCTGTCCTGTTTTCTGAGTAGGTAGAGCTGCAGCTCCTGTTCTTGGAAGGATAAGTCCTGGTGTTGTGTTGGGTCTTCTGGTCAGTGTCATTCTGGTGATTTTGTGCCCTCTCACACACTCGGTTCGTTCCAGATATGTGGAGCAATAAAACCGTTTTATATTACCACACAGTCCAGAGTAGGTAAAGCAGTGAAATGAAGCTCAGGCAGGACAGACCGAGGGGAAAAACATCTCAAGATATTTCAATTTATGAAATATACCACATTAAATTCTGGAAATACTGCAATATTTTGTTTAAAAATTAATTCCAAGCCTATTTATATAACACCTACACATCTATGATATGGGAATTTTACTCTGCATTTTCATGATCATGTAAAACTAGCATTTAAATACATCTTCAAAGAATTATTCAAGAGATCAACACATTTTACCTGCTGTTAGGTCCATAGAGCTACTTGTTGAATGACGATCAGTTGGCAACTATTACATTATACACTCAGCGGCCACTTTATTAGGTCCACCTGTCCAACTGCTCGTTAACACTTAATTTCTAATCAGCCAATCACATGGCAGCAACTCAGTGCATTTAGTCATGTAGACATGGTCAAGACAATCTCCTGCAGTTCAAACCAGCATCAGTTTGGGGAAGAAAGGTGATTTGAGTGACTTTGAACGTGGCATGGTTGTTGGTGCCAGAAGGGCTGGTCTGAGTATTTCAGAAACTGCTGATCTACTGGGATTTTCACGCACAACCATCTCTAGGGTTTACAGAGAATGGTCCCAAAAAGAACAAATATCCAGTGAGCGGCAGTTCTGTGGGCGGAAATGCCTTGTTGATGCCAGAGGTCAGAGGAGAATGGCCAGACTGGTTGGAGCTGATAGAAAGACAACAGTGACTCAAATAACCACCTGTTACAACCAAGGTAGGCAGAAGAGCATCTCTGAACGCACAGTACGTCCAACTTTGAGGCAGATGGGCTACAGCAGCAGAAGACCACGCCGGGTGCCACTCCTTTCAGCTAAGAACAGGAAACTGAGGCTACAATTTGGACAAGCTCATCGAAATTGGACAATAGAAGATATTAGTCATTGTAGAGGTTTCTGTTTTAGCTGGAATGTAGCTGAGCTAGCAGGTAACATGCTGCTCTGCTGTTAACACGTTAACCAGGGGTCATCAACCCTGGTCCAGAAGGACCGGTGTGGGACCTTCATTAGTAGAATCAGGCGTGTTGCTGCTGGGTTGGAACAAAACCCTGGACCCACACCTGTCATCACTCATCATCTGGTTAAAACTCTGAACTAGTGCAGTGATGTTTGGGAGGAGGGGGGCGAAGCATTCATCCGATCAAGCAGCTAACGGTTGTTGCCATGGTGACGTCGCTGTATCACGTGACCAGTAGTAACAGCTGACGGTTGTTGCCATGGTGACGTCGCTGTATCACGTGACCAGTAGTAGCAGCTAACGGTTGTTGCCATAGTGACGTCGCTGTATCACATGACAGTAGTAGCAGCTAACGGTTGTTGCCATGGTGACGTCACTGTATCACATGACCAGTAGTAGCAGCTAACGGTTGTTGCCATGGTGACGTCGCTGTATCACGTGACCAGTAGTAGCAGCTAACGGTTGTTGCCATAGTGACGTCGCTGTATCACATGACAGTAGTAGCAGCTAACGGTTGTTGCCATGGTGACGTCACTGTATCACATGACCAGTAGTAGCAGCTAACGGTTGTTGCCATGGTGACGTCGCTGTATCACATGACAGTAGTAGCAGCTAACGGTTGTTGCCATGGTGACGTCACTGTATCACATGACCAGTAGTAGCAGCTAATGGTTGTTGCCATGGTGACGTCGCTGTATCACATGACAGTAGTAGCAGCTAACGGTTGTTGCCATGGTGACGTCACTGTATCACATGACCAGTAGTAGCAGCTAACGGTTGTTGCCATGGTGATGTCACTGTATCACATGACCACACCTTCGGTGTGATAGCTGTCGCTAATGGGCATATTTGTTTCCCATGGTGCTTTGTGAGAACCTTTTGACCAATCAGAGGCAGATCCAGACAGAAATGACCATGGATGTATTCTAGACCTGGATATGGTTCCTCCTCCTCCCAGTGGTCACTCCTGGTACTGCAGCAAAAATCCCATGGACCCAAAAATCATTTTCCCGTAGACGTCAATAGTAAAATAGAAGCTGATAAACTGTCTCCAGGACTCGTCCAGCTATAACCCTGTTATTACTCATCTTTGGATTCTGTATTTTTAACTCATGGACTTTTTATCCATCAAAACCTTTCTAACGACCAGAAAAGTCTCTACTCCCTTTGTGATGTCACAGCTGTGTGAGGCAGCGTGGTCGTGCTGTGTCTCTGGAGTGAGGATGGGTTTTTATTTATTTATTTATTAATTTATTTTTTTTATTTTTCTTGAAACAGTTTTTCGGTTGGTCAGAAAGTGAATTAAACAACTCAAATGTGAGTTATGTTAACAGGTTACACATTCTTATCACCTGATGGGAGGCCCCAGAGCATCATGGGAGGTTTCTCTACTGATCGGTCTCTATGGGTCACATGACCAGGAAATAAACCAGGAAGTCAGGAACCGTATGAACCAGGACAGAAACTAACATTGAGATGAATGGCAGCCATTTTCAGTCCTGTATCCAGTTCTATTATACATTAATGGAAATAACTCTTCTTTTTCTTCGTATAGACCCAGATTGCGCCACCTATCGGCAAAGCATGTTAATTACGTCTTAATCACTCGTTATCGCGTTACCATGGCAATGAGTGCTTCCAACAGCCTTGTGTGTGTTGATACAAAAACTGGAATCTGCAAAGAAAATAGATGTTTTATTCCGATGGTTTTTCATCGTGTCGGCCTCATAACTGCAGCTTTACACTGATGCAGCTGAAAACTGAAGGAGGTGATAAACCTTTGATCTTCAAATACAGACGAGTGAGAGAAATGTGGGAGGGCAGAGTGTTTGGTTGAGAAAAAAGGTCAGAGAAGTTGTGAAGCTGAAAACACTTCAGGTTCTAACGAGCAGCAGCAGCATAACGTGATGGGTTTGTTATCAGGAGATAAATCGTAAATAAAGACTCTCAGCAACACAATGAGCTGCATTGACCCAAATAATCATCATGATGAGGTTTGGATATAGAAAACAGTGGTAAATGAATTATTTATATTGTCACATACTGTAGGTACTGGACCTTTCACCAAATGGGGAAACAAATAGATTGTTAGTGACTCAACTGATATAATGAATTATATTGTATGATATTAAAACAATGGGGCTTAAATGGATTAACTGGACTTTAAATCCAAGCAGAAATGAATAAAGTCCTTTGAGCACAGATGCGTACACATGTGCACATGAATATTTTTTCACGTGTAGAACATGCTGCTCCTGAATCATTTCTTGATGATTCCTAAAGACGTGGCCTACAACGAGCGGTGCTTCTCTACCTCTGCCTGCTCTGGTGCATCAAATCAAGCGCTCCCCTGTTCACCAGCGAACCGACCAATCAGACGGCAGGTTTCCGCTCGCTCTGATTAGCCGTCGCCGTTCTGTAAAACCACACATCTGCTGCAGCTGCATTTTACAGCAGCAAAAACCCAGGCTGCTTTACTGAGGAGGGAGAATCTGCTGATCTGGATGAGGAATGTGTGTTTTTATTGGTTGCTGTAATTATCCTCAGGTCTGTGATGGTGACCTGGACTTACCCTCATCCTGCTGCTGCTCTCATTTCTGATTGGTTTCCCTGTTTCTGTTGAGAGGTACAGGAAGTCCATGAACACACCATTGTGTGTACGCGTGTGTGTGTGTGTGTGTACGTGTTCATATACACTCACGGCCACTTTATTAGGTCCACCTGTCCAACTGCTCGTTAACACTTAATTTCTAATCAGCCAATCACATGGCAGCAACTCAGTGCATTTAGTCATGTAGACATGGTCAAGACAATCTCCTGCAGTTCAAACCAGCATCAGTTTGGGGAAGAAAGGTGATTTGAGTGACTTTGAACGTGGCATGGTTGTTGGTGCCAGAAGGGCTGGTCTGAGTATTTCAGAAACTGCTGATCTACTGGGATTTTCAAGCACAAATTGGAGATGTGTAGCATAGATGAGATAAAAACGATCTACACTGAATGTAAATGTGTATATAGCTGCAGTAAATAGATGGAGGTGTGATGTGGACAGCAGTCTAGTCTGAGTGGGAAGAACCTTCTCCTCTGGTGTTTGTAGAAGAGGTGAATCTCAGGGCAGCAGTGATGGTAGTAAAATGGTTTTAAAGCCCCGTCAAACACTAGTTGGTGTCTCTGGTGACGTATTTCCTCACTGAAATGGAATATTTGTGGGATTTAGTGACATAAATCAAACCCTCACATTTGATTGGACTGCTGAAGTGGGCGGGGCTTAGCGTTTAGCTTGCTAGGGAACAGGAAGAAGTGATGATTAGTTGATTAAACAATTATTAGCCAACAATCACATTAATGGATAATGGATTTGACTCATTTTCAATAGTAAAACGTCTAAATTCTCTGTTTCCAGCTCCTCTTCTGATAATCTTCTGGTTTCTTTAGTCTCTATAATAAACTGATTCAGTTTATTCACTGAAACCAACCTGTTTAACAGAAGCTCATTAACCTGTTGACGTCTGAGCTGTTGGTTTGTTCTATTCATTAAATCCTGTAAACCCTCCTCCCTGTAACACACACACATGCTACACACATCTCTGTTCAGGACAACATGGACCACATGAATATTTATGCTGCACTGAAGCCATTTGAATGTAAATGGAAGTGAGGGGACCAGAAAAGACGAAACAAAACAAATTAATCGAATTTTTCAGATTTCTCTTCAAATGCCACACACAACAACAAAGAACATATTTATTATGAACTCAAACTATTCTCTAAAGTCTTGGGAGTAACACAGTAAATAACATGGTAGCTGGTTCAGATCAGAAGTTATTGACACTCAAATACACTGTACTACATTAACCATTGGGGGGCGCTCTCTATATTTATTGCTGAGTAATCAGGGGTCAGTAAAAAGAAGAGAAGAAGAGATATTTCCAGCTCAATCAGCCTTTGATTTAGTCAAAATACTCTTGGAAAGCATTATGGGAAACAAATATGCCCATTAGCGTCAATGCTAGCTGCGATATATGATCGATAATTAATAAAATATTTTATCTACCCGTATAGATTTATTTTTAAAAGTCCCCTAAAAGAGACATGAGTTCCATGGTGGATAAAAAACCTTTTACATGCGCTACGATAACAACAAAGCCAGCATCGGAGCGTTAGCAACAGTTAGCTTTCAGGCTAAGAAACAAGCAAAAGTTATTCAAAGTAAAATGAACTGTTCAGAATTCCATCGTCCATGAAGATTACATTGGGTCAAACAGGAAGAGACGCCATCTAGTGGCACTAACGGGTACAGCAGCTAATCTGCTGGGCGGCTAATATTCCTGTTGTAGAAATGTACTGTTTTATTACGATATAATCATGTTCTCCTGGAAAACTACTGTATTACACACAATGACTAGTGAACTTGTTGTAATCTGTCCAAAAGGAGAAGTTTGTCCAACACTCCCACACAGTTCAAGGCCAGAGCAACATCCACAAAAACTAGAATAGGGAGGGTACTTTCATTAGTTATATAGAACGGTTGATTTCCAATGGCAAAATGAGTTTTGTGGAAAAACCTGAACTTAATATCAATATAAAGATATAAAACTGGCCAAAAAGGTTGGATTTCTAAAGGTTAAGGCCTCATCAGTCATTGATAGTTCAGTGAAAACTCATCACATGTTTTTGACAAAGTTGATGGATTAAACATTCAACACTTTTACAGTGGTGTGAAATAGTGTTTGATCTCTTCCTGATTTATTTTGTTGTTCTACCTTTGTCACATGTAAATGTTTCAGATAATCAAACACAAGTGAACACAAAATGCAGTTTTCAAATTAAGGTTTTTATTATAAGGGGATAAAAGATCCAAATCTACAGGGTCCTATGTAAGGAGAAAACTGCCCCACCCCCTTTTTAAAACATAACTTACCTGTAGTTTATCACCTGAGTTCAGTTTCTCTAGCCACACCCACCCTGATTACTGCCAAAGTGAAGTAGACCAGAAGATCACCAAAAGCTGGACATCATGCTGAGATCTACAGAAAATCAGGAACAAATGAGAAATAAAGTCACTGAGATCTATCAGACTGGAAAAGGTTCTAAAGCAGGGGTGGGCAATCCTGGTCCTGGAGGGCTGGTGGGTGCAGGATTTTGCTCCAACCAAGTAGTAACACACCTGATTCTACTAATGAAGGCCTTGGCAATGGCTCTAGAGGTTGATTAGTAGAATCAGGTGTGTTACTACTTGGTTGGAACAAAATCCTGCACCCACACTGGCCCTCCAGGACCAGGATTGCCCACCCCTGGTCTAAAGCTTCGGGACTCCAGGGATCCACAATGAGACTCATTATCCACAAATGGAGAAAACGTGGACCAGTGGAGAACCTTCCCAGGAGTTGACCAACCAAAATGACCCCAAGAACACCAAGGACTCATCAAGAGTCACAAAGACCCCACAACAAGAACTGCAGCCTCACTGGCGTCAGTTAAGGTCAGAGGTCATGACTCCACCATCAGAAAGAGACTAAAATGGCTGCATGGCAGAGTCCTAAATACCAGAACCACTGCTGAGCAAAAACAACATTAAGGCTCCAGAAAACATGTGGAAGACCTTTGGGACAACACTCTGAGGTCTGACCAGAGTAAAGTTTCTGGAAGGTGTGTCCCATTACACCTGGAGAAGAGTTAAATCTGGTGGAGGTGGTGTGATGGTCTGGCATGGTTTGCTGCTTCAGGACCTGAAGACTTGCTGTCATTAATGGAACCATGAGTTCTGCTGAAGGAGAAGGTCCAGACATCTGTTGGTGACCTTGAGATGAAACCAACAGGTCTTTTCCAAAACCTTAATTTTAAAAACTAGATTTTCTGTTCACTTGTGTTGACTCAGGAAGGGAACAAACACTTTAGCACACCACTGTATCAATTAAAGTTTTATTTAATCTTCAGCACTTAATGAATGATTAATCATTGATGTGTAATAATCATTAAGTTCTGTCCTAACCACAAACCTTAACCTAAACATACATTAGTGTAATAAGATCTGCCTCAAACAACACAAACCGTTGTTGGGGAAAACACATTTAGTTTTTACTTCGTTCACGTCCCTTCAGCTACCGTTAAGGGGGCGGGACTTATGCCGCGATGCAGCCGGCCACCAGGGGGCGATGGAGAAGTTCAGGAGGCGTCAGGACGTCGTCTTTAGAGTCAAATTTTCAAACTCTCGACATAAAACTCACCATTAAATCCATTTATTGAGTAATTAAAATAAATAAGGGGAAACACCAGGTGGTTTAAGGTGATTTCAGACATCCGTGTTCTAGATTTCAAATCTTTTATATCAGAATAAAACTCTTTGTGATCTTATCATTTTAGCCTGAAAATTCATGAATAACTTTGGTCAGATTTCTTGGGGACCTGGAACCTGATCCCGGTCTGAACAATAGGTGTGTTTCCTGTTACTGGTCAGAGGAACAGAAGAATCAAATGCAGGAGGGAAAGAAGCAGAACATAGAGGAGAGAGGGAGAGAAAGAAGGACAGAGAAGGCGTTTGTTGCTGTAGAATCCAGACTGAGATGGTCAGACTCATGATTCCCCAGGACTGTAGGGTGGGGGGTTGGGAGGTCCTGATGGAACCACATGGTCTGGATTCATCTGGATTCTTTACTGGCATCCAACAACTTGTTAATGTGGCTTCTGCTGCTTTTACACAACCACAGACCCTAAACAAGTTATTTAGAATGTGTTTACTAATGTTTATTAATATAACAGCAACCAGGAAATAATCCACAGGTTCACGTCTATATTTAACATCAGAGCAGCAGCAATAAGGTGGAAGACAAACAGGAATGTTGATTATCAGGCGGCAACAACAGGATCAATGCAGCTGATGGACTCCATTCAATCACAGACTATAAATAAATGTTGGCTGGGACTGAAAGACCTGACCCAGCAGTCTGTGAGTGGGTCTGGGACCAGGACTTTAAAGGGGTCAGACCAAAATCAGACCACTGCAGACCGCTGCCATCCAAATAAAGACCGCTGCCATCCAAATAAAAACCGCTACCATCCAAATAAAGACCGCTGCCATCCAAATAAAGACTGCTACCATCCAAATAAAGACCACTACATTCCAATAAAGACCGCTACCGTCCAAATAAAGACTGCTACCATCCAAATAAAGACCACTACATTCCAATAAAGACCGCTACCGTCCAAATAAAGACCGCTATCATCCAAATAAAGACCACTATCGTCCAAATAAAGACCGCTATCATCCAAATAAAGACCGCTATCGTCCAAATAAAGACCGCTACCGTCCAAATAAAGACCGCTACCGTCCAAATAAAGACCGCTACCGTCCAAATAAAGACCGCTACCGTCCAAATAAAGACCGCTACCGTCCAAATAAAGACCGCTATCATCTAATAAAAAACCCCTACCATCCAATAAAGACCACTACCCTCCAGTAAACTGCTATCATCCAAATTAACACCACTACCCTCCAATAAAGACCACTGCACTCCAGTCATGTAGTGTGTGGTTTTCAATCAGTCAAACTTTATTTATAAACACGTTCTTACCTTGACATCAGCAGATAAATAGTTTAATTATGTTCACTTTGTTTAATTAGTTCCTGAAGATGAACCAACTATTGATTGTTAAACATTAAACATTCCATCATTTGCAGCCGTAGAGACTCAAAACTGTGATTTTCACGTCTGTAATGTGGAGCATTGTTGCTTTAAAAGGCCCTAGTTTAACATTTAACGAGTCCATTACCTTCAACAAGAAGCTTTTGTTTTTGGTGGCGTTTGTTTGTTTATCTGTAAACAGGATTATGGAAAAACTCACGTTGCCGTAGCAACAGCAACAACTGGAATCTCCAGCTGGCGATTCCTGTTGGTCTGTTTCCTGTTTCTGCTGAATCCAAAAAATCTGTCCGCAGTGAACTGTGTTGTGATTATCAGCTGTAACGATTAGTCTAATAATCAGTTAGTTGCCAATTATTATATTATACTATTTTGTCATTGATTAATCAGTAAATGTGTAAATTCTCTGGTTCCAGCTTCTCTGCTCTGATTATTTCCTGGTTTCTTTAGTCTCTATAATAATAAACTGATGATCTTTGGACTAAAAAAGACATTTTAGGTTGAATCTTCATCTTTGATCCACATTTAAACCATTTAATGAACCAAACTACTGATCATTTCAATAATCAATAGATTAATCAACTATCAAAGTGGTCGTTAGTTTCCTGCTCTTTGATCTTTGAATCTGGACTAATTAGCTTCAACCCTTTGCAGTCTGAGGGTATTTCATCCATTTTAATCCATTATTTCTGTGAACATATAAAAACAAACCACATTAAAACACTTTGCTGCTGTTTGTGTTTAGCAACAAGACTCAGAATGTTTAGAATGTATAAAAATAAAAGGGCTAATTAAACAGACTAAACTATTATTTAAAGAACTAATTCAATCATTACACATGTTTTGTCTGTGGATAATTGGGTCTAATTTAATATTTGGTATTTTCTAGTTGTCTTACTAGAAGTACCATATTTCATGCAGCAGAGGGTTAACACATGTTTAGTTTCTGGTTAATTATGTCCATTGGTTTGTTCTGCTGTGGTTAAATGATAAAGTCGTATTTTTCCTTGAGGTTTTCTCGTTTCCAGTGGAAGTATATCCCCAGGTGCATTGTGTTCTGTCCCTCTGGTGCCAGTTGCCATGGCGGCTAACGAGGCTCGTTTAGATGAATTGTATGAAGGTGTGGAGCTGGTGCTGAACTCGGAGAAGGTCACGGTGACTCCTGCTCGTCAGCTCGCAGTAATGAGCCAGCTGGGGCTCAGCAGATGTGGATCTTTACTGCTTTTTTTCTGTTTGCTGTGGTCCTGTGGTGTGTTGAGGTGTCTGGTTACTCTGCTGCTGCTGGTAGCTGTAAACCAGTAAACCAGCTCTGTCCCTGGAGCATTAACCACCTATTAAAACCCTCCAGCCTGCGTGTGTTTACAGCTGCAGCAGCTACACACTCACATTTTATGATTAGACTTTTAACCTGATGAATTAGTAATGAACATACGAGTAATTGATGAGTTCAAGGGTCAGAAAGCACCAGAATCAGCGGAAACGATCATGGAAAAAAAAGACCAAACGATGACTCTATTACTGAAAAAATAATTTATAGAACATGCAATTATACAATTCATTTAAACGAGCCTCGTTAGCTGCCATGGCAACTGTGACCAGTGGGACAGAACACAATAAACCCGGGGGGGAAAAGAGCTTAAAGAGAAAATACCCAATATTACTTCTGTCACATCATTTAACCACAGCAGAATAAACCAAAGAATTAACCAGAATTAACCCTTTATTGAATGAAATATTACTTGGATGTGGCAAACAAACATGTTATGGATCTTTTTATTACCTAAAATGGCCTAAATTATATATATTTCAAAGCTATATGTTAAAAAAGAATAAGATATTAGGTTTATACACTGGTAAATTTATCATATTTACATGTTGTGACATAGTGATGCTCACATGTCCATCAGCAATAGGGATATCCTGGTCATGTGACCTCCATGAATTGTATGTCCTTCAAAATAAAAGCCCCCTATTCACACTTAACTATAAAGACAGATTTTATTTCTGTTTTTTTTAATGAGCATAAAGTAATTATTGCGATATGGAAATACTGTCCAACAGAGGGTTCATGATTAAATTAATTCTTAATTCTACACATTTGTTCTCTCTTTGAATTGTTAGCCATATAATATCTATATATTTATATTATTATTAGCCATTTTAAGACGTAATAGGTTTGTCTTTGGTAGATTCTACCAAAATTCATGAAAATGAATTTTCCATAATCCTGGTCACAGATAAACGACAGTGAAACAGCTGTTCCTAACTAGTAGTATAAATAGAATCCTTCATTAAATACTTCTTACTATTTAATTGATAGATGACGAGTCTTTATATATTTATACAGTACATTAAATCAGCTTTTTGACTCTGCTTCAGAGCTGCATTAACATTAGTCAATGGGACAGTTTGGTCATTTAGATTTATTAACATTGGTGAAGAGAGAACGTCATCTGTGTTCTGATGTGTGAGTTTCTCAGGTGAAACATGATGTGTTGAAGGTTTTTGATAAATCTGGAAGGTTTAAACCTACGTGTGTTTTTAGACATAAAAATACAAAACTCTACAACCTACCACAGAGTTACATGGAAATTTCATAGTTATTCTTTATTCATGTTTACAGAAAAACAAAACTACTCAGTGAAGGTGAAAACGACAAACACGGACTGTTTTATTTGATCTGTGAACCTGAATGACGTTGATATTTAAATGTGAACAGGAAAATCTGGTTTTAACCTTTTATCATTACACACGTTCCAGATCTCTGGGAGTTTGTTCCAGTTCTCTGGGAGTTTGTTCTAGTTTCTCTGGGAGTTTGTTCTAGTTTCTCTGGGAGTTTGTTCTAGTTTCTCTGGGAGTTTGTTCTAGATCTCTGGGAGTTTGTTCTAGTTCTCTGGGAGTTTGTTCTAGTTCTCTGGGAGTTTGTTCCAGTTCTCTGGGAGTTTGTTCCAGTTCTCTGGGAGTTTGTTCCAGTTCTCTGGGAGTTTGTTCTAGATCTTAGGGAGTTTGTTCCAATTCTCTGGGAGTTTGCTCCAGATCTCTGGGAGTTTGTTCTAGTTCTCTGGGAGTTTGTTCTAGTTTCTCTGGGAGTTTGTTCTAGATCTCTGGGAGTTTGTTCTAGATCTCTGGGAGTTTGTTCTAGTTTCTCTGGGAGTTTGTTCTAGTTTCTCTGGGAGTTTGTTCTAGTTTCTCTGGGAGTTTGTTCTAGTTCTCTGGGAGTTTGTTCTAGTTTCTCTGGGAGTTTGTTCTAGTTTCTCTGGGAGTTTGTTCTAGTTCTCTGGGAGTTTGTTCCAGATGTGTGGATCATAGAAACTGAACGCTGCTTCTCTCTTTATTCTGACTCTGGGAACAGAGACCAGACCTGTCCCAGACCATCTCAGAGGTCTGGATGGTTCATCAGGGATCAGCAGGTCAGAGATAGACTTGGACCCTAGAACTAACCCTAACATTTAAAGTTAATTCTTTGGCAGGACTCCTTCTTAGTGAGGACTCTAGCAGCAGCATTTAGAATCAGCTGCAACTGTCTGATTGATTTTTAGAGGTCTGTAAAGACCCTGTTGTCAAGTCTATCAAAATAAAAGCATGGTCAAGCTTTTCCAAGTCTTGCTGAGACATAAGGCCGTTATTCCTTGATATATTCTTCAGGTGGTAGCCTGCTGACTTTTTGACTGTTTGTGTAGGATTATAATCTCCTGGTGATGTGCTGATTTAAGTTTGTGTGTCTTCGGCATAATTGTGGTAATTTATTTTGTTTCCTTCCATAATCTTAGCTAGTGGAGCATGTAAATGTTGAATGGTAGAGGACCTAGAATTGAACCTTGGGGAACTCCACAGGTTATGTCTGTATGTTCAGAGTAGTTGTGGTTGCCCATGGACACGAAGTAGTTCCTGCCCTTTCTGGACTTGAAGACTAAAACAGTTGTAACAATTTAAGACAATCATAAGCATTGATTTTGTATTTTTGAGACCGTTTTATTGCCTTCACTTGTTGAGTTGCATGATTCTGTTGAACTTACAGCTTTCCTTTTGTTCCCCAGCAGGACTACAAACATGGCGGACACGGCGCGAGGTCCCATGGTCGGCCGGCCATTGGTATTTGCCAATGAGGAGCGGAGGGCTGTTCACTCCTGGTCGAGGATCTCCTCGGCGGGGAAGGACATCCTCCTGGACGCCCTGAAGATCCTCAGCCCGATGTCCCGCGACCTGTCCAGCACCGAGGAGCTGGTGACATTCCTGCAGGAGCTGAGCGAGGAGGGTCACCAGCCCACGGTGCTTCGCAGCAAGGATGTGTACGGCTACCGATCCTCCACCGACCAGCCGCTGACCCAGGACATGCTGAAGCCGCCCAACAGGAGCGTCCGCCCCACGGCCAAGAGGCGTGGGCGGAGGCCACTGGTCAAGAAGCGGGAGGTGCACCCGTCCTGGAACCCCTCCGAGAGGAGCAACCCCCGAATCCAGGGGGTGCGTCCGCCAGAGCTCCTGGTGGACCGCCACACCCTGGTCTGCAGCCGGATGCCCGGCAGGACTCCAGAGGCGTCGCAGGCGCTGCAGCCGTGCCTCAGACTGACCAACATTGAAGGCGTGTCGGGCTGCCACACGGCCAGACTCCAGATCCACACCAGCTGGGACCTGGCCGGCGAGGCACCGTCCTCCGCAGCGTCGCAGCAGCAGCATCCTTCCCCGCTTTCAGGAATACCGTCGCAGCCTTCCCAGAACGGTGGTGGCGCGCCCACCAAAGCCGTGGCCTTGTTCAGCCAGAAGAGCCTGTCCTGCCCCATCCGGTTGGACGGCGCCCTCATCGGGGACTCGGCGCCAGTTTTCTACGCCAACGGCCGGGCGGCGTTCCCCCAGACTCACACGGAGCTGACCAGCAACGGCTGGAGGGGCAACGGCCTCCACCGGGAGTGCCGGGGCCCCAAGGAACTGCAGAGGAACGGCTGGAAGGACAAGAACAGTTTCAGGTGGAAAATGGTGAAGGTGGACGACTCGCGCTCGGTGGACGAGGCGTGCAGGAAAGCTCAGAAGATCCTTCAGGTCAACCTGAGCCCGGTGATCGAGATCCAGCCGCTGAACCGCGTCCTGAGAGACTTCAGATACCAGTATCAGTGAACGCACCGCAGCTCCCGTCTAGCAGACCGTAGTGTTTTAATTCGTGGCCGCCGGTGTTCTAGCAGACTTCTGACGTGGGTCGTAGTGGTTCCTGCTGGTAGAGTCTGAACCATCTGGTTCCTGAATCTAAAAACTAAAACAGGCATTTGGAGTTAGGCGACGCTTTTCCTAGCAGGCTGGGAAATGACTTATCGGCCGAATGCTGATACGTTTTCACTGTCTACGTTAGTTTACGCCACAAAAACATGTCGACCAACCATCGTTCTGCTGTGAGTTGATTGGCTGGTGTCGCCGATGAACTCTGAAACGTCGCGTCCACCGTCGTTTTAAATAAAGTTTTCCACCGCTCGGTGGAAGGTTCTCGTCGGCTGTAGCCTGCTGTGTTTGGGGAAGAGGGTTCAATAACTCGTTTGAAGTGTAGCGCCATTTTGTTAGAATAACTTTAATAAAATAAATTTGTTAATTTAAGTATTTTTTTACACGTTCAGCGCGGTCGCTTCCGAAGGAAAACGGAGTCGGGACGAGCGGCTGAGGATGAACTGGTGAACGAGCAGCGAGGGTTTGTCACGTGGTGGTTGGCTGTTTCCAGCTAAACAAACAAAAACTAAACAAACTGTGGAAAATAGAAAAAATAAGAAGTTTAGTTTGTCTTCCTTTAGTATTTTTGTTGTTTCCACTGGAATTGAGCTGTGGATGGTTGGTAGGAAGTAGAAGGTGGAGCGTGGCTGATGTTTGACTCTAGTCTTCACTAAGTGTTCCTTTGGTTTAGTTCATCCACACATGGACACCAACCACTGACCCGGAGTATTTTTGACTGTCTCACAGTGAGTGAATCAAACGAAGCAGCTGGTTAATTTACAGAAGATCTGGTTTAAATCCTTTACTTTCTGTTCTCAGAGGTTTCCTCATCGTTCAATTATCTCAGACTCACGTTTTTACAAAGATCTTGTTGTAATATTTTAATTTACATTTCCAGATTTTAGGCTTTTTTCCAGTAACTGGCTGTGAAACCACCACCAGATCTGACCCAACGCTGCTCCACTCGTACGTTTTCTGGGCTGATTTAAAGACGTTTGTGGTGAAACGTGTTGATCTGAGCTGCAAACGTCTCCATCACATCAACTTCTGTCTCTCAGAGAATCAGAAACCTGAATTCTTCAGCTGTGATCAGAACTAAAACTAAGATGCACTTTGAGAGAGTGACGGTGCTGCATTGCTGCCAGAACATCAGTCATTAATATTCTCAGTTACTCTGGAAAATAGAGTCCGGAAATCAGTCTAATTTGGTTTGAATCTCTGTGAACACACGCTGGTTGTTATAACAGGTTATAACCAGAGTTATAACAGGTTATAACCAGTTATAACTCTGGTTATAACTGGTTATAACTGGTTATAACCAGAGTTAAAACTGTGGTTTTAACTGGTTATAACCTGCTTATAACTCTGGTATTAACCACTTATAACCAGTGTTATAACTCTGGTTAAAACTGTAGTTTTAATTGGTTATAACTGTGGTTTTTACTGGTTTTATAACTAGTGTTATAACCTGGTTATAACTGTTTATAACCGTGGTTTTAACTGGTTATAACCAGTGTTATAACCAGTGTTATAACTCTGGTTATAACTATGGTTATAACTGTGGTTTTTACTGGTTATATAACCATAGTTATAACATGGTTATAACCAGAGTTATAACCATGTTATAACTGGTTATAACTCTGGTTATAACCAGAGTTATAACCAGTTATAACTGTGGTTATAACTCTGGTTATAACTGGTTACCAGTTATAACCAGAGTTATAACCACAGTTATAACTGGTTATAACTCTGGTTATAACTCTGGTTATAACTGGTTATAACCAGTTATAACCACAGTTATAACCACAGTTATAACTCTGGTTATAACTGTGGTTATAACTCTGGTTATAACTGGTTATAACCATGTTATAACTGTGGTTATAACTGGTTATAACCATGTTATAACTGTGGTTATAACATGGTTATAACCAGTTATAACCATGTTATAACTGTGGTTCGGTCAAAGTTAGATTTCAGTTGAAAGACTCGTTTTCTCATCTCTTTTCTAAAGTCGATTCCTTCCAGCAGCAGATTTCAGTGACTTCCTGTTGTTTTACAGCGTGAATGTGTTGCTGCCCCCTGCAGGTTGGACGACAGGAGCTGCTGATTAGAGTCAGTCGCTGCTGTTACCACTGAAATAAATGAAACAAGTCAAAACCTACACAAGTCTATTAAGGCCACTGGAAAATTAAATTAAGGCTATTTTTATTTTATTTTATTTGGGATTAAAGTCTGAATTCTTTTTATAATTTTTTTTCTCCTTCTCAGAATTCTGAGAAAAAATGTATTTATTCCAGGGGAAGAAAAAAGCCAGAGTTATGATTTTATCTCCAAATATTTAAGGGATAAAATATATTTTTATTCATTCCAGAAAAAATTCAGAATTCTGAAAAGTTAAATTAAAAGTTAAAGGTTTTTTTTCTGGAATGACTAAAATAATTGAGTGGCCCTAATGTCATTAATTCCATTAAAAACAATGAAATATTCTATTCCAGATAATTTTGGGAACATTTGTCTAAATGATCAGAAGCGTTGACGTCAGACCTGAACACAGCTTTACGACAATAAACAGCAAGAACAACAATTAAAACAAGGAGATGTGGGATCCAACCATCACTGAGTGTTTCAATGCTGAGACTCGTCTCTGACTCGTCTCTGAGGGTCCAGACTCGTTTCTCAGTGAGTTGATGCATCATTTCATCGTTTCTCAGTGAGTTGATGCATCATTTCATCGTTTCTCAGTGAGTTGATGCATCATTTCATCGTTTCTCAGTGAGTTGATGCATCATTTCATCGTTTCTCAGTGAGTTGATGCATCATTTCATCGTTTCTGCAGGTTCCTGCTGATCTGTTGTAGTTTTCAGGACGAGTTGTGTCTGTTTCTTCCCAGCGATCCTCTTTTCTAGATCTTCTGTTAGTCTCGTTGGTGCAACACTTGTATAATATTGTATTTCCTACATGAAAACTTTGAAAACTTTTTGTTCAATAAAACTGATCTTAAAATGACTGAATGGGGTTTTTATTGTTAATGAAATCGACTCATTTTCATTGTTTGTTCACTGATCAAACATAAACAGGGTAACATAGGGCTAACCTAGGGTTAATGTAGGGTTAACCTAGGGTTAATTCTAGGTTAACCTAGGGTTAATTCTAGGTTAACCTAGGGTTAATTCTAGGTTAACCTAGGGTTAACATCAAGTTAACATAGGGTTAACATAGGATTAACATAGGGTTAACCTCGGATTAACATAGGGTTAACCTCGGATTAACATAGGGTTAACATAGGGTTAACCTGGGATTAACATAGGGTTAACCTAGGGCTAGGGTTAACCTAGGGTTAATTCTAGGGTTAACCTAGGATTAACATAGGGTTAACGTAGGGTTATCATAGGGTTAACATAGGGTTAATTCTAGGGTTAATCCTAGGGTTAACATCGAGTTAACATAGGGTTAACCTAGGATTAACATAGGGTTAACCTAAGGTTAACATAGGGTTAACCTAGGATTAACATAGGGTTAACCTAGGGTTAACATAGGGTTAATTCTAGGGTTAATCCTAGGGTTAACATCAAGTTAACATAGGGTTAACCTAGGATTAACATAGGGTTAACATAGGGTTAACATAGGGTTAATTCTAGGGTTAATCCTAGGGTTAACATCAAGTTAACATAGGGTTAACCTAGGATTAACATAGGGTTAACCTCGGATTAACATAGGGTTAACCTGGGATTAACATAGGGTTAACGTAGGGTTAATCCTAGGGCTAGGGTTAACCTAGGGTTAATTCTAGGTTAACCTAGGGTTAACATAGGGTTAACGTAGGGTTAACATAGGGTTAACCTAGGATTAACATAGGGTTAACCTAGGATTAACATAGGGTTAACGTAGGGTTAACGTACGATTAACATAGGGTTAACATAGGGTTAACCTAGGATTAACATAGGGTTAACCTAGGATTAACATAGGGTTAACATAGGGTTAACCTAGGATTAACATAGGGTTAACCTAGGATTAACATAGGGTTAACATAGGGTTAACCTAGGATTAACATAGGGTTAACATAGGGTTAACCTAGGATTAACATAGGGTTAACGTAGGGTTAACGTAGGATTAATATAGGGTTAACATAGGGTTAATTCTAGGGTTAATCCTAGGGTTAACATCGAGTTAACATAGGGTTAACCTAGGATTAACATAGGATTAACATAGGGTTAACGTAGGGTTAACGTAGGGTTAACCTCGGATTAACATAGGGTTAACCTAGGGTTAACCTAGGGTTAATCCTAGGGCTAGGGTTAACCTAGGGTTAATTCTAGGTTAACCTAGGGTTAACCTAGGATTAACATAGGGTTAACATAGGGTTAACGTAGGGTTAACCTAGGATTAACCTAGGATTAACATAGGATTAACATAGGGTTAACATAGGGTTAACCTAGGGTTAACATAGGGTTCATTCTAGGGTTAATCCTAGGGTTAACATCAAGTTAACATAGGGTTAACCTAGGATTAACATAGGATTAACATAGGGTTAACATAGGGTTAACCTCGGATTAACATAGGGTTAACCTGGGATTAACATAGGGTTAACCTAGGGTTAACGTAGGGTTAATCCTAGGGCTAGGGTTAACCTAGGGTTAATTCTAGGTTAACCTAGGGTTAACCTAGGATTAACATAGGGTTAACATAGGGTTAATGTAGGGTTAACATAGAGTTAACGTAGGGTTAACCTAGGATTAACATAGGGTTAACCTAGGATTAACATAGGGTTAACATAGGGTTAACCTAGGATTAACATAGGGTTAACATAGGGTTAACGTAGGGTTAACGTACGATTAACATAGGGTTAACATAGGGTTAACCTAGGATTAACATAGGGTTAACCTAGGATTAACATAGGGTTAACGTAGGGTTAACGTAGGATTAATATAGGGTTAACATAGGGTTAATTCTAGGGTTAATCCTAGAGTTAACATCGAGTTAACATAGGGTTAACCTAGGATTAACATAGGATTAACATAGGGTTAACGTAGGGTTAACATAGGGTTAACCTCGGATTAACATAGGGTTAACATAGGGTTAACCTGGGATTAACATAGGGTTAACCTGGGATTAACATAGGGTTAACCTAGGGTTAACGTAGGGTTAACCTAGGATTAACATAGGGTTAACCTAGGATTAATATAGGGTTAACCTAGGATTAACGTAGGGTTAACGTAGGGTTAACGTAGGGTTAACGTAGGATTAACGTAGGGTTAACATAGGATTAATGTAGGGTTAACATAGGGTTAACATAGGGTTAACCTAGGATTAACATAGGATTAACATAGGGTTAACGTAGGGTTAACATAGGGTTAACCTCGGATTAACATAGGGTTAACATAGGGTTAACCTGGGATTAACATAGGGTTAACATAGGGTTAACCTGGGATTAACATAGGGTTAACCTAGGGTTAACGTAGGGTTAATCCTAGGGCTAGGGTTAACCTAGGGTTAATTCTAGGTTAACCTAGGGTTAATCCTAGGTTAACCTAGGGTTAACCTAGGATTAACATAGGGTTAACATAGGGTTAACGTAGGGTTAACCTAGGGTTAACCTAGGATTAACATAGGATTAACATAGGGTTAACCTAGGATTAACATAGGGTTAACGTAGGGTTAACGTAGGGTTAACATAGGGTTAACATAGGGTTAACCTCGGATTAACATAGGGTTAACCTGGGATTAACATAGGGTTAACCTAGGGTTAACGTAGGGTTAATCCTAGGGCTAGGGTTAACCTAGGGTTAATTCTAGGTTAACCTAGGGTTAATCCTAGGTTAACCTAGGGTTAACCTAGGATTAACATAGGGTTAACCTAGGATTAACATAGGGTTAACATAGGATTAACGTAGGGTTAACGTAGGGTTAACATAGGGTTAACGTAGGGTTAACGTAGGGTTAACATAGGGTTAACATAGGGTTAACGTAGGGTTAACGTAGGGTTAACATAGGGTTAACATAGGGTTAACATAGGGTTAACGTAGGGTTAACGTAGGGTTAACCTGGGATTAACATAGGGTTAACCTGGGATTAACCTCGGGTTAACATAGGGTTAACATAGGGTTAATAAACTTCTACATGAATAAAAGTCACATCAACATAATCAATAGTCTGATTATTCATCGCTACATTTTCTGGAGAAAATAAAAGTGTATCTGAGTAGAAACCTTCACTGTTGTTGTCTTTACTTCTGTCTGTCTGAGTTAATTAGCTATTAGTTAATTAGTTAATTGGTTCCTCGATGGTATGAACAGCATCTTCTGATGAATGAACCAACATGTCCTGATTTCTGCTGCTGGACACGTGATGGACGTGTTGTCATAGAAACACACAGAAGTTTAAATGATGGGATTAAACACGTTCATCAGCTTTTTATTCATCAGTCGATTCTATAAAAACAACCAGAATCAGGCTGTGGAGTGGAATTTATACACATATAAGGTTAAAAGTAGGATCTTCATCTTGAGTTTGAAGCACAGGAACCAGGTTGTCTGACTCAGCAGAATCTCAAGGTCATTCAAGGAGACAACAAATAGAAACACTGAGGGAAATAAAATGATTTACAGACATTAACAGAAACACCAAGACGCTAATGAGCAGCTGCTGAGAGTAAAAGGATGTATTTAAAAAAATAAAAGCGCTCCAGTGTAGTTTAATGGTGGGAAGAAGTTGACCCTGAGCTGCTGGACTTGACGATGAATCATCATGGGCGACGTGTTGTGTAAGTGTAACAGTTATTGGTATTTGAACAAAAGTTTAGGAGTTTTATTAGAGTTTTATTAGAGTTTTATTAAAGTTTTATTAGGGTTTTATTAGGGTTTTATTAGTTTCATCGACTGAGAGCATTGAGGACTTCTTTACCACGACAGAGGCATTTAACTCCTTCCACAACATTTCTCAGTTTCACACACATTGACATGGTCGGCCATTTTGTTTTTGTCTCCACAGACATGGAGCCACATGGCCTGAGCACAAAGAACAACCACCACGGCAGCCATCTTTGTCGTCGTCCCCCCCCCCACACACACACACACACACACATACACACACACATTCATATGTAGATAAACCCGTGTGTGTGTAGGATATCATTATTGGTGGTGGTATTTTTACCCTAGGATATTATTGGTGGTGGTGGTGGTATTTTTTTCCTAGGATATCATTATTGGTGGAGGTATTTTTACCCTAGGATATCATGATTGGTGGTGGTATTTTTTTCCTAGGATATCATTATTGGTGATGGTATTTTTTTCCTAGGATATCGTTATTGGTGGTGGTATTTTTACCCTAGGATATAATTATTGGTGGTATTTTTTTTCCTAGGATATCCTTATTGGTGGATTTTTTTTCCTAGGATATCAATATTGGTGGTGGTATTTTTTTCCTAGGATATCATTATTGGTGGTATTTTTTCCCTAGGATATCATTATTGGTGGTGGTATTTTTTTCCTAGGATAACATTATTGGTGGTGGTATTTTCACCCTAGGATATCATTATTGGTGGTGGTATTTTTTCCTAGGATATCATTATTGGTGGAGGTATTTTTTTCCTAAGATATCGTTATTGGTGGTGGTATTCTTTTCCTAGGATATCATTATTGGTGGTATTTTTTTCCTAGGATATCATTATTGGTGGAGGTATTTTTTTCCTAGGATATCATTATTGGTGGAGGTATTTTTTTCCTAGGATATCATTATTGGTGGTGGTATTTTTTTCCTAGGATATCATTATTGGTGGAGGTATTTTTTCCCTAGGATATCATTATTGGTGGTGGTATTTTTTTCCTAGGATAACATTATTGGTGGTGGTATTTTTACCCTAGGATATCATTATTGGTGGTGGTATTTTTTCCTAGGATATCATTATTGGTGGAGGTATTTTTTTCCTAAGATATCGTTATTGGTGGTGGTATTCTTTTCCTAGGATATCATTATTGGTGGTATTTTTTTCCTAGGATATCATTATTGGTGGAGGTATTTTTTTCCTAGGATATCATTATTGGTGGAGGTATTTTTTTCCTAGGATATCATTATTGGTGGTGGTATTTTTTTCCTAGGATATCGTTATTGGTGGAGGTATTTTTACCCTAGGATATCATTATTGGTGGTGGTATTTTTACCCTAGGATATCATTATTGGTGGTGGTATTTTTACCATAGGATATCATTATTGGTGGTGGTATTTTTTGTCCTAGGATATCATTATTGGTGGTATTTTTACCCTAGGATATCATTATTGGTGATGGTATTTTTTTCCTAGGATATCATTATTGGTGGAGGTATTCTTTTCCTAGGATATCATTATTGGTGGTGGTATTTTTACCCTAGGATATCATTATTGGTGGTATTTTTTTCCTAGGATATCATTATTGGTGGTATTTTTTTCCTAGGATATCATTATTGGTGGAGGTATTTTTTTCCTAGGATATCATTATTGGTGGAGGTATTTTTTTCCTAGGATATCATTATTGGTGGTGGTATTTTTTTCCTAGGATATCGTTATTGGTGGAGGTATTTTTACCCTAGGATATCATTATTGGTAGTGGTATTTTTACCCTAGGATATCATTATTGGTGGTGGTATTTTTACCATAGGATATCATTATTGGTGATGGTATTTATTGTCCTAGGATATCATTATTGGTGGTATTTTTTCCTAGGATATCATTATTATTGGTATTTTTTTCCTAGGATATCATTATTGGTGGTGGTATTTTTACCCTAGGATATCAATATTGGTGGTATTTTTTTCCTAGGATATCATTATTGGTGGTGGTATTTTTACCCTAGGATATCATTATTGGTGGTATTTTTTTCCTAGGATATCATTATTGGTGGTGGTATTTTTACCCTAGGATATCATTATTGGTGGTGGTATTTTTTTCGTAGGATATCATTATTGGTGGTGGTATTTTTTTCCTAGGATATCATTATTGGTGGTATTTTTACCCTAGGATATCATTATTGGTGGTGGTATTTTTTTCCTAGGATATCATTATTGGTGGTATTTTTACCCTAGGATATCATTATTGGTGGTGGTATTTTTTTCCTAGGATATCATTATTGGTGGTATTTTTACCCTAGGATATCATTATTGGTGGTGGTATTTTTACCCTAGGATATCATTATTGGTGGTGGTATTTTTTTTCCTAGGATATCATTATTGGTGGTGGTATTTTTTTCCTAGGATATCATTATTGGTGGTGGTATTTTTACCCTAGGATATCATTATTGGTGGTGGTATTTTTTTCCTAGGATATCATTATTGGTGGTGGTATTTTTACCCTAGGATATCATTATTGGTGGAGGTATTTTTACCCTAGGATATCATTATTGGTGGTGGTATTTTTTTCCTAGGATATCATTATTGGTGGAGGTATTCTTTTCCTAGGATATCATTATTGGTGGTGGTATTTTTACCCTAGGATATCATTATTGGTGGTGGTATTTTTTTTCCTAGGATATCATTATTGGTGGTGGTATTTTTTTCCTAGGATATCATTATTGGTGGTGGTATTTTTTTCCTAGGATATCATTATTGGTGGTGGTATTTTTACTCTAGGATATCATTATTGGTGGTGGTATTTTTTTCCTAGGAAATCATTATTGGTGGTGGTATTTTTTCCTAGGATATCAATATTGGTGGTGGTATTTTTTTCCTAGGATATCATTATTGGTGGTATTTTTTCCCTAGGATATCATTATTGGTGGTGGTATTTTTTTCCTAGGATAACATTATTGGTGGTGGTATTTTCACCCTAGGATATCATTATTGGTGGTGGTATTTTTTCCTAGGATATCATTATTGGTGGAGGTATTTTTTTCCTAAGATATCGTTATTGGTGGTGGTATTCTTTTCCTAGGATATCATTATTGGTGGTATTTTTTTCCTAGGATATCATTATTGGTGGAGGTATTTTTTTCCTAGGATATCATTATTGGTGGAGGTATTTTTTTCCTAGGATATCATTATTGGTGGTGGTATTTTTTTCCTAGGATATCATTATTGGTGGAGGTATTTTTTCCCTAGGATATCATTATTGGTGGTGGTATTTTTTTCCTAGGATAACATTATTGGTGGTGGTATTTTTACCCTAGGATATCATTATTGGTGGTGGTATTTTTTCCTAGGATATCATTATTGGTGGAGGTATTTTTTTCCTAAGATATCGTTATTGGTGGTGGTATTCTTTTCCTAGGATATCATTATTGGTGGTATTTTTTTCCTAGGATATCATTATTGGTGGAGGTATTTTTTTCCTAGGATATCATTATTGGTGGAGGTATTTTTTTCCTAGGATATCATTATTGGTGGTGGTATTTTTTTCCTAGGATATCGTTATTGGTGGAGGTATTTTTACCCTAGGATATCATTATTGGTGGTGGTATTTTTACCCTAGGATATCATTATTGGTGGTGGTATTTTTACCATAGGATATCATTATTGGTGGTGGTATTTTTTGTCCTAGGATATCATTATTGGTGGTATTTTTACCCTAGGATATCATTATTGGTGATGGTATTTTTTTCCTAGGATATCATTATTGGTGGAGGTATTCTTTTCCTAGGATATCATTATTGGTGGTGGTATTTTTACCCTAGGATATCATTATTGGTGGTATTTTTTTCCTAGGATATCATTATTGGTGGTATTTTTTTCCTAGGATATCATTATTGGTGGAGGTATTTTTTTCCTAGGATATCATTATTGGTGGAGGTATTTTTTTCCTAGGATATCATTATTGGTGGTGGTATTTTTTTCCTAGGATATCGTTATTGGTGGAGGTATTTTTACCCTAGGATATCATTATTGGTAGTGGTATTTTTACCCTAGGATATCATTATTGGTGGTGGTATTTTTACCATAGGATATCATTATTGGTGATGGTATTTATTGTCCTAGGATATCATTATTGGTGGTATTTTTTCCTAGGATATCATTATTATTGGTATTTTTTTCCTAGGATATCATTATTGGTGGTGGTATTTTTACCCTAGGATATCAATATTGGTGGTATTTTTTTCCTAGGATATCATTATTGGTGGTGGTATTTTTACCCTAGGATATCATTATTGGTGGTATTTTTTTCCTAGGATATCATTATTGGTGGTGGTATTTTTACCCTAGGATATCATTATTGGTGGTGGTATTTTTTTCGTAGGATATCATTATTGGTGGTGGTATTTTTTTCCTAGGATATCATTATTGGTGGTATTTTTACCCTAGGATATCATTATTGGTGGTGGTATTTTTTTCCTAGGATATCATTATTGGTGGTATTTTTACCCTAGGATATCATTATTGGTGGTGGTATTTTTTTCCTAGGATATCATTATTGGTGGTATTTTTACCCTAGGATATCATTATTGGTGGTGGTATTTTTACCCTAGGATATCATTATTGGTGGTGGTATTTTTTTTCCTAGGATATCATTATTGGTGGTGGTATTTTTTTCCTAGGATATCATTATTGGTGGTGGTATTTTTACCCTAGGATATCATTATTGGTGGTGGTATTTTTTTCCTAGGATATCATTATTGGTGGTGGTATTTTTACCCTAGGATATCATTATTGGTGGAGGTATTTTTACCCTAGGATATCATTATTGGTGGTGGTATTTTTTTCCTAGGATATCATTATTGGTGGAGGTATTCTTTTCCTAGGATATCATTATTGGTGGTGGTATTTTTACCCTAGGATATCATTATTGGTGGTGGTATTTTTTTTCCTAGGATATCATTATTGGTGGTGGTATTTTTTTCCTAGGATATCATTATTGGTGGTGGTATTTTTTTCCTAGGATATCATTATTGGTGGTGGTATTTTTACTCTAGGATATCATTATTGGTGGTGGTATTTTTTTCCTAGGAAATCATTATTGGTGGTGGTATTTTTTCCTAGGATATCAATATTGGTGGTGGTATTTTTTTCCTAGGATATCATTATTGGTGGTATTTTTTCCCTAGGATATCATTATTGGTGGTGGTATTTTTTTCCTAGGATAACATTATTGGTGGTGGTATTTTCACCCTAGGATATCATTATTGGTGGTGGTATTTTTTCCTAGGATATCATTATTGGTGGAGGTATTTTTTTCCTAAGATATCGTTATTGGTGGTGGTATTCTTTTCCTAGGATATCATTATTGGTGGTATTTTTTTCCTAGGATATCATTATTGGTGGAGGTATTTTTTTCCTAGGATATCATTATTGGTGGAGGTATTTTTTTCCTAGGATATCATTATTGGTGGTGGTATTTTTTTCCTAGGATATCATTATTGGTGGAGGTATTTTTTCCCTAGGATATCATTATTGGTGGTGGTATTTTTTTCCTAGGATAACATTATTGGTGGTGGTATTTTTACCCTAGGATATCATTATTGGTGGTGGTATTTTTTCCTAGGATATCATTATTGGTGGAGGTATTTTTTTCCTAAGATATCGTTATTGGTGGTGGTATTCTTTTCCTAGGATATCATTATTGGTGGTATTTTTTTCCTAGGATATCATTATTGGTGGAGGTATTTTTTTCCTAGGATATCATTATTGGTGGAGGTATTTTTTTCCTAGGATATCATTATTGGTGGTGGTATTTTTTTCCTAGGATATCGTTATTGGTGGAGGTATTTTTACCCTAGGATATCATTATTGGTGGTGGTATTTTTACCCTAGGATATCATTATTGGTGGTGGTATTTTTACCATAGGATATCATTATTGGTGGTGGTATTTTTTGTCCTAGGATATCATTATTGGTGGTATTTTTACCCTAGGATATCATTATTGGTGATGGTATTTTTTTCCTAGGATATCATTATTGGTGGAGGTATTCTTTTCCTAGGATATCATTATTGGTGGTGGTATTTTTACCCTAGGATATCATTATTGGTGGTATTTTTTTCCTAGGATATCATTATTGGTGGTATTTTTTTCCTAGGATATCATTATTGGTGGAGGTATTTTTTTCCTAGGATATCATTATTGGTGGAGGTATTTTTTTCCTAGGATATCATTATTGGTGGTGGTATTTTTTTCCTAGGATATCGTTATTGGTGGAGGTATTTTTACCCTAGGATATCATTATTGGTAGTGGTATTTTTACCCTAGGATATCATTATTGGTGGTGGTATTTTTACCATAGGATATCATTATTGGTGATGGTATTTATTGTCCTAGGATATCATTATTGGTGGTATTTTTTCCTAGGATATCATTATTATTGGTATTTTTTTCCTAGGATATCATTATTGGTGGTGGTATTTTTACCCTAGGATATCAATATTGGTGGTATTTTTTTCCTAGGATATCATTATTGGTGGTGGTATTTTTACCCTAGGATATCATTATTGGTGGTATTTTTTTCCTAGGATATCATTATTGGTGGTGGTATTTTTACCCTAGGATATCATTATTGGTGGTGGTATTTTTTTCGTAGGATATCATTATTGGTGGTGGTATTTTTTTCCTAGGATATCATTATTGGTGGTATTTTTACCCTAGGATATCATTATTGGTGGTGGTATTTTTTTCCTAGGATATCATTATTGGTGGTATTTTTACCCTAGGATATCATTATTGGTGGTGGTATTTTTTTCCTAGGATATCATTATTGGTGGTATTTTTACCCTAGGATATCATTATTGGTGGTGGTATTTTTACCCTAGGATATCATTATTGGTGGTGGTATTTTTTTTCCTAGGATATCATTATTGGTGGTGGTATTTTTTTCCTAGGATATCATTATTGGTGGTGGTATTTTTACCCTAGGATATCATTATTGGTGGTGGTATTTTTTTCCTAGGATATCATTATTGGTGGTGGTATTTTTACCCTAGGATATCATTATTGGTGGAGGTATTTTTACCCTAGGATATCATTATTGGTGGTGGTATTTTTTTCCTAGGATATCATTATTGGTGGAGGTATTCTTTTCCTAGGATATCATTATTGGTGGTGGTATTTTTACCCTAGGATATCATTATTGGTGGTGGTATTTTTTTTCCTAGGATATCATTATTGGTGGTGGTATTTTTTTCCTAGGATATCATTATTGGTGGTGGTATTTTTTTCCTAGGATATCATTATTGGTGGTGGTATTTTTACTCTAGGATATCATTATTGGTGGTGGTATTTTTTTCCTAGGAAATCATTATTGGTGGTGGTATTTTTTCCTAGGATATCATTATTGGCGGTGGTATTTTTTTCCTAGGATATCATTATTGGTGGTGTTATTTTTACCCTAGGATATCATTATTGGTGGTGGTATTTTTTTTCCTAGGATATCATTATTGGTGGTGGTATTTTTTTCCTAGGATATCATTATTGGTGGTGGTATTTTTTTCCTAGGATATCATTATTGGTGGTGGTATTTTTACCCTAGGATATCATTATTGGTGGTGGTATTTTTTTCCTAGGATATCATTATTGGTGGTGGTATTTTTACCCTAGGATATCATTATTGGTGGAGGTATTTTTTTCCTAGGACATCATTATTGGTGGTGGTATTTTTTTCCTAGGATATCATTATTGGTGGTATCAGTAGTTCATTGTGTTACTGTACGTTTGGTTCATTGAGCCAGTTTCACTCATTCATCCATTGAAAGAGTTTGGTTTTGCTGTGATTTTATTACAGTTTTATTACACTTCAAAACTCTAGTGCCCGTTTACATAGTTATTACGGTAATGAGACTTCATGGTGCATTCAAATGCACCTCGTTGAAATGAGAATCAGTTTAGTTAAGTCTGGTTTAGTTTAGTTTAGTCTAGTTTATCCTAGTTTAGTCTGGTTTTATCTTGTAGAGTCTGGTTTAGTTTAGTTTATTCTAGTTTATTCTAGTTAAGTCTGGTTAATAGTTTAAATATTTCTCAGAATTAACATTAATGCAGTGTCTCTTCATGTGATTTCCATCAGTGTGTGTGTGTGTGTGTGTGTGTGTGTGTGTGTGTGTGTTAATAAAAAGTGTTTAAAGAGTCGTTTCTTTGTGGTTCATTGATTGTTTTTAATGTTTTGAACAGAAATAAAACCAACGTAGAAACATCAAGGAAACATTTTCTTTCTATTTGTGTGGAGATGCTGTTTTTGCTGCTGGTTTTTGTTGCTGGTTTCTGCTGCTGGTTTTTGTTGCTGGTTTTTGTTGCTGGTTTCTGCTGCTGGTTTCTGTTGCTGGTTTCTGTTGCTGGTTTCTGCTGCTGGTTTTTGTTGCTGGTTTCTGCTGCTGGTTTCTGTTGCTGGTTTCTGTTGCTGGTTTCTGCTGCTGGTTTTTGTTGCTGGTTTCTGCTGCTGGTTTTTGTTGCTGGTTTTTGTTGCTGGTTTCTGCTGCTGGTTTTTGTTGCTGGTTTCTGCTGCTGGTTTCTGCTGCTGGTTTTTGTTGCTGGTTTCTGCTGCTGGTTTCTGCTGCTGGTTTCTGCTGCTGGTTTCTGCTGCTGGTTTCTGCTGCTGGTTTCTGCTGAACTGTTTGTTATTGTTGAACCAGAAGAAAGGAACTGGATGATGAAGCAGCTGAAACCACAGAAATAAACCAGAGTAACAGCATCGTCCACACACTCGTGTTTGATCCAGGTCCAGTTTTCTCTTTTCTTTCTGCTTTGATTTTCCACTGAATCCTGAGGAAACATCAGCTGATACATCATCCATCTCCACCTTCCTTCATTTTCTGTTTATTCCAGCAGCAAAACCAGTTTGTTGCTGGAATATTCAGCTTCTACATGGCTGTAAAACCACTGCTGAGGAGTAGACGAGGCTCTAAAGAGGCTCTAAAGCTCCAGATCAGTGTAAATAACGGACTTTAACACTCAGCTGATCCACTGCTAATAAAAAGTATTGATTAGTGCAGCTTTAATGGAAATCATTAGGTTTTCCTCCCAGAGAACATCTGATTTTTAATGAAACTCTTTTTTATGTGGACTCAGATGCACTGAGCTGTTCAGGTCTGGAACCGGTCTCACTGGTCCTACTGGTCCTACTGGTCCTACTGGTCCAGGTCCAGAATGTTTGCTGGTTCTGCTGGTTCCTCTGGCTGAGAAGAAGGTTCCTGGAGGAGAAGAATCAAACCAGGAAGTAAAAAACAGGAAAGGAAATGGAAAGATGTGTGTTTAGTCTGGTTTAGTCTGGTTTAGTTTAGTCTGGTTTAGTCTAGTCTGGTTTAGTTTATTCTGGTTTGGTTTAGTCTGGTTTAGTTTAGTCTGGTTTAGTCTGGTTTAAACTAGACTGGTTGCTATGGTAACCCAGTGCTGCATTTTAATCTGGTAAACAGGTCAATATATTGATGTTTTATGGTTTTATTTGTTAGTAGTTACATGTTTTTTCAGGTTATTTTAATTAATTATAATTAATTATAATTGATTCTATCGTTTTTAGTTTCAGTCAGTTTGATGCTGTTATCTCTTTATATTTGATGTTTCCAGCTGGTTGTTGGTTTTCTACATATTTTCCAGACAAATGATTAAAGAAACAAGAAGAAGTCGATGCAGCTGAAACTCAGGAAACAGCAGGAAGTGGAGGTTTGGAGAGGAAATAAATAAATAAATAAATAAATAAATACCTAAATAAATAAATCAATACATAAATAGAAGAAATGCAGAAGTTTAACAGAAAAGAAGATGAAAATATCTCTGAATTTAAAATATTATAACATCTGTTATTGTCTGTGATGATGAAGCAGCTGAAAAAGATTCTCTGAACACACACACACACACACACACACACACACACACACACACACACACACACACACACACACACACACACACACACTCCTATAATCTCTGTTATTTGCATTGAAAGGCTGACTTCCCTCTAAATAAATCACTTGGGACAATAACAACAGCAGATATGTTTAATGTATATTTACGATTAATAATGAATGAAAATAACGTTTTAATTATTCAGTTTTATCAGGTTTCATGGTGTGAAATGCATCAGTAGAATATATCAACAACCCTGTTTCTGTCACTTCACTCTTACATTGATACTAGTTCCATGTTAGAATATAGTTTCTGTACTTTTGCTGTTGTTTCTGTATTTTTTAATCTTTATCAGCTGATAATCAGGTAAATGTTCCACTTCCTGTTAAATCACTCAGGACAATAACACTAACTCTGTCTTCTCCATGTAGATTTATGATTATTAATGACTGTTAATGATCATTTAGTGCTGGAATTATGTGATAAAATTATTTGTCTATAAGTGTAGAAATATCTGCTGTGACACTTTTATTACATGAGGGTTTCAGGTAAAATAGGTTTAGTTTTTATTTATAGTATTTATCATCATACCAGGATACTACCATTAGCATTACTGGTTTAGTCTCATCACCATAGAAACCATCAACTAATCAATCACCATAGAAACCATAAACTAATCAATCACCATCTAAACCATCAACTAATCAATCACCATAGAAACCATAAACTAATCAAATCACCATAGAAACCACCAACTAATCACATCACCATAGAAACAACAAACTAATCAATCACCATAGAAACCATCAACTAATCAATCACCATCTAAACCATCAACTAATCAATCACCATAGAAACCATAAACTAATCAAATCACCATAGAAACCACCAACTAATCACATCACCATAGAAACAACAAACTAATCAATCACCATAGAAACCACCAACTAATCAATCACCATAGAAACCACCAACTAATCAATCACCATAGAAACCATCAACTAATCAATCACCATCTAAACCATCAACTAATCAATCACCATAGAAACCATAAACTAATCAAATCACCATAGAAACCACCAACTAATCACATCACCATAGAAACAACAAACTAATCAATCACCATAGAAACCACCAACTAATCAATCACCATAGAAACCACCAACTAATCAATCACCATAGAAACCATCAACTAATCAATCACCATAGAAACCATAAACTAATCACATCACCATAGAAACCATCAACTAATCAATCACCATAGAAACCACCAACTAATCACATCACCATAGAAACCATCAACTAATCAATCACCATAGAAACCATAAACTAATCACATCACCATAGAAACCATCAACTAATCAATCACCATAGAAACCATCAACTAATCAATCACCATAGAAACCATCAACTAATCACATCGCCATAGAAACCATCAACCAATCAATCACCATAGAAACCATAAACTAATCAATCACCATCTAAACCATCAACTAATCAATCACCATAGAAACCATAAACTAATCAATCACCATCTAAACCATCAACTAATCAATCACCATAGAAACCATCAACTAATCAATCACCATAGAAACCACCAACTAATCACATCACCATAGAAACCATCAACTAATCAATCACCATAGAAACCATAAACTAATCACATCACCATAGAAACCATCAACTAATCAATCACCATCTAAACCATCAACTAATCAATCACCATAGAAACCATAAACTAATCACATCACCATAGAAACCATCAACTAATCAATCACCATAGAAACCACCAACTAATCACATCACCATAGAAACCATCAACTAATCACATCACCATAGAAACCATCAACTAATCAATCACCACAGAAACCATAAACTAATCAATCAAAATAAAAACCATAAACTAATCACATCACCATAGAAACCATCAACTAATCACATCACCATAGAAACCATCAACTAATCAATCACCATAGAAACCATAAACTAATCAAATCACCATAGAAACCACCAACTAATCACATCACCATAGAAACAACAAACTAATCAATCACCATAGAAACCATAAACTAATCAATCACCATCTAAACCATCAACTAATCAATCACCATAGAAACCATAAACTAATCAAATCACCATAGAAACCATCAACTAATCAATCACCATAGAAACCACCAACTAATCACATCACCATAGAAACCATCAACTAATCAATCACCATAGAAACCATAAACTAATCACATCACCATAGAAACCATCAACTAATCAATCACCATAGAAACCATAAACTAATCAATCACCATCTAAACCATCAACTAATCAATCACCATAGAAACCATAAACTAATCACATCACCATAGAAACCATCAACTAATCAATCACCATAGAAACCATCAACTAATCAATCACCATAGAAACCATCAACTAATCACATCACCATAGAAACCATCAACCAATCAATCACCATAGAAACCATAAACTAATCAATCACCATCTAAACCATCAACTAATCACATCACCATAGAAACCATCAACTAATCAATCACCATAGAAACCATCAACTAATCACATCACCATAGAAACCATCAACCAATCAATCACCATAGAAACCATCAACTAATCAATCAGCTGTTACTAGGCAACAACAGTTCTATCACCAGTTGAAATCCATTGACTGTAATTAACAGATTCTACCTGATGACATCATCTGTAATTATTTATAATAATATAATGAATCATTATTAATGATAATAAAATATATTTCCATTGATGTTGCAGTAAAACTCATTAAATGTAAATTACCTGATGACAGAACTGATGCATCAACTCAATGATTAACTTTCTGCATTGAATGTGTTAATATATTAGTTGTATTAATATATAATAATTAATAATAATTATCTGCTTCATGTTGTTTTAACTCATTGAAGCCATTCATTTTATAACTGTCATTTTATATTTAATAATTATATCAATTATATCAGTAACAATCATGTTATACATCTATTTTTTCCATTTTCTACTATTTTCTTTTCAGAAAATATCATTTGAATGTCTGACATTTGTCTGAGTTCATTAAATCTGTTTTACATTTTTTATTTCATGTATAAAATGTCACAGACTTAGAGGCTCATCAGCTTCAATGGGTTAAAATTAACATATTAATTTATTTGATGTAATTTATTTATTGACTCTAACTCTAATTCTAACTCTTTAATATTAGTCTCTTCTTCTCTAAAGTCATTATTTAATCAGTGAAATCCTCATGTTTTACTGTTGAATCCTGGAGTCAAATCTAAACGTGTTGACTTTTTAATAATAATAATATATTAATAATATATTTAATTGATGTTGTGTGTGTTGTCTCACCCCGAACGGTTCGCTGAAGGCCCTGGAGCCGCTGTACAGAGGGTTGGGGATGGACACCAGGGTCGGTTTGTTGCTGCCGGCTGCACCGTCCTCATCCTCATTCTGGACAGGAACACAGGTAGCATTAGCACTGTTAGCATTAACACAGTTAGCACAGGTAGCATTAGCACTGTTAGCATTAACACAGGTAGCATTAGCACTGTTAGCATTAACACAGTTAGCACAGGTAGCATTAGCACTGTTAGCATTAACACAGGTAGCATTAGCACTGTTAGCATTAGTATTGTTAGCATTAGCACAGGTAGCACAGGTAGCATTAGCACTGTTAGCATTAGCACTGTTAGCATTAACACAGGTAGCATTAGCACTGTTAGCATTAACAATGGTAGCATTAGCACAGGTAGCATTAACACAGGTAGCATTAGCACAGTTAGCATTAGCACAGGTAGCACAGGTATAGTGTGTATAGTGTGTGTATAGTGTGTGTGTGTGTGTGTGTAGTGTGTATAGTGTGTATAGTGTGTGTGTATAGTGTGTGTGTGTGTGTGTGTGTGTGTGTGTGTAGTGTGTATAGTGTGTGTGTGTGTGTGTATAGTGTGTATAGTGTGTATAGTGTGTATAGTGTGTATAGTGTGTGTGTGTATAGTGTGTATAGTGTGTGTGTGTGTATAGTGTGTATAGTGTGTGTGTGTGTATAGTGTGTATAGTGTGTGTATAGTGTGTGTGTGTGTGTATAGTGTGTATAGTGTGTGTGTGTGTATAGTGTGTATAGTGTGTGTGTGTGTGTTTGTGTGTGTGTGTGTGTGTGTGTGTAGTGTGTATAGTATGTATAGTGTGTGTGTATAGTGTGTGTGTGTGTGTGTGTAGTGTGTATAGTGTGTGTGTGTGTGTATAGTGTGTATAGTGTGTATAGTGTGTGTATAGTGTGTATAGTGTGTATAGTGTGTATAGTGTGTATAGTGTGTGTGTGTGTATAGTGTGTATAGTGTGTATAGTGTGTATAGTGTGTGTGTGTGTGTATAGTGTGTATAGTGTGTGTATAGTGTGTATAGTGTGTATAGTGTGTATAGTGTGTGTGTGTATAGTGTGTATAGTGTGTGTGTGTGTGTGTGTATAGTGTGTATAGTGTGTGTATAGTGTGTATAGTGTGTGTGTGTGTATAGTGTGTATAGTGTGTGTGTGTGTATAGTGTGTATAGTGTGTGTGTGTGTGTTTGTGTGTGTGTGTGTGTGTGTGTAGTGTGTATAGTATGTATAGTGTGTGTGTATAGTGTGTGTGTGTGTGTGTGTAGTGTGTATAGTGTGTGTGTGTGTGTGTATAGTGTGTATAGTGTGTATAGTGTGTGTATAGTGTGTATAGTGTGTATAGTGTGTATAGTGTGTATAGTGTGTATAGTGTGTATAGTGTGTGTGTGTGTGTGTGTAGTGTGTATAGTGTGTGTGTGTGTGTGTATAGTGTGTATAGTATGTATAGTGTGTGTGTATAGTGTGTGTGTGTGTGTGTGTAGTGTGTATAGTGTGTGTGTGTGTGTGTATAGTGTGTATAGTGTGTATAGTGTGTGTATAGTGTGTATAGTGTGTATAGTGTGTGTATAGTGTGTATAGTGTGTATAGTGTGTATAGTGTGTGTGTGTGTATAGTGTGTATAGTGTGTATAGTGTGTATAGTGTGTATAGTGTGTATAGTGTGTATATTGTGTATAGTGTGTGTATAGTGTGTATAGTGTGTATAGTGTGTGTGTGTGTGTGTGTGTATAGTGTGTGTGTGTATAGTGTGTATAGTGTGTATAGTGTGTGTGTGTATAGTGTGTATAGTGTGTATAGTGTGTGTGTGTGTGTGTGTGTGTGTGTATAGTGTGTGTGTATAGTGTGTATAGTGTGTGTGTGTGTATAGTGTGTATAGTGTGTATAGTGTGTGTGTGTGTGTGTGTGTGTGTGTGTGTATAGTGTGTATAGTGTGTATAGTGTGTGTGTGTGTGTGTGTGTATAGTGTGTGTGTGTGTGTGTGTGTCTCACTCTAAAGTAGTGGAAGTTGAATCCATCGTTCTTGTGTTTGAAGACGTAGTATCTGTGTGTGTATAGTGTGTGTGTGTGTGTATAGTGTGTGTGTGTGTGTGTGTATAGTGTGTATAGTGTGTATAGTGTGTGTATAGTGTGTGTGTGTGTGTGTGTGTGTGTGTGTGTATAGTGTGTATAGTGTGTGTATAGTGTGTGTGTGTGTGTGTGTATAGTGTGTATAGTGTGTGTGTGTGTATAGTGTGTATAGTGTGTATAGTGTGTGTATAGTGTGTATAGTGTGTATAGTGTGTATAGTGTGTGTGTGTGTATAGTGTGTGTGTGTATAGTGTGTATAGTGTGTGTATAGTGTGTATAGTGTGTATAGTGTGTATAGTGTGTGTGTGTGTGTGTATAGTGCGTATAGTGTGTGTGTGTGTATAGTGTGTGTGTGTATAGTGTGTATAGTGTGTATAGTGTGTATAGTGTGTGTGTGTGTGTGTATAGTGTGTGTGTATAGTGTGTATAGTGTGTGTGTGTGTGTGTATAGTGTGTATAGTGTGTGTGTGTGTGTATAGTGTGTATAGTGTGTGTGTGTGTATAGTGTGTATAGTGTGTGTGTGTGTGTGTGTGTGTGTGTGTGTATAGTGTGTGTGTGTGTGTGTGTATAGTGTGTATAGTGTGTGTGTGTGTGTATAGTGTGTATAGTGTGTATAGTGTGTGTGTGTGTGTGTGTGTGTGTGTGTATAGTGTGTATAGTGTGTGTGTGTGTGTGTGTGTATAGTGTGTGTGTGTGTGTGTGTGTGTCTCACTCTAAAGTAGTGGAAGTTGAATCCATCGTTCTTGTGTTTGAAGACGTAGTATCTGTGTGTGTATAGTGTGTGTGTGTGTGTATAGTGTGTGTGTGTGTGTGTGTGTATAGTGTGTATAGTGTGTATAGTGTGTATAGTGTGTATAGTGTGTATAGTGTGTATAGTGTGTGTGTGTGTGTGTGTATAGTGTGTATAGTGTGTGTATAGTGTGTATAGTGTGTGTATAGTGTGTATAGTGTGTGTATAGTGTGTATAGTGTGTGTGTGTGTGTGTGTATAGTGTGTATAGTGTGTATAGTGTGTATAGTGTGTATAGTGTGTGTGTGTGTATAGTGTGTATAGTGTGTGTGTGTGTGTATAGTGTGTATAGTGTGTATAGTGTGTGTGTGTGTGTGTGTGTGTATAGTGTGTGTGTGTGTATAGTGTGTATAGTGTGTGTGTGTGTGTATAGTGTGTATAGTGTGTATAGTGTGTGTGTGTGTGTGTGTGTGTATAGTGTGTGTGTATAGTGTGTGTGTGTGTGTGTGTATAGTGTGTGTGTGTGTGTGTGTATAGTGTGTATAGTGTGTATAGTGTGTATAGTGTGTGTGTGTGTATAGTGTGTGTGTGTGTATAGTGTGTATAGTGTGTATAGTGTGTATAGTGTGTGTGTGTGTATAGTGTGTATAGTGTGTATAGTGTGTGTGTGTGTATAGTGTGTATAGTGTGTATAGTGTGTATAGTGTGTGTGTGTATAGTGTGTATAGTGTGTATAGTGTGTGTGTGTGTATAGTGTGTATAGTGTGTATAGTGTGTGTGTGTGTGTATAGTGTGTATAGTGTGTATAGTGTGTGTGTGTGTGTATAGTGTGTATAGTGTGTGTGTGTGTATAGTGTGTATAGTGTGTATAGTGTGTGTGTGTGTGTGTGTGTATAGTGTGTGTGTATAGTGTGTGTGTGTGTGTGTGTGTGTGTGTATAGTGTGTGTGTATAGTGTGTGTGTGTATAGTGTGTATAGTGTGTGTGTGTGTGTGTGTGTGTATAGTGTGTGTGTGTGTGTGTGTATAGTGTGTATAGTGTGTGTGTGTGTATAGTGTGTGTGTATAGTGTGTGTGTGTGTGTGTGTGTGTGTGTGTGTGTGTGTGTGTGTGTGTGTGTGTGTGTGTGTGTGTGTGTATAGTGTGTGTGTGTGTGTGTGTGTGTGTGTGTATAGTGTGTGTGTGTGTGTGTGTGTGTGTGTGTGTGTGTGTGTGTCTCACTCTAAAGTAGTGGAAGTTGAATCCATCGTTCTTGTGTTTGAAGACGTAGTATCCGAGTCCAACCAACACACACGCCACCAACACTGGAACCAAGATGGCCGACACCGTGCTGCTGGAGTGGGCGTGGCCACGGAAAGAATGATGGGAAATCTGAGGATGGACACACACACACACACACACACACACAC
>CM060463.1:38112419-38144919 GCA_030544235.1 Lepturacanthus savala
TATTTCTGTGTATTTTCTGTGTATTTCTGTGTATTTTCTATGTATTTCTGTGTATTTTCTGTGTATTTCTGTGTATTTCTGTGTATTTATGTGTATTTTCTATGTATTTCTGTGTATTTTCTGTGTATTTCTGTGTATTTTCTGTGTATTTCTGTGTATTTTCTGTGTATTTTCTGTGTATTTCTGTGTATTTCTGTGTATTTCTGTGTATTTTCTGTGTATTTCTGTGTATTTCTGTGTATTTTCTGTGTATTTTCTGTGTATTTCTGTGTATTTCTGTGTATTTCTGTGTATTTCTGTGTATTTTCTGTGTATTTCTGTGTATTTTCTGTGTATTTCTGTGTATTTTCTGTGTATTTTCTGT
This sequence comes from Lepturacanthus savala, assembly GCA_030544235.1. Taxonomy (NCBI): domain Eukaryota; kingdom Metazoa; phylum Chordata; class Actinopteri; order Scombriformes; family Trichiuridae; genus Lepturacanthus; species Lepturacanthus savala. Next base: position 38,112,784 of record CM060463.1, read on the forward strand.
GTATTTTCTGTGTATTTCTGTGTATTTCTGTGTATTTTCTGTGTATTTCTGTGTATTTTCTGTGTATTTCTGTGTATTTTCTGTGTATTTCTGTGTATTTCTGTGTATTTCTGTGTATTTTCTGTGTATTTCTGTGTATTTCTGTGTATTTTCTGTGTATTTCTGTGTATTTCTGTGTATTTTCTGTGTATTTCTGTGTATTTCTGTGTATTTTCTGTGTATTTCTGTGTATTTTCTGTGTATTTCTGTGTATTTCTGTGTATTTCTGTGTATTTTCTGTGTATTTCTGTGTATTTCTGTGTATTTTCTGTGTATTTCTGTGTATTTCTGTGTATTTCTGTGTATTTCTGTGTATTTTCTGTGTATTTTCTGTGTATTTCTGTGTATTTTCTGTGTATTTCTGTGTATTTCTGTGTATTTTCTGTGTATTTCTGTGTATTTCTGTGTATTTTCTACGTATTTCTGTGTATTTTCTGTGTATTTCTTTGTATTTTCTGTGTATTTCTGTGAATTTCTGTGTATTTTCTGTGTATTTCTGTGTATTTCTGTGTATTTTCTGTGTATTTCTGTGTATTTCTGTGTATTTCTGTGTATTTTCTGTGTATTTCTGTGTATTTTCTGTGTATTTCTGTGTATTTCTGTGTATTTTCTGTGTATTTTCTGTGTATTTATGTGTATTTCTGTGTATTTTCTATGTATTTCTGTGTATTTTCTGTGTATTTCTGTGTATTTTCTGTGTATTTCTGTGTATTTCTGTGTATTTCTGTGTATTTTCTATGTATTTCTGTGTATTTTCTGTGTATTTCTGTGTATTTTCTGTGTATTTCTGTGTATTTTCTGTGTATTTCTGTGTATTTTCTGTGTATTTTCTGTGTATTTCTGTGTATTTCTGTGTATTTTCTATGTATTTCTGTGTATTTTCTGTGTATTTCTGTGTATTTCTGTGTATTTCTGTGTATTTCTGTGTATTTCTGTGTATTTCTGTGTATTTTCTGTGTATTTCTGTGTATTTTCTGTGTATTTCTGTGTATTTTCTGTGTATTTTCTATGTATTTCTGTGTATTTTCTGTGTATTTCTGTGTATTTTCTGTGTATTTCTGTGTATTTCTGTGTATTTCTGTGTATTTTCTATGTATTTCTGTGTATTTTCTGTGTATTTATGTGTATTTCTGTGTATTTTCTATGTATTTCTGTGTATTTTCTGTGTATTTCTGTGTATTTTCTGTGTATTTCTGTGTATTTCTGTGTATTTCTGTGTATTTTCTATGTATTTCTGTGTATTTTCTGTGTATTTCTGTGTATTTTCTGTGTATTTCTGTGTATTTTCTGTGTATTTCTGTGTATTTTCTGTGTATTTCTGTGTATTTTCTGTGTATTTCTGTGTATTTATGTGTATTTCTGTGTATTTTCTATGTATTTCTGTGTATTTTCTGTGTATTTCTGTGTATTTTCTGTGTATTTCTGTGTATTTTCTGTGTATTTCTGTGTATTTCTGTGTATTTCTGTGTATTTTCTGTGTATTTCTGTGTATTTCTGTGTATTTCTGTGTATTTTCTGTGTATTTCTGTGTATTTCTGTGTATTTCTGTGTATTTTCTGTGTATTTTCTGTGTATTTCTGTGTATTTCTATGTATTTCTGTGTATTTTCTGTGTATTTCTGTGTATTTCTGTGTATTTCTGTGTATTTTCTGTGTATTTTCTGTGTATTTCTGTGTATTTCTATGTATTTCTGTGTATTTTCTGTGTATTTCTGTGTATTTCTATGTATTTCTGTGTATTTTCTGTGTATTTTCTATGTATTTCTGTGTATTTCTGTGTATTTTCTGTGTATTTCTGTGTATTTTCTGTGTATTTTCTGTGTATTTCTGTGTATTTTCTGTGTATTTCTATATATTTCTATGTATTTCTGTGTATTTCTGTGTATTTCTATATATTTCTATGTATTTCTGTGTATTTCCCAGCTGCAGGTTGTGGTGTCTGCTGTCTCCCCAGAGGATGAACCTGTTCCTGCTGTGATCTCTGTTCAGGTGTTCATTGTGTGGTGGGTTGAACCATGTCTCACCGGTGGGGGGGGAGCGGTCAGCGGGGCCCTGATGATGTGGATCAGTCCGTTTACAGCAGGAATGTCCCACTCCAGCAGCAGCTGCTGGTTCACCAGCTTCTGGCTCTGAACAGGAAACGTTTGATATATAAATAAAGTTAAACGTCCATTAATCAACAGGGAAACAGAAGGAAAGTGTTTGTTGGTCACCTGGTTGTTGCCGTGGGTAACGGTCAGGTCCAACCCCAGTCTGGACCGGATCACTTCCTGGTGTCGGAGGGAATGGTACGATCGCCTGCTGTGATTGGCTGAGACGTGGTACTCTAGATCCCTACCAGACAGAGTCTACACACACACACACACACACACACACACACACACACACACACACACACACAGTCAGTGACAGCTTTCTCTTGATCTCTAATCAAATTAATTCTGCTGTAAAGGTTAAAAACCTCATTATATAAAGGTTAATATATGTGTTAGTGAATCAGTGAAGTTCAGAGTTGATGCTTTAAAATAAGGTGTTGATTAGTGATGTGTTAGGAAATTATCACACACACACACACACACACACACACACACACACACACACACACACACACACACACACACACAGTGAAGTCAGGTGATGGATGTACCTGGTTGGGGGTGAAACCTGCATCATGAGGAACAAACAGCGTGACCTCAGACGTCCTGTGAGACAGAAACTCTACAAGCTGCTGCCCCTCAGAGGATGAACCACTGTAGTCCAGTAGAGACTGGAGGGAGGAGAAAGATACGATACAGCATTAGTAGCTACTAGTTACTAAGCTGCTACTAGTTATATATAGTAACTAGCAATGATATTCAGATAATAGGACATTAACATCAAGGTTTGTTGTGTTTTTTCAGTCAGACATGCAGCTAATTATCAGTAAATTATCAGCTAATTATCAGCTAATTATCAGCTAATTATCAGCTATTTATCAGCTAATTATCAATTGATTATCAGCTAATTATCAGCTAATTATCAGCCAATTATCAGCTAATTATCAGCTAAGTATCAACTGATTATCAGCTAATTAGCAGCTAATTAGCAGCCAATTAGCAGCCAATTATCAGCAAATTATCAGCTAATTATCAGCTATTTATCAGCTAATTATCAGCTGATTATCAGCTAATTATCAGCTGATTATCAGCAAATTATCAGCTAATTATCAGCTATTTATCAGCTAATTATCAGCTGATTATCAGCTGATTATCAGCTGATTATCAGCTAATTATCAGCTGATTATCAGCTAATTATCAGCCGATTATCAGCTAATTATCAGCTGATTATCAGCTAATTATCAGCCGATTATCAGCTAATTATCAGCCGATTATCAGCAAATTATCAGCTAATTATCAGCTAATTATCAGCTGATTATCAGCTAATTAGCAGCTAATTAGCAACAAATTATTAGCCAATTATCAGCTGATTAGCAGCTATTTATCAGCTATTTATCAACTAAGTATTGGCTATTTATCTGCAAATTATCAGCAAATTATCAGCTAATTATCAGCAAATTATCAGCCAGAACAAACGGCTTTATTACATGGAATATTAATTACTCACATGGTATAAAATGTTTTCAATGGTTTTATTACTTAAAATGGCCTAAATAATAATCAGGTGTATTTGAGGTGTATTTGAGGTGTATTTGAGGTGTATTTCAGGTATATTTCAGGTGTATTTCAGGTGTATTTCAGGTGTTTTTCAGGTGTATTTCAGGTGTATTTCAGGTGTATTTCAGGTGTATTTCAGGTGTATTTCAGGTATATTTCAGGTGTATTTCAGGTGTATTTCAGGTGTATTTCAGGTGTTTTTCAGGTGTATTTCAGGTGTATTTCAGGTGTATTTCAGGTGTATTTCAGGTGTTTTTCAGGTGTATTTCAGGTGTATTTCAGGTGTATTTCAGGTATATTTCAGGTGTTTTTCAGGTGTATTTCAGGTGTATTTCAGGTATATTTCAGGTGTATTTCAGGTGTATTTCAGGTGTATTTCAGGTATATTTCAGGTATATTTCAGGTGTATTTCAGGTGTTTTTCAGGTGTTTTTCAGGTGTATTTCAGGTATATTTCAGGTGTATTTCAGGTGTATTTCAGGTGTATTTCAGGTATATTTCAGGTGTATTTCAGGTATATTTCAGGTGTATTTCAGGTGTATTTCAGGTGTATTTCAGGTGTATTTCAGGTGTTTTTCAGGTGTTTTTCAGGTGTTTTTCAGGTGTATTTCAGGTGTATTTCAGGTGTTTTTCAGGTGTATTTCAGGTGTATTTCAGGTGTTTTTCAGGTGTATTTCAGGTGTATTTCAGGTGTATTTCAGGTGTTTTTCAGGTGTATTTCAGGTGTATTTCAGGTATATTTCAGGTGTATTTCAGGTGTATTTCAGGTGTATTTCAGGTGTTTTTCAGGTGTATTTCAGGTGTATTTCAGGTGTTTTTCAGGTGTATTTCAGGTGTATTTCAGGTGTATTTCAGGTGTTTTTCAGGTGTATTTCAGGTGTATTTCAGGTGTATTTCAGGTGTATTTCAGGTGTATTTCAGGTGTATTTCAGGTGTATTTCAGGTGTTTTTCAGGTGTATTTCAGGTGTATTTCAGGTGTTTTTCAGGTGTATTTCAGGTGTATTTCAGGTGTATTTCAGGTGTTTTTCAGGTGTATTTCAGGTGTATTTCAGGTGTATTTCAGGTGTTTTTCAGGTGTATTTCAGGTGTTTTTCAGGTGTATTTCAGGTGTATTTCAGGTGTATTTCAGGTGTATTTCAGGTGTATTTCAGGTGTATTTCAGGTGTATTTCAGGTGTTCTGGTATCTTCGTGATCCTCAGGTTCCTTCAGGTGTTGATGCTTCTCACCTTGTAGAAGATGGAGATGTTGCTGTAGGTGGCGAGAACGCTGGTCAGAACGCCGTTACAGAAGTCTCCATTACCCACGTAACCAGCAGGACACACACACGACACGTCTACACACACACACACACACACACACACACACACGTTAATATCACTGGATCACAGGGTTTTACAGGGTTAGTTTTAGATGAAAGTCCATTCGTACCATTTATCTTTACAAAAATCACACGAATAAAAAGAGAATGATGAATGTTAATTAAATAATCCAGCTAGAATAAATTAATTGTTGATATCATGTGTTTTTAATTTATAAAAAGAATTTTATAAATAGGTTTTAGTTTATGTGCAGATTAATGCAAACATCAACTATAACAGACATAAAAATGATGTTTCCTCAAAGAAAATAGTATAAAATGGTAAAAATAGACGTATAACATGATTATTATTGACTCAACTGATGTAATTATATGAAATAAATCTGGTTTAATGGGTTAAATATAAAATAACAGGTTTAATGGGTTAAATATAAAATAACAGGTTTAATGGGTTAAATATAAAATAACAGGTTTAATGAGTTAAATATAAAATAACAGGTTTAATGGGTTAAATATAAAATAACAGGTTTAATGGGTTAAATATAAAATAACAGGTTTAATGGGTTAAATATAAAATAACAGGTTTAATGGGTTAAATATAAAATAACAGGTTTAATGGGTTAAATATAAAATAACAGGTTTAATGGGTTAAATATAAAATAACAGGTTTAATGGGTTAAATATAAAATAACAGGTTTAATGGGTTAAATATAAAATAACAGGTTTAATGGGTTAAATATAAAATAACAGGTTTAATGGGTTAAATATAAAATAACAGGTTTAATGGGTTAAATATAAAATAACAGGTTTAATGGGTTAAATGTTGATCATGAAACCAAAATGTTTTTATCATAAAAGACCAAAGAATTCTGAACTGTCCAAACATTAATTTATTAATTTATTAATTATTATTCAGTTATCTGGTCCTTTGATGTTGTCAATAAATATTATTTACTGTGTTTAGTAAAAATAAATCAATGAAACACTAAAGAAACCAGGAGATTATTAATATTCAGCAGTGAGGTTGTCCTGTCATCGTGTGCACTTCCTGTTTTATTTTGAAAGTCTAACTCTCCTCTAGTTTCAGCTCACTTGTCCTATTTTTCTGGTAGTTTTTCATCCTTCAGGATGTTTTTTGTTAGTGTTTTTAGTTTTTAGTAGAACTGTAATTTTAACGCCTTAATTCGATTCATTAATTACGTTGTAATTAAACGTGATTAATCATGAGTATCAACGGTGGCGAGCCAATAGAAGCAGGTTGAGGCAACTTAGATCCTGTGGGTTTTTGATTCCAGAGGTTGATACTGAAACCACAGATCCTCTTTAGGGGTTGAGGTGTTGTTCCTCTGACCTTTAACCTCTGGTAAACTATGTCCTGTTCTCCTGACTGACCTGCTGTGTCAGCAGCAGATGTGGCCTCAGTGAAAGGCATAAAGAAATATGTCTGTTGGTGTCTTCTTCTTCATTTGCCTCATTTAGAGGCGTGTTATACTTCTGTTATTCATTTTATAAATATGACATTACTTATTTAACTGAATCATTGTTCTACATTTCTGAATAATGCACCTGGTCTAACTGGTTTAATGTGCTGGACCTTTACTTTTAATTCATGAAGCACAGTTCACCAATAAAACATTTCAGATCTTCTCTTCTTACTGTAATTGATTAGTCATCACTACAATTTATTAATATCCTAGAATTATAATTATTTATCAGGAGACCTTTAGCAGATATGACATTAAAATGTGATTAATTTGATTAATTAATTACAAAATCCTGTAATTAGTTTGATTCATTTCTTTAATTGACTGACTTTATAGTCTATAATAGTTTATAGTTATAAGTTCTCCTCCTCCTGGAGTCAGTTTGTTGTGGTTCATCTTTCTAGTGTTTTTCTTTTCTAGATTAGTTTTCCACTGTGACAGCATGAGTGTAGTTAGAACCATTAGTTATAGTTAGTTATAGTTAGTTAGTTATAGTTAGTTAGTTAGTTATAGTTAGTTAGTTATAGTTAGTTATAGTTAGTTAGTTAGTTATAGTAAGTTATAGTTAGTTATAGTTAGTTATAGTTAGTTATAGTTAGTTATAGTTAGTTAGTTATAGTTAGTTATAGTTAGTTATAGTTAGTTAGTTATAGTTAGTTATAGTTAGTTATAGTTAGTTATAGTTAGTTATAGTTAGTTATAGTTAGTTATAGTTAGTTAGTTATAGTTAGTTATAGTTAGTTATAGTTAGTTATAGTTAGTTAGTTATAGTTAGTTATAGTTAGTTAGTTATAGTTAGTTAGTTAGTTATAGTTAGTTATAGTTAGTTAGTTATAGTTAGTTATAGTTAGTTAGTTAGTTAGTTAGTTATAGTTAGTTATAGTTAGTTATAGTTAGTTATAGTTAGTTAGTTATAGTTAGTTATAGTTAGTTAGTTAGTTAGTTATAGTTAGTTATAGTTAGTTATAGTTAGTTATAGTTAGTTAGTTATAATTAGTTATAGTTAGTTATAATTAGTTATAGTTAGTTATAGTTAGTTATAATTAGTTATAATTAGTTATAATTAGTTATAATTAGTTATAGTTAGTTATAGTTAGTTATAGTTAGTTATAGTTAGTTTATAGTTAGTTATAGTTAGTTATAGTTAGTTATAGTTAGTTATAGTTAGTTAGTTATAGTTAGTTATAGTTAGTTAGTTAGTTATAGTTAGTTATAGTTAGTTATAGTTAGTTATAATTAGTTATAGTTAGTTATAGTTAGTTATAGTTAGTTATAGTTAGTTTATAGTTAGTTAGTTATAATTAGTTATAGTTAGTTATAGTTAGTTATAGTTAGTTATAGTTAGTTATAGTTAGTTAGTTATAGTTAGTTATAGTTAGTTAGTTAGTTATAGTTAGTTATAGTTAGTTATAATTAGTTATAGTTAGTTATAGTTAGTTATAGTTAGTTATAGTTAGTTTATAGTTAGTTAGTTATAATTAGTTATAGTTAGTTATAGTTAGTTATAGTTAGTTATAGTTAGTTATAGTTAGTTAGTTATAGTTAGTTATAGTTAGTTATAGTTAGTTAGTTATAGTTAGTTATAGTTAGTTAGTTATAATTAGTTATAGTTAGTTATAGTTAGTTATAGTTAGTTAGTTATAGTTAGTTATAGTTAGTTATAGTTAGTTAGTTATAGTTAGTTATAGTTAGTTATAGTTAGTTATAGTTAGTTATAGTTAGTTATAGTTAGTTAGTTATAGTTAGTTAGTTATAGTTAGTTATAGTTAGTTATAGTTAGTTATAGTTAGTTATAGTTAGTTATAGTTAGTTATAGTTAGTTAAAGTTAGTTATAGTTAGTTTATAGTTAGTTAGTTAGTTGGTTAGTTATAGTTAGTTATAGTTAGTTATAGTTAGTTATAGTTAGTTATAGTTAGTTATAGTTAGTTATAGTTAGTTAGTTATAGTTAGTTAGTTAGTTATAGTTAGTTATAGTTAGTTATAGTTAGTTATAGTTAGTTATAGTTAGTTTATAGAGCAGTGTTTTATTTGTTGTATGTTTCCTTGTTGCTGCAGCTCTGGAACAATAAAACCTGATTTGTGGATCTGAGTCCTGCTTTTATTCTGGACCTGACTCAGTTATGAAGCTGCAGAGAAGCTGAACTATTTCATTTAAACTATTAATAGTTTCATAGTTTCTGATTCATTTAATTCATGGATTAATCATCGCAGCTGTTAAATTAATGAAGTCTTCATCTTCATGAATATAATAATCTATACACACTAGAGCTGTAACTATTTTAATAGTTGATTCATCTATTGATTATTGAAATAATTAGTAGTTTGGTTCATTAAATGTTTAAATGTGGATCAAAGATGAAGATTCAACCTAAAATGTCTTTTTTTGTCCAAAGATCATCAGTTTATTATTATAGAGACTAAAGAAACCAGGAAATAATCAGAGAAGAGAAGCTGGAACCAGAGAATTTACACATTTACTGATTAATCAATGACTCTGATCTTAGTTGTTGATTAATGTGATAGTTTTCTATTCATCGTTGCAGGTCTATGTGAAAACCTCCAGAATTCTTCATGAAAACTCAACTGATATAATTCTATGCATTAAATCTGGTGTTAAAAGTATAAATGACAGTGATAGACTTGTAGTTTTATGTAGTTGTATGTAGTTTTATATAGTTTCTATGGTTACACCAATGGGTCAGTTTGTTCTTATATTAATATCCTGTAGTTTCTTGGTACTGCAGAATAACAACCAACTTCCTCCATTCCTTACTTGCACCACTCCACATGTGTATTACTGTGTTTTACTGGGACGTGTTGATGTGTTGGTGGTCAGTTCACCTTTGACCCGGTAGCAGTAGGCGTCGTACTTGCTGCTCTGGTCCACCGGGTCCTTGTACAGGACCAGACCCACGTGGTAGTCTCCACAGTTCATGGAGGGGAAGCGGGTCGGGTAGCCCACCCTCCCCCCCTCCAACCAGCCCGCCACACACAGGTGCATCCCCAGCTGCAATGATGACAACAACAATGATGACAACAACAACGATGACAACAACAATGATGACAACAACAATGATGACAACAACAATAACAACAACAACAATGATGACAACAACAATAACAACAACAACAATGATGACAACAACAATAACAACAACAACAATGATGACAACAACAATAACAATAACAACAATAACAATGACGACAACAACAACAACAACGATGACAACAACAATAACAACAGGGTGAAAATCTGAAATAACACATTTAATCCTAAAAGCCACTAAATCTGTGACTGTTCATTAATATAATTACATCAGTTGAGTCAATAATAATCATGTTATACGTCTATTTTTACTGTTTTATACTATTTTCTTTGCAGAAAACATCATTTTAATGTCTGTTATAGTTCATGTTTGCACTAATCTGCACATAAACTAAAACCTATTTATCTCATGTATTAAATTCTAGAGACTATAAAGATAAAATAGATATAAACATGTCAGGGTTAAACCAGAATAATCTAAATAAAATGAATGTTTGTCTTCGTAGTTGCAAACTTCATTTTTGTTGTTGCTTAAACCTTTTTTCTAAGTCGTTTATTGTCACGTCATAAAATCCAAACACAGAAAATCAAAAGCATCGACAGCTGAGTGAAAAGTTTAGGACTGAAACTCATGAGTAAAAGAGTAAAACTAATAAGAATGTGACCAGTGAATAATAGAGAATAATAAATAAATGTCTTTAAAGGTGAAACTGCATTCTGTACCTTCACCACTAGATGTCACCACTAACTACACGCTGCACCTTTAAGATCACTTTTTACTTTAAATTATTTTATATTCACTTTCAATCCATTTAATTAAAAATTTGAATTAATTTAAATAAAATATTTTGGTGTAATATTCTTGGGAGACTGTCATATCCATGTATTCTATGATTATTATTATGTGTCTTTATTTAAACACTGAATAACTCATTGATCACTGATCTTTCTCTCACACCTTTGATTACCAATCACCAGTCAACCAACACATTTTGATAATTAATTTATATCCATAAATCCATATTTGACAGTTCCTGTTTTCCATGTGTGCATTAATAGTAAATACCACCTTAAATCCACGATGAAATGAGAAGCAGCTGCTGATCATCAATAAAACATGTGACCAACTCACTGAACAATGCACTGGGTGAGTTGGACTGATGAAGCTCTACCCCAACAATAGTTATATCAAATCGACCGGGAATGATGTGGAATGACTTTTCTCAGAGATTCCTGTTACTATGGCGACATAGTCTCCATTTTTATCTGGACTTTTGTCCCCATTCATTCTGGATGGGAGGAGCCTCTAGAGGCTAGAGTGGTGATGTCATCGTTAGAGTGTAGAGGGAGAGAAAACAGCTCTGAAAAATAAATTTATAAATTGCTGGAGGAGCCACAATTTTAAACGCACATCAATCATTTTTATATCAAAACGTAGGCACAACTGTCCTGATCGATAAAATACCACTAACCAAGCTGTGAGTTCTATGGTTTTCTTGCTACAAGTCTCCAAACACAGCTTGGTCCCTCTTTTGCTCCCATTCAGTCCCATATTAAATTTGAATTTGAAAAACCTTGATTTTCAGAATCCTCCTACTTTTTAAACTGCTCCTGTGCTCATGTTTTTTAAGATACAGAAATAAAAATGATATCAGTACGACCGGGGGAAGGCCTGCTCTCAGAAAATATGATCATTTTGTCTCCATCTTTTACGGTTTTCTAATTATGAGCATTTGTTCGGCGTGTGTTCCAACCAGAGGTAGCCTTTCTGCCTCCTCAGATTTAGTCGGTTAGTCATGAATTCAAATGTAGCAGAGCAGTTAGTCACCATGGTAACGGCCCAGCTGCTGGAGAAAGCTGCTCAGCAACTCAGCTGAAAGCTGATTGGCTCATGATGTCAGGCTGAAAGCTGATTGGCTGAATGGTTTTCATCAATAACTTTGGATCTAAAGTTCGTAGGCTCACCAAACCTTTTGAGATTGATAATACTAACACCCCGCACCATCCCTAGCCATGTGGTGGGTACCATGGCGACGGAGTCACCGTTTTGGTGCAATTGATTCCCACAAACAGACTGATTGAGTTAACAGTTACTGCAGCAGTGGGTCTGTGTCAGTGATGTCATCATCACCATGGAAACACCACAGCTTGGTGGCTGAGCTGATTTCCCTGTCAGCTGAAAGCTGATTGGTCAATATATTTTCATCAATAACTTTGGATCTAAAGGTTCCACAGTCACCAAATGGAAGAGATGGCAGCGATAGCCCTTCACATCTTTGTGATGAACAAGGAGGTGGACGCCCACAACACCACCACCGTCGCAGCCCTTGGGTTGACTATTGTCAACATTCCTGCAGAGGATTATCAGAAGGATCCCCGCACAGGTGAAATGATCGCCTGGGGCTTCAAGGGCAACAGGAGGGATCTGCTGGACGTTATCAAAGCCGCTGTCAGTGCGCGCATCATGGTGACGAGGAACGTCGACATCGAGGATGGCCTCGTCAGCGGCACTTTCGGCACAATCTGACACCTGTGAGCAACAAAGACACCATGTATGTGGACCTACCCGAAACTGTGAAGCTGATCGGACTGGAATTGGACAATCCAGAGGCCGGTCAGAAGTTTTGGAAAAAGGTTCTTGGACCGATGGACATGCTGGTTTACATCGAGCGAGTCAAGAAACCCATGAGCAAGAGGGGAGCGGTTTGGCGACAGTTCCCGATCAAGTTAGCATTTGGCTGTATGGCTCACAATGTGCAGGGTATGACTGTGCAGTCTACCGTGGTCTCTCTGAAGCAGGTTTTTGAACCGGGGATGTCGTACGTCGCCCTCAGCAGGACGACTTCTCTTCAAGGTCTGCAGATCACAGACTTTGAAGAGAAGAAAATCTTCGCTGACCCAACCATCAAGGAGGCGTTGGAGAGCATGATGTGCGCATCCTTCGAGTCTTCAAGGCCACTCACTCTGTGAAGTTGCTGGTCACCGCTGTGCCAACGCTGATTGTGATCCACCACAACAGCCAGGGGCTTCCATCCCACATGGAGGACATGAAACACCATCATGAACTCCTCGCTGACGTTTGGTGCATCAACGACCACCATTTGTCGGGTTCGTCTGTCCCTCCGGCGTTTGAATTGGAGGGATATGACATGTTTGCTCGTAACAGAAACGTCTGTTACACAAGCAGACCTGACATGGCTACCAAGGATGGAGGTGGTGTCACCGTGTACTACAGGAACACTCTTGTAGCCGGTACAACAAATGCCACTTTGTCTTTGTCTTGTTAAATGTTTGTCCCGTGTGTGTGTGGGTGTTTGTACACAGTGTTGTGTGCTAACACAGTGTGAAGCGTCTCGTGCAGTAACCATGCGATCCTGCATGTTACACCTACTGCTGCTGGCTAGCCTTCTTAACGGAGGGTGAAAGCCAGTATATAGCCTCTCCACTACCAAGACTCCTACAGTGCCTCCCCGGGGCCATGCACGGAAACTGGGTACCTCACGGTCCCAGGCTGAACTGTATGGGGATCTTGGAGCAGCAGTGGGCCCCAGAGACGCGGCATCCAGGACCACCACTGTGGACAAGTCCTGGTGTCCTTCAACCACTGTCCCAGCTATGGGTAAATAGCCCTACAGCCTGGTAACATGTGATGTTGGCTGAGGTTGGAAGTTCCACACATACAGAAACAAGGTGAGTAAAATATTTGATGTTCATTTCACTGATGATTCTTGACTAAATGATGATGTTGATAGTCTTAACCTGATGTTGGTTTGTTGTTTTTTCTCCCACAGACTGACTCTCTAATTTCTGAGAGATGACTGCTCCATATAACCTGTCTGCTTGAAGAAGGATTAAAGTACAACTTACAAGTCACGTCCACATCAGCCTCTACAGGAATCTCATCCTGCCGAAAGTAAGACTCATTTCAGATTGTCTATCACCAAATACTGTCATACCTGCAAACATTAACACTAAATGTTTTATTTATTTTGTCTTTAAGTGCTGCTGACAAGTTCATGGTGTGCCAAATCCAGCTGATGACCACGTTGACTTACTGTGGAGAAACATGGAGCAGGAGTAGAGAACAAGCAAGACTTATTAGTCATTTTATAATCTGCTTGGTTGTTGTGTTTTTTCAGTTAATGCATCTACACTGTAATATCACTAAAGAATTTTAATGGTCATTGATAGTAACTGGTCTGCTCACTTTACCACCTTCTACAGCGGCTCCACTGACAGCATCCTGACCTACAACATCACTTCCTGGTTCAGGAGCTGTAGTTTCCATGGACAACAAAAACAGCCAATTAGGACTGATGAAGACTGCCTACAGAACCGTTGCTGCTCCTGTCTCATCCTGATGGCGCTCTACCAACAGCAATGCATTCACACAGCTACCTCCACCATCAAAGACCCACTCCACCCTTCACTATGATCAATAGGTTTTACAAGCTGTAGGGCTTCAAGTGGACTGAATCCCCCCACACACACACTCACTGATACCCTGAACCCCCCAAACACACACCACCCCCCAGCTGGACAACAACCAAGGACAAGGTTTGAACTGATTTAAGGACATGTCTGAATTACTTTAAACAGCACTGGATTGGAGACATTGAAGCACCTTTTACTGAACCTCTGAAATTATTTGGTTATTAATGCTGTGAAATACTGTTTTTAAATATGTGATTGAAAATATATTTTTTTATAGATAGAATTTTTTAGTAATCATTTAATCACCATTTTTTATGTAATGTCAATGATGAGAAGCAATTTAATTTCAGACTGAATGTAAATGTGGAGTGAAATGGAGTGAAACTTTGAATCTAGAATCTAATGGATTTTAATAACATACATAGATGTACTGTGAAGGTTTTAGGTTGTTATACATGTATATTCATACATTATATTATTATATATAGATTATATATAGAATTCAGAATTTTTGACTTAGAAGCAGTTGGTCTGTGTCAGTGATGTCATCATCACCATGGAAACAGCACAGCTGAAGGGCTGAAAGCTGATTGGTCAATAGTTTTCATCAATAACTTTGGATCTAAAGTCCCCACAACCTTCAAACTGTGTAGTATTAATAAAGAGGACCCCCCCATCCCATCCATGGTATCACGACATATCAAACTGCAGCAAGGACCCGACAGCCACAGAGCCCAGACCCAACTGAATTGTCTAGTTTAGAATCCATCAGTGAAGTGTTGGTATCCACTAATGAATCTAATTAACCCTCTGACTCCATGTCTGACATGTGCTGCAGCAGCAATAATCTGTCAGAGCAGATTCTATTCACACTGCTGCATATGTCATGTTTAACCCATTTAAACCTAAGCTCTGAGTCTATGACGCTCATTTTATATTTAAAACAGAAGATGTAAATGTTAATGACAGTAGACGACGAACCCTAAACCCTAAACCCTAAACCCTAAACCCTAAACCCTAAACCCTAAACCCTAAACCCTAAACCCTAAACCCTCCCACAAAGAGTCATTTTATTCAGATTATTATGGTTTTAACCCTGACATGTTTATATCGATTTAATCATTATAGTCTAGAGAATAATCCACCAAAAGAGTTTAGTACATTTAGGATTAATTAGGTTAATTAAGGTTTTAGTTTATGTGCAGATTTGTACAAACAGCAACTAGAACAGACATTAAAAGACTTAAACACAACATGATTGTTATTGACTCAGCTGATTATATATATATATATATATATATATATATATATATATATATATATATATATATATATATAATCATATGAAATAAATCTGAGTTAAATGTGTTAATGTGTTGTTGTTTAACCCATGAAAATCTTTCTGTTAATATCATGTCTGTTTCTGTTTCTTAATTCTTGTGTCTGAGTTTAAAACAACAAATACATTAATTTAATAAACAGCTCTAGTTTTATACAGACACATGATAATGAATCAATTCATGGTTTGATCTGTAAATAAATGGTTGAAAGATAAAATCTGTTTCTTGATCTCTGTGGTGCTGGTGATTCTCCTCACATCTAATATCCTTCACTTTGCTTTTATTTTGGCAGCGATTAAATACAACTTCCTGTTTTTCAGAAACTACTGATCATCTCCTGAAGATACTAGATATAGATTTATACTGATATTTATACTGTTGCTGTCTTTAGTTTGTTATTTTCACAACATTTGATTATAGTTTCATATAAATAATCACAGGAAATAATAATGATCTACATTATTATAATAGAATAGAGTGGAGGTAGGAATTAATAAGGATTCAAGCTTTTTATTATTATTATTATAATATTATTAGGAAGAAATTAACAAGGAAAGAAAAGGAAAAGGAGGAAAAAGAGGATGAATTTAATTTGGTTTGATTTCTGTTTATTTATTACTTCCTGTCTTCCTCTGACCTTCTATTTATCTATTTGTTTATTTTACATGTATTTGTATTTATTTTCTTTGCTGCTCACATACATGTTTGAAATAAAGATTCAAATTAAATCAAATCTTAAACTTAACTATTAAACATAATTCCAGGTGTTTGTTGGTCTTCATCTGTTTTTAATCGTGTATATTTGAGTAAACAGGAGGTTTGGGTACGGTGTATTGATCTGCCTGTCGTTGCCGTGGTAACGGCTGCTGCCGCTGGTCTACCTGCTGTGCGTCTCCCATCTGTTTGAGGCTGGCCAGCGTGGCGCCGTCGGCCCGGCAGGCGTCGGCCGCCTGGCTGTAGTTCATCTTGTATTTTCCCTCCGGAGAACGCAGGTGGAAAACTCCAGCTGTGTTGGCTGAGCCAATCAGGACAGAGAAAAAACGATTACACAGCAGCTGAGATAAACCCTGGCCTCTGATTGGCTGTCAGGTCACGGTTTCACTTGTATTGAAAACAAAACTGCAGCATGTAAAAGCCTGTGAATTATAGGAAAACTAACCCTAATTAATTAATAAGCACCAGATTCAGCCCTAACGAGCTGTGAGCCTTAACGAGCTGTGGTTCTTAACGAGCTGTGGTTCTTAACGAGCTGTGGACGTTACCTGCTGTATTCCAGCTCAGTGGTTGTTCACTTGTTGTATTGAAAACAAAACTGCAGCATGTATAAACCTGTGAATTAGTGGAAAACTAACCTTTATTAATTAATAAGCACTAGATACAGCCTTAATCAGCTTAACAAGCTGTGGGTCTTAACGAGCTGTGGGTCTTAACGAGCTGTGGGCCTTAACGAGCTGTGGGTCTTAACGAGCTGTGGGCCGTAACGAGCTGTGGGTCTTACCCTGGTAGTTCAGCTCAGTGATTGTTCACATCTGGTTACCAGTCACAGAAAAAATAAATAATCAAATCTCGAACGAGTAAACAACCTGCTATAAAATCACCATGGTAACAGGAGTACAACAAAGGCTGAAATGGCTCCTGGTCAGCAGAAGCAAAGCATGTTACACAGCAGCTATTGGCTCATTTCAGACATGTTACCATGGTGATACATCGTTGGGGATGTGTTACCATGGTAATAGAATGTAGTACATTTTTTCTTCATAAAAACACAGTGACAGTTACAGTTACCATGGCAACAGCTAAGATGGGTTACCATTGTAATAACTGCAGAGATAGTGTTGGTTACCATGGTAACGCAGGTCCCTGCAGTAATTCAAGTGTTGGTTACCATTGTAACGCAGGTCCCTGCAGTAATAAAATATTGGTTACCATGATAACGCAGGTCCCTGCAGTAATAAAGTGTTGGTTACCATGGTAACACAGGTCCCTGCAATAATTCAAGTGTTGGTTACCATGGTAACGCAGGTCCCTGCAGTAATTCTAGTGTTGGTTACCATGGTAACGCAGGTCCCTGCAGTAATAAAGTATTGGTTACCATGGTAACGCAGGCCCCTGCAGTAATAAAGTGTTGGTTACCATGGTAACGCAGGCCCCTGCAGTAATAAAGTGTTGGTTACCATGGTAACGCAGGTCCTTTCAGTAATTAAAGTTGTTGGGTAGAGTTCTCTACTTGTCCTACGAGTCTCCAGCAGCTGAGTCTCCTCCCTCATATGGTTGTTATGCTGATGATGAAGTGTGAATATTTATTTGTGTTTATATATTTATTTATATTTATATTTATTTGAGGGAGAATGTGAATGTAACGTAACATGATGATAGTGGAGTTACAGAAAGAGCTATGCTAAGGTGTGCTAGCTGGAATGAAGGGTTATAATCTGATCTGAATAGTCGAGTATCTGTATCACTGTATGAGGAAAGTGTGCAAACAACGAACCAGTGTCATGAAACATGAGTGGACTTCCCCAAAATGCTCTAGCATGTTTCCGTAGCAACGCTCTCTATTTTGTCCAGCTGTTGTAATGAGGTAATGTGTGTGTGTGTGAGAATGTTAAAGGGAAGGGCAGGATGTCAGTGACATGATGTCAGAGCATGAAAAGATATAAAAACCGATGCACAGCAGCATCGAGGACAGTTCTAGTGACCTCCACATCAGGACGAGGAGCAGTGGACAAAACATCTCAGGAGGACGATTCTCAGGACAAATGGAGGACTATAAAGAAGGACTCTGGACTACAATTTAGAAGATAAGTGTGTGTTCACCCCAGGATCAGGACTGAAGGAGGTGGGTCTGCAGCCTCTGTATCGAGGACATGACTCACTGACCTCAGAGTTCAGCTACCGGCCGTAAGACTGACCACTGCTTCTCTGTCACCACCACTTTACTGTCACTAGACAAGCTGACATAGGGTTATTGTTTAGATTTATGCTGACTAAGGATTATGTAGTGATCGATCATGTGATGATTAATAATGTGTCCTGATAAACGCTTTAATAAAAGCATCAACTATCATTGAGTTCCATTATTTCTACTGAGGATGTAAAATAAAGGCCAGTGATATTACATCAGGTTAAGAAATAGTTTATCTAGTGAAGAAAACTCTGTCCTGAAGGCTTCAATCCTAGCCTCTAAACTAATCCTAACCTCTAAACTAATCCTAGCCTCTAAAATAATCCCAGCCTCTAAACTAATCCTAACCTCTAAACTAATCCTAACCTCTAAACTAACCCTAACCTCTAAACTAATCCTAGCCTCTAAACTAATCCTAACCTCTAAACTAACCCTAACCTCTAAACTAATCCTAACCTCTAAACTAATCCTAACCTCTAAACTAACCCTAACCTCTAAACTAATCCTAACCTCTAAACTAACCCTAACCTCTAAACTAACCCTAACCTCTAAACTAATCCTAACCTCTAAACTAACCCTAACCTCTAAACTAATCCTAGCCTCTAAACTAATCCTAGCCTCTAAACTAATCCTAACCTCTAAACTAATCCTAACCTCTAAACTAATCCTAGCCTCTAAACTAATCATGTGTTGGTTACCATGGTAATGCAGTTCCCTGCAGTAATTAAAGTGTCGGTTACCATGGTAATGCAGTTCCCTGCAGTAATTAAAGTGTCGGTTACCATGGTAATGAAGTTCCCTGCAGTAATTAAAGTGTCGGTTACCATGGTAATGCAGTTCCCTGCAGTAATTAAAGTGTCGGTTACCATGGTAATGCAGTTCCCTGCAGTAATTAAAGTGTCGGTTACCATGGTAATGCAGGTCCTTGCAGTAATTAAAGTGTCGGTTAGCATGGTAATGCAGTTCCTTGCAGTAGTTAAAGTGTCGGTTACCATGGTAATGCAGTTCCTTGCAGTAGTTAAAGTGTCGGTTACCATGGTAATGCAGGTCCTTGCAGTAGTTAAAGTGTCGGTTACCATGGTAATGCAGGTCCTTGCAGTAGTTAAAGTGTTGGTTACCATGGTAATGCAGGTCCTTGCAGTAGTTAAAGTGTCGGTTACCATGGTAATGCAGGTCCTTGCAGTAGTTAAAGTGTCGGTTACCATGGTAATGCAGGTCCTTGCAGTAGTTAAAGTGTTGGTTACCATGGTAATGCAGGTCCTTGCAGTAGTTAAAGTGTTGGTTACCATGGTAATGCAGGTCCTTGCAGTAGTTAAAGTGTCGGTTACCATGGTAATGCAGGTCCTTGCAGTAGTTAAAGTGTCGGTTACCATGGTAATGCAGGTCCTTGCAGGTGGCCACAGGGTCACAGTCTCCATTGGATTCCAGGCAGCGGTCCACGGGGGGAACCACCTTCTCCAGACACTGGACTCCATTACCCACGTACCCCGGCAGGCACTCACACGCACGCTCGTTCTGGAGGAAACACGTTACAACAGGTTTAAAGCAGCGAATCAGGAAGTTGAGATAAAATGATAATAATGATAACACCCCTTTGAGGAAACATCCTATTTTTACTCACAGGACCAGTGAACTTGCAGGAGGCGAAATCACTGCAGCCGCCGTTACTCTGCTCCACACACCTGAAGAGAAAACACCAGCCACATTCTGACAGGAGCACAGCCAATCATCATCTTTGATGAAAGTCAAGGTGAAGGCCACGCCCACCTGTTGATGGGCTCGCAGGAGTATCCGTCTCCTTGGTAACCGCTGAGACAGGTGCAGTTAACGAGGCGTCCGGTCTGGTTACAGACGGCGTTCTGATGGCAGCCGCCGTTATACTCCGAGCAGAAATCTGGAGCTGGAGAGGGTTCAACAATCAGCTGATTATCACTGGGAACTTCTGTAATCTGCTGCTTTAATGGACGACAAACAAATACACGGAGGAATTATGGATCAGCCACATTCTCTCTTCAGACTTTGATCTTCTGCCCTGTAGGAGGCGCTGTCTTACATTAAAACCAGTATATTAATACTGTGCATTAATACTGTGTTAATAAGCTGCATTCAAATAGTTTCTGGATTAAAACTATTAATATGATGTGGAAATAAGACAATTATTATTATTATTACCACTAATAAGACAATTAACTTTAAATACGGTAAGTTTTGAATAGGAGGTGAGGGAGGATAGAAAAAGGATATTATTGAGATTATAATAATATAATAAAACATTAAATAAATTAGATAGAATTGGGTGTAGTTTATTGATTGTCGTAGTATTCTATATTTTTCGAGGTAATGAAGTAACTTGGTGGAAGGTCAATTTTTAACATGACCTTTGACCTTTTACTCCTTATTTCATTCTAGTCAGTTTATATTAGTATTAACTTCATTTTATTCTATAAAATAATTATAATAATAGTAACATTTATTTAATAATCTTATAAATAATGAAAGTAATAATATTCTGGAAGGGTCTTGTTGGTGGATGGAATATTTAATTATGTGGTAGAATTCTATATCCTGTCAGGTGGAAGGTGAAATTTTAAACATGACCTTTGACCTTTTACTCCTTATTCCATTATAGTCGGTTTATATTATTATTACATTAATTTATAAGGGTGGGATTTGTTTCTATGATGTTGGTTTTAATTGTGTTAAATGTAGAGTTATTCTATAAAATAAAATAATAAAGACAGTAAATTAATGATGAATTCATCATGTTTGATTGTTGATTTAATCCAATCAACAACTAGTCCTGATAAAATGAGATGAGTTTAGGTCTCCTGTATATCTGACCATTGATTTAATATTTATAATTATCTGTATTAATCAGTAGTAACACTATTTATCATATATTCATTTATTCAGCTCATTCAGGACCGAACATGAACCAGTGAGCTCATTAAAACAGGAAAAGCAGCTTCACAGAGGAACCAGCAGCACCTCTGATGATTTATTGAGTCCATGTGAACTTTAATCCTGTAGAACTGAGTGTGAACAGAAACAGCTCAACTCACTGCTGCTCTGAAGTCCAACGTGTGGAAGTCGAGCTGATAAACTGCATATTTGCTGCTTCCATAGTTTATTTGAGCTGCAGCAGGATCCTGGTTATTAATCCTGCAGCTTTCAGATCAATCTGTTTGATTTTAGAACTTTATCCACAGAGATTTAAAAATAATTAGTGGTGGAATAAATTACACATTAAAGCACATTAAAGCACATTAAAGCACATTAAAGCACATTAAAGCACATTAAAGCACATTAAAGCACATTAAAGCAGTGGTTTTACCACACAGAGGATGAAGTAAATCTTCAGTATGAATGAATTGTTCTTCTCTCAGACAGAAACAGGCTGCAGCAACTCTCTGACTATCTCTGGGCTCATGAATGAATCACTTCATAACGTTCATTCTCTCTGCTTCTTCCTTTTTATTCAGCCTGAGAATCTAAACAGAAGCAGCAGCTTCACGTTTCAGAGCTGAAGCTGTTGATTCCTGCTGCTCTGTGATGTTTGATGCTGCAGAAGAAGAAACACTGACGTGGTTCTGAGCTGCAGAAGGTTCCGTTCCCCTGGAACCCGGTTCTACACTGACATCCAGAACCAGGAACACAGTCGGCATCAGAGTGGCACAGCTGGCACTCCTCAGGGATGGAGCCTGGATGCAGGAGATTCACAATCAGCACTTTATACTGATGTCATCATGGTTTCATAGATAATCACAGCAAATAATAATTATCAGTGAGGGCAGGAATTAACTTCCAACATGCATTTTATTTATTATTATTAATATCATTCGTAGTATTACTATTATTATTATTCCTTTAATTAATAATTAGGAGGCAGATGCTATAGATACTGCAGCACTTTAGTGGAAAATAGAGAAAATAAAAAAGAAGGAAAAGCGGATGATTTTATTTGGTTTGATGTTTGTCTTCTGTTTTATTTATTACTTCCTGTCTTCTCTGACCTTCTATTTATCTATTTATTTATCTATTTATTTCTTTTCTGTAGAAGCTGTAATAAACTGTTCAGTGCTCACACACACGTCTGAAGTAAAATCACATAAAACAGAGAATAAACAGCTGAATGTTGAGAGGAACAACTCAGTTTAATGTGTTGATTCATAACCAGGTTAAATGTCTAAAAGCAGCTGAACTGTTGGAAACAGATGAAGCTGCTGTCAGAGAATGTGATGATGATGATGATGATGATGATGATGATGATGATGAGCATCAGTCTGTTCACTGCTTTACTCTCTGATTTTAGAAAAACGTGACTTATGTGATTCATAGACGAGTGATGGACTGTTAATAGTTATTGTTGCTGATTCATGTTATATAAAAAACTACTGTGTCAGGAAATGTTTGTGTTTTAAAGGTTTAAATCTTCAGTTAGAACAAAGATAAATCCACTGTGACTGAACTTATTGCTGTTTCTACCCATTTAAACCAACATTATTTTCTGCTCCAAATAAAACATCTACATGTTAATCCTCCACTTATTTCAATGCCATGATATTAATCAACACAGACAAAAACATTGTGTTTTCAGGCGTTTCCTGTCACATGGACTTCCTGTTCCTTCCTCTGGTGAAATGCAGAAGTCATTTTATTTCAATTATTATGGTTTTCAACCATGAACTATAGTTGTCAGTCTTCTTCAAAGCAGAGTGGAACATAAAACAGGACTGTTACTGGTATAAATATCTGCAGGAAAAGGTTTGATTTGTGAGTGATGGAGATGTTTTCAGGTATTTCCAGGTCCTCACCTTGTTGGGTTTGGCAGTTTGGACCCGTCCATCCTTCATCACAGACACACTGTCCAGAACCTTCCATCCCCTCATCACACTTCCCCTTCTCCCCACAGCTGCAAACTGACAGGAACACAGGGACAAACACAGGAATCAACCATCCCACTCTGACATGAAATAAATAACATGGAGGACTGCAGGCCTCGTCTGTTCAAGGTATTTAATCAATAAATAGACGCTAGGAACACTGTAGTATTTGATAATTACAGCTGGTAATCAGTAGGTCTGGTTACTAGACTGAAACACTAGTTGGTCTGGGCTCTGGGGGTCAGGGGTCAGTGTGTGGGAATCAATGACCTCATCACCATGGTAACCACCATGTGACTAAGGATGCTGCAGGACCTTTGTTTTATCACTTTCAGGAAGTTTGGTGAGCGTTTGACATTTAGATCCAAAGTTATTGATGAAAAACAATGAGCCAATCAGCTCTCAGGAGGCGTGGCCCAGATATCATGGAATTGATTTGATTGGTCCTCCACATGATGTCACCAAGTTCTATGGTTGTAGGAGCTTTAGATACAAAGTTATTGATGAAAACCATTCAGCCAATCAGCTTCCAGCCTGACATCATGAGCCAATCAGCTTCCAGCCTGACATGATGTGTTGCTGGGGCGTTACCATGGTGACTAACTGCTCTGCTGCATGTGCTCTGATGACATCACTAACTGACTAAACCTGATCAGACAGAAAGTGTAAAAATGGCTGAAACAGCCTGAACAACTGCTCATAAACTGATACCAGTAAAAGATGGAGGAGAAATGATGATATCTGCTGAGAGCTGGGGTTCTCCTGGTCCTACTGATGGACTTTTTATTTCTGTAGCTTCAAACATGTGACGACAGCAGCAGGTTACAAAGTATGGAGATTTTAAAATCAAGGATTTTCAAATTCAAATTTAATATGGGAGTGAATGAGAAGAAAGTAGGGACCAAGCAGTGTTTGGAGCCTCGTAGCATTAAAACCATAAAACTCTCAGCTTTGTTGGTCACATTAGAGCAGCAGCTACTGGAAGCTAGCAGCAGCTACTGGAAGCTAGCAGCAGCTACGGGAAGGTAGCAGCAGCTACGGGAAGGTAGCAGCAGCTACGGGAAGCTAGCAGCAGCTACGGGAAGGTAGCAGCAGCTACGGGAAGCTAACAGCAGCTACGGGAAGCTAGCAGCAGCTACAGGAAGGTAGCAGCAGCTACGGGAAGGTAGCAGCAGCTACGGGAAGGTAGCAGCAGCTACGGGAAGCTAGCAGCAGCTACGGGAAGGTAGCAGCAGCTACGGGAAGTTAGCAGCAGCTACGGGAAGCTAGCAGCAGCTACGGGAAGGTAGCAGCAGCTACGGGAAGCTAGCAGCAGCTACGGGAAGGTAGCAGCAGCTACGGGAAGCTAGCAGCAGCTATGGGAAGCTAGCAGCAGCTACGGGAAGGTAGCAGCAGCTACGGGAAACTAACAGCAGCTACAGGAAGCTAGCAGCAGCTACAGGAAGGTAGCAGCAGCTCCGGGAAGCTAGCAGCAGCTACGGGAAGGTAGCAGCAGCTACGGGAAGCTAACAGCAGCTACAGGAAGCTAACAGCAGCTACAGGAAGCTAACAGCAGCTACAGGAAGCTAGCAGCAGCTACGGGAAGGTAGCAGCAGCTACGGGAAGCTAACAGCAGCTACAGGAAGGTAGCAGCAGCTACAGGAAGCTAACAGCAGCTACAGGAAACTAACAGCAGCTACAGGAAGCTAGCAGCAGCTACGGGAAGGTAGCAGCAGCTACGGGAAGCTAACAGCAGCTACAGGAAGCTAACAGCAGCTACAGGAAGCTAACAGCAGCTACAGGAAGGTAGCAGCAGCTACAGGAAGGTAGCAGCAGCTACAGGAAGCTAGCAGCAGCTACAGGAAGCTAGCAGCATCGCATAGCAATGTACTGACGCCTCTGTGGTTACCATAGCAACCCATAGACTCCTAGACAACAGCTTGAGCAGAGTGAGACCTGATTAGATGATCAAGGAAAAAGCATGAAACCCAAACAGAAGACCATCAGCAGCTGGTGGAGGTTTGATCCTGAAATCACTGGATACATCAACAGCTGTGTGATGGAGAGTGTGGAGCGTTGCTATGGAAACAGGCATGATGAGGTGATAACACAGATATACGTGGTGGATGGATGGGAGGTGTCTGTGGTGTTAGTTACATATTCAGTGGATAGAAAACGTCTACACACACCTGGTGAAATAAAAGGGTTTATTGATGTGAAAAATGACACCAAGATAAATGAGTTCACATTTATTCTCACCTTTAATGTGACCTGTAACCTCTACAACTCTAATGAGAACATTACTGACCAGGTGTTAGGGAGGTTTACAATAAAGAGCTGAGATAATGATGCTGCAGCCTCTGATGACTGGTGATGTGTTCTGGAACAGTCGTACCTGTACAGGTAAATAGTTCTGAGACAGTCGTACCTGTACAGGTGAATAGTTCTGAGACAGTCGTACCTGTACAGGTGAATAGTTCTGAGACAGTCGTACCTGTACAGGTAAATAATTCTGAGACAGTCGTACCTGTACAGGTAAATAGTTCTGAGACAGTCGTACCTGTACAGGTAAATAGTTCTGAGACAGTCGTACCTGTACAGGTGAATAAGCTGAGACAGTCGTACCTGTACAGGTAAATAGTTCTGAGACAGTCGTACCTGTACAGGTGAATAAGCTGAGACAGTCGTACCTGTACAGGTGAATAGTTCTGAGACAGTGGTACCTGTACAGGTGAATAAGCTGAGACAGTCGTACCTGTACAGGTGAATAGTTCTGAGACAGTGGTACCTGTACAGGTGAATAAGCTGAGACAGTCATACCTGTACAGGTAAATAGTTCTGAGACAGTCGTACCTGTACAGGTAAATAGTTCTGAGACAGTGGTACCTGTACAGGTGAATAACCTGAGACAGTCGTACCTGTACAGGTGAATAGTTCAGAGACAGTCGTTCCTGTACAGGTGAATAACCTGAGACAGTGGTACCTGTACAGGTGAATAACCTGAGACAGTGGTACCTGTACAGGTGAATAACCTGAGACAGTCGTACCTGTACAGGTGAATAACCTGAGACAGTGGTACCTGTACAGGTGAACAACCTGAGACAGTCGTACCTGTACAGGTGAATAAGCTGAGACAGTGGTACCTGTACAGGTGAATAACCTGAGACAGTCATACCTGTACAGGTGAATAAGCTGAGACAGTCATACCTGTACAGGTGAATAGTTCTGAGACAGTGGTACCTGTACAGGTGAATAAGCTGAGACAGTCATACCTGTACAGGTGAATAAGCTGAGACAGTGGTACCTGTACAGGTGAATAGTTCTGAGACAGTGGTACCTGTACAGGTGAATAAGCTGAGACAGTCATACCTGTACAGGTGAATAAGCTGAGACAGTCATACCTGTACAGGTGAATAAGCTGAGACAGTGGTACCTGTACAGGTGAATAGTTCTGAGACAGTGGTACCTGTACAGGTGAATAAGCTGAGACAGTCATACCTGTACAGGTGAATAAGCTGAGACAGTCATACCTGTACAGGTGAATAAGCTGAGACAGTGGTACCTGTACAGGTGAATAGTTCTGAGACAGTGGTACCTGTACAGGTGAATAAGCTGAGACAGTCATACCTGTACAGGTGAATAAGCTGAGACAGTCGTACCTGTACAGGTGAATAAGCTGAGACAGTGGTACCTGTACAGGTGAATAAGCTGAGACAGTGGTACCTGTACAGGTGAATAGTTCTGAGACAGTGGTACCTGTACAGGTGAATAAGCTGAGACAGTCATACCTGTACAGGTGAATAAGCTGAAACAGTGGTACCTGTACAGGTGAATAACCTGAGACAGTCATACCTGTACAGGTGAATAAGCTGAGACAGTCATACCTGTACAGGTGAATAAGCTGAAACAGTGGTACCTGTACAGGTGAATAAGCTGAGACAGTCATACCTGTACAGGTGAATAAGCTGAGACAGTCGTACCTGTACAGGTGAATAGTTCTGAGACAGTGGTACCTGTACAGGTGAATAAGCTGAGACAGTCATACCTGTACAGGTGAATAAGCTGAGACAGTGGTACCTGTACAGGTGAATAGTTCTGAGACAGTGGTACCTGTACAGGTGAATAAGCTGAGACAGTCATACCTGTACAGGTGAATAAGCTGAGACAGTCGTACCTGTACAGGTGAATAAGCTGAGACAGTGGTACCTGTACAGGTGAATAAGCTGAGACAGTGGTACCTGTACAGGTGAATAAGCTGAGACAGTCATACCTGTACAGGTGAATAAGCTGAGACAGTGGTACCTGTACAGGTGAATAACCTGAGACAGTCATACCTGTACAGGTGAATAAGCTGAGACAGTCGTACCTGTACAGGTGAATAGTTCTGAGACAGTGGTACCTGTACAGGTGAATAAGCTGAGACAGTCATACCTGTACAGGTGAATAAGCTGAGACAGTCGTACCTGTACAGGTGAATAAGCTGAGACAGTGGTACCTGTACAGGTGAATAAGCTGAGACAGTGGTACCTGTACAGGTGAATAGTTCTGAGACAGTGGTACCTGTACAGGTGAATAAGCTGAGACAGTGGTACCTGTACAGGTGAATAAGCTGAGACAGTGGTACCTGTACAGGTGAATAGTTCTGAGACAGTGGTACCTGTACAGGTGAATAGTTCTGAGACAGTGGTACCTGTACAGTTGGGGCCGTAGTGTCCTGACTGACACAAGCTGCAGGCCTTCCCTCTGAACCCGCTGTGACACTTGCAGCTTCCTGATCCACGTACGTTATCATCGCAGTCGCCATGGTTACTGCACGGCGCCTCCACCCCACCTGGACACACTGGAGCAGGACAGGTGTGAAGTTACTTTCCTGATTTGACAAATTCATAAATCTGCCTCAACAAGCCAAGTTTTCTAATTAAGTATCAACGTTGGGCCTTTTTCTAAAGATTCTTTGCTTCGACTGGACAAATTCTAAGAAAGTTCTTCAAATCAACACATTTCCTTATTTCCCCTAATCTAATTTTAATTAATCTAATTCCCCTCAACGTTGAGAGTAAAGTAGAGATAACGGAGGTGAATGAGCTCAGAGGACGACTCTGAAAACACCACAGTTAATTAGAGTTAATTAAAGGCTGCAGATTAGATGCTGAGGGTTCAGGTTAGGGTTGATGCTTCCAACAATAACAATCATTAATTAATTAATCATTATTAATCAAATGTATGAATCTAAAACCACTAGCATGTTATATTTATATATATTTATAGTATTCTTCTTATTGTAATTAAAGAGTCAATCAGACAGTTCCTGTGTTTTTAAATGTTTAATGTTTAAACATCCTGTTTTATTGCTACCACATGTTTTAATTGTTAATATATATTTTATATTTTTATTGTAAATAACTGCACCCTTTAACATCCTATTTTATTTCTACAGCACTTATGTTTTAAATGTTGAGTCGTTTCACTGGGTCCAGTTTTATCCCTTTTGGGGTAATAGAATATTTAAATTAATGTTGTAGTTTATTTTATGAGGTTTTGGATCTCAATGGTTTTATTACCTGTTTAAATAGTAATAAATAGTATTTAACCGGGTGCATAGCTGGATCAGTCCGTGTCTCCAGAGGATGAACCCTACCTGAGCTCTTCCTTCCTTACCCTGACAGTCTCGTCCATAGTGGTTTTTGCAGCACTTCTGGACCCAGGAGGAGGTCTGGCAGATCCTCTTACAGCCCAAACGGCCGAAATGCAGATCCAGGTCTGAGTACCAGCCCGGGTACCCCCCACCGAACCGGGACCGGAGGTTCAAGCAGTGCTCCCTGGACCCCTGGAAGACGCAGGAGGAGGTTATGATGTACAGGAAGGAAACGGCAGGCTGCTAATGTTGAGGTGAACGGGTCTCACTGTGTCTTCATGCTTGAAGGGACAGGACGGAGGGAACAGGCAGTTTCCACAGCGACCCTACGGCGTAAACACAAGCTGTTAGTCCAGACCCAGGAACTGGATCAATGTGGAACACATTAAAGCTGGAATAACATCAGCTCTGACAGCAGCTGGATTAAAGGCACAGCAGGAAGTGGAACGCAGGAATTTATTTGCATGTTTTCATGAAAGATTCAGAACTTTGTGCATCACTTTATTCAATGAAGAGTCGCAGCTCTGCTGTAGATATAATAACAGCCAGCAGCAAAACACCACTTCACTGATGGGGACAATAAACAGGACGAGAAGAACAGAGACACTACACTATCATCATAATCTGATCCTGTCTTCTTCTATAAGCAGCCTGGATCCTCAAGTCCTCAGTCCTGTACACACAACATCCTCTTTAAGGGTCTTTAAGGTTTCTGCCTCGTTTCCCTCACAGTTACAGGTTTAAACTGCTGGATAAACTCTGGACAGTGTGAGCTGTGCTTTCAGGTTCAGTGAACTACATGGACCTGCTGTTTCTGGATGTAAAACTAAGAGTAGTGAGTAGATACAGGAAGTGATTCATTGATAGTGAATATTAAAGTAGTAAAGCAGCTAGTTTAGGTAGTGTAGTGTTACTAACTGAAGTGATTCATTGATAGTGAACATTAAAGTAGTAAAGCAGCTAGTTTAGGTAGTGTAGTGTTACTAACTGAAGTGATTCATTGATAGTGAACATTAAAGTAGTGGAGCAGCTAGTTTAGGTAGTGTAGTGTTACTAACTGAAGTGGTCTTGTTCTCCAGACCATCACAGTGGGCTCCCAGACCAGGAGGCTCCAGCAGCTGGTCGATGCCGTAGGCCAGACCCTCTCTGAAGGTCAGGTAGCGTTCCACCAGCTGGGCTGCATTATCATTCATTATTATGGAGCCCTGCACACACACACACACACACACACACACACACACACACACACACATGTTACACACACACATGTTACACACACACACACACATGTTACACACACACACATGTTACACACACACACGTTACACACACACACACACACATGTTACACACACACACACACACACATGTTACACACACACACACACACATGTTACACACACACACACACACATGTTACACACACACACACACACACACATGTTACACACACACACACACACATGTTACACACACACACACACACACACATGTTACACACACACACACACATGTTACACACACACACACACATGTTACACACACACACACACACACACACACACATGTTACACACACACACACACATGTTACACACACACACACACACACATGTTACACACACACACACACACACGTTACACACACACACACACACACACACGTTACACACACGTTACACACACACACACACACATGTTACACACACACACACACACACACACATGTTACACACACACACACACACACACACATGTTACACACACATGTTACACACACACACATGTTACACACACACACACACACACATGTTACACACACACACACACACACATGTAACACACACACACACACACACACATGTAACACACACACACACACACACACATGTAACACACACGTCACACACACACACGTTACACACATGTTACACACGTCACACACACACACACATGTAACACACACGTTACACACGTCACACACACACACACACACACGTTACACACACACACACACACACACGTAACACACACACACACACGTTACACACACAAACACACATGTAACACACACGTTACACACGTCACACACACACACACATGTAACACACACGATACACATGCGTCACACCAGTTACACACACACACACACGTTACACACGTCACACACGTTACACACACATGTAACACACACGATACACATGCGTCACACCAGTTACACACACACACACACACACACACACATTACACACATGTTAACACACGTCACACACGTTACACACACGTTACACACACGTTACACACACATTACACACACACACACAGTCATTAACTTTTAAAAACATAGTCCACAGACAGAACAGATAATATATAGACTAGAAGTGAAATGATGAGTTAATCAACAACTATTAATTAATCACCAACTATTAATTAATCAACTATTAATTAATCACCAACTATTAAATTAATCACAAACTATTAAATTAATCACCAACTATTAAATTAACACAACAACAGTGTTCTCCAACGTCTCCACGGCAACATGAGACAGCAGCAGTTACTATAGCAACAGAAAGATGTGGAGTACAGAAACAAACATGGCTACCTGTTTATTTTGAGTGTGTGTGTGTGTGTGTGTGTGTGTGTGTGTGAGAGTGTGTGTGTGTGTTTCTTACCACCAGGGTCTTGTCACAGGTGAAGGTGATGGTGGATCCATGCATGGTGCGATAAACTGAAAGTTTATCTGGTTGACTCACAGATACCACCTACACACACACACACACACACACACACACACACACACACACACACACACACACACACACAGCTGTTACGTCTCATTAGTTAAACATCTGTTTAATTAACATCTAGTTCTATTGTTATGAATCAGGATCTAAATAATCCTTTAGATCAGCTCAGTATAAAACACCAATAATCCACTTTAATGTGTATTTCAGCTGGTTTCTGCTCATTCTACTGATTATTCCACGTTCCAGCTTAGTTTACAGCTGGAACGTCTCAGGCTACGACGTAAATCTACTACATTTAATATTTATTACACACAGTTTTACAGGAATATGTTAGAATGTTTGTCTCCTACAGGAACCAGATTACAACTAAACATAGATCCTCCATCATTCAGCTGCAGGTCGGTGACCTCTGACCTCTTGGTGCCTTCAGGATGAGTAGTTTCCTCGTACCTTGCTGTTGCGGATGATGTGGGCCTTGACGACAGCAGCCAGCTGGTCCTGGTTCTGGGGGCTGGTCAGCCATCGCAGCCTGGCGGGAGGCAGCGAGTCCAGGGCCTGGTTGGTGGGCCAGAACATGGTGAGAGGCTGGTGGACGGACATCTGGAGGATGGACAGGAGTCCTGCAGCCTGGAGGGACAGTACTCAGTGTGTGAACCAGTATTATTACTGC
>CM060463.1:38149919-38157419 GCA_030544235.1 Lepturacanthus savala
ATCCATCATCCATCCATCATCCATCATCCATCCATCAATCATCCATCCATCCATCCATCATCCATCCATCATCCATCCATCATCCATCCATCATCCATCCACCCATCATCCATCCATCATCCATCATCCATCCATCATCCATCATCCATCCATCCATCATCCATCCATCATCCATCCATCATCCATCCATCCATCATCCATCCACCCATCATCCATCCATCATCCATCATCCATCCATCATCCATCATCCATCCATCAATCATCCATCCATCATCCATCATCCATCCATCAATCATCCATCCATCCATCCATCATCCATCCATCATCCATCCATCATCATCCATCATCCATCCATCTCATTGGCGATTCCCATTACCATGGCAACCTAGTCTCCATTTTATTGGTTGTTTTTGCCCCATTCATTCTGGATGTAGAGCCTCTAGAGTCTAGAGTGATGTCATCATTAGAAGGACAGAATAAAAGCTCTAAATGTGTAACTCACCAACACGACCACCATATTAAATCTCATGCTGATGATCTTTATATCCAAACATAGCCGTGACCTGGTCACTGCAACATACTACTACATACTACTACTACATACTACTACAACATACTACTACATACTACTACATACTACTACTACATACTACTACAACATACTACTACATACTACTACATACTACTACTACATACTACTACAACATACTACTACATACTACTACAACATACTACTACATACTACTACAACATACTACAACATACTACTACTACATACTACTACATACTACTACATACTACTACAACATACTACAACATACTACTACTACATACTACTACATACTACTACATACTACTACTACATACTACTACATACTACTACATACTACAACATACTACTACAACATACTACTACATACTACTACAACATACTACAACATACTACTACTACATACTACTACATACTACTACATACTGCTGTTAATTCCCATGAATGTATCATCGCTGTTTTATTCTTTGTGTATGTTCCAGCTGAAAATGAATGAAGTGTAGATTGACTCACAGCCAGCATTCGACGGAAGAAGCTGTTATCTGGGTGTCGGTACAGCTCCTGTAAGACACACACACACAACAGCACTTCCTGTGAGGGGGTGGGGCATCAGGGCAGCGGGAGGTCAGAGGTCAGGGGTCATGTGACTCACGGAGTAGGTGCTGCCGAAGCATTCGATGCCGTCTCCTACGTGGCCTCTGAGGCAGGTGCAGTTCCTCTGACCCTGACCCAGGTACTCACAACGAGCGTACCTGCTGCAGCCACCATTATCCTGTATATACACACATATATACACATATATATATATATATATACATATAAATATATATATATATATATATATACCTGCTGCAGCTGCCATTATCCTGTATATACACACATATATACACATATATATATATATATACATATAAATATATATATATATACCTGCTGCAGCTGCCATTATCCTGTATATACACACATATATACACATATATATATATACATATAAATATATATATATATATATATACCTGCTGCAGCTGCCATTATCCTGTATATACACACATATATACACATATATATATATATACATATAAATATATATATATATACCTGCTGCAGCTGCCATTATCCTGTATATACACACATATATACACACATATATACACATATATATACATATAAATATATATATATATATACCTGCTGCAGCCTCCATTATCCTGTATATACACACATATATACACATATATATATATATATAAATATATACACATATAAATATATATATATACCTGCTGCAGCCTCCATTATTCTGTATATACACACATATATACACATATATATATATATACACATATAAATATATATATATATATATACCTGCTGCAGCCTCCGTTATCCTGTATATACACACACATATATATATATATATATATATATATATATATATATATATATATATATATATATATATATATATATATATATATATATATATATATATATACACACACATATAAATATATATATATATATACCTGCTGCAGCCGCCATTATCCTGGATATATACACACACACACACACACACACATATATATATATGGACAGATTATTGTTTTGTATCTGCAAAACAATAATCTTTTAATCTAAAATACAGTTTTGTTGTCAGGTTTCATCCTGATGATGTCGACCTACATCTAAAATTATCTAAATGTATAAAGTTGGAATCTGTGTGGAACAGTTCACTGTCAGAAGATTTGATTAATTTAATAATAATAATAATAATAATGTGTGAAATAGTCTGAATTTAGCTGCAGATTTAACATTTAGCAGCATCTCTGTTCTCATCATCAGAATCAGTCTGACTTATCATTTCATCTGCAGCCACAGTGGTTTCTGTTTGGCCTTTTATCTGCCAACAGGATGAAACAGATATATAAACAGCAGAGAAACGTACGGTTCTGCAGGGGTTGACTGGATAACAGAACCTCCCTGATCCCTGGAAACCCAGCTGGCAACTACAGGACGTCTGAGGAGAAAACAACAGTCAGTAAACAGTCAGTAAACAGCTAAACAACAGTCAGTAAACAGCTAAACAACAGTCAGTAAACAGCTAAACAACAGTCAGTAAACAGTCAGTAAACAGCTAAACAACAGTCAGTAAACAGCTAAACAACAGTCAGTAAACAGTCAGTAAACAGCTAAACAACAGTCAGTAAACAGCTAAACAACAGTCAGTAAACAGCTAAACAACAGTCAGTAAACAGCTAAACAACAGTCAGTAAACAGCTAAACAACAGTCAGTAAACAGCTAAACAACAGTCAGTAAACAGTCAGTAAACAGCTAAAAAAAGGTGAGTTAAACAGCAGCAGAGTGTGTTTCCTGATGTTAATCACTGTGTTAAGGTGAGTTAAACAGCAGCAGAGTGTGTATCATGGAACAGCAGCAGAGTGTGTTTCCTGATGTTAATCACTGTGTTAAGGTGAGTTAAACAGCAGCAGAGTGTGTATCATGGTGTTAATCACTGTTAAGGTGAGTTAAACAGCAGCAGAGTGTGTTTCCTGGTGTTAATCACTGTGTTAAGGTGAGTTAAACAGCAGCAGAGTGTGTTTCCTGATGTTAATCACCGTGTTAAGGTGAGTTAAACAGCAGCAGAGTGTGTACCATGGTGTTAATCACCATGTTAAGGTGAGTTAAACAGCAGCAGAGTGTGTTTCCTGGTGTTAATCACTGTGTTAAGGTGAGTTAAACAGCAGCAGAGTGTGTTTCCTGGTGTTAATCACCATGTTAAGGTGAGTTAAACAGCAGCAGAGTGTGTATCATGGTGTTAATCACCATGTTAAGGTGAGTTAAACAGCAGCAGAGTGTGTATCATGGTGTTAATCACCATGTTAAGGTGAGTTAAACAGCAGCAGAGTGTGTATCATGGTGTTAATCACTGTGTTAAGGTGAGTTAAACAGCAGCAGAGTGTGTATCATGGTGTTAATCACTGTGTTAAGGTGAGTTAAACAGCAGCAGAGTGTGTATCATGGTGTTAATCACTGTGTTAAGGTGAGTTAAAGAGCAGCAGAGTGTGTATCATGGTGTTAATCACAGTGTTAAGGTGAGTTAAACAGCAGCAGAGTGTGTTTCGAGGTGTTAATCACCGTGTTAAGGTGAGTTAAACAGCAGCAGAGTGTGTTTCATGGTGTTAATCACTGTGTTAAGGTGAGTTAAACAGCAGCAGAGTGTGTTTCCTGGTGTTAATCACCGTGTTAAGGTGAGTTAAACAGCAGCAGAGTGTGTTTCCTGGTGTTAATCACTGTGTTAAGGTGAGTTAAACAGCAGCAGAGTGTGTTTTGTGGTGTTAATCACCGTGTTAAGGTGAGTTAAACAGCAGCAGAGTGTGTATCATGGTGTTAATCACCGTGTTAAGGTGAGTTAAACAGCAGCAGAGTGTGTTTCCTGATGTTAATCACTGTGTTAAGGTGAGTTAAACAGCAGCAGAGTGTGTATCATGGTGTTAATCACTGTGTTAAGGTGAGTTAAACAGCAGCAGAGTGTGTATCATGGTGTTAATCACTGTGTTAAGGTGAGTTAAACAGCAGCAGAGTGTGTATCATAGTGTTAATCACTGTGTTAAGGTGAGTTAAACAGCAGCAGAGTGTGTTTCCTGGTGTTAATCACTGTGTTAAGGTGAGTTAAACAGCAGCAGAGTGTGTTTCCTGGTGTTAATCACTGTGTTAAGGTGAGTTAAACAGCAGCAGAGTGTGTTTCCTGGTGTTAATCACTGTGTTAAGGTGAGTTAAACAGCAGCAGAGTGTGTTTCCTGGTGTTAATCACTGTGTTAAGGTGAGTTAAACAGCAGCAGAGTGTGTATCATGGTGTTAATCACTGTGTTAAGGTGAGTTAAACAGCAGCAGAGTGTGTTTCCTGGTGTTAATCACTGTGTTAAGGTGAGTTAAACAGCAGCAGAGAGTGTTTTATGGTGTTAATCACTGTGTTAAGGTGAGTTAAACAGCAGCAGAGTGTGTATCATGGTGTTAATCACCATGTTGGGGCCTGTCCTGATGCATTCTGCAGCTTTGTGGCAGCCTCCGTTTTTCACCAGACATCCATCGATCTCTGTGGACACAACCAGGTGGAAATGAGTTTTCATAATAGCAGCAACATGGAATTCAGACAACTTCAGACTCTCTGATTGTTTTTTCCCTTTGATGGAGCCAAGCGTGTGATTCCAGCTGCTCTGAGTTCAGATAAGACGAACACGTCGTTGTCTTCCAGAGTCTCTGTCCTGACTCTGATGCTTTTATCTTCATCACATTCAACAACATCCAGAGGGTTTAATATAACAATGAACAACACAACACTGAACAAATCAGCTCTTTTACAGTTATTCACTACAGTTAAGTTGCTAGTTTGGCTTCATCTATCATGTAATAGATTTTTTCCTTCAACTCTTCTTCACAGGTCATTTTTTCCGTTGAACAGATGTTCTGCTCAATCTCAAAGCATTTTTCTTTCCATGGAGGATAAATTAATTCTAATTAAATCCTTGTTTGCCAGAGGTCTGTCTCCCACAGCACATCCTCTCTGCTCTTCCAGGTCAGGTAGAGTGTTGGGGGTCAGGGGTCAGGGGTCAGAGGTCAGACGTACCCAGGCAGACGACCCCGTCCCCGGTGTATCCGTCTCTACACGTGCACGTCCTCTCTCCAGCTGAGATCTTGGTACAGACAGCGAACTCTGAACATCCTCCATTAGACCTGCTGCACAGAGTGTATAGTGTGTGTATAGTATGTGTGTGTAGTGTATGTATAGTGTGTGTATAGTGTGTGTATAGTATGTGTGTGTAGTGTATGTATAGTGTGTGTATGTATAGTGTGTGTGTAGTGTGTGTGTAGTGTGTGTATAGTGTGTGTGTAGTGTGTGTGTAGTGTGTGTATAGTGTGTGTGTGTGTGTGTGTGTAGTGTGTGTGTATAGTGTGTGTGTAGTGTGTGTAGTGTGTGTAGTGTGTGTGTATATTGTGTGTACAATGTGTGTAGTGTGTTTGTAGTGTGTGTATATAATGTGTGTGTATAGTTTATGTAAAGTGTGTGTGTGTAGTGTGTGTGTAGTTTGTGTGTATATTGTGTGTATATAGTGTGTGTATAGTGTGTGTAGTGTGTGTGTGTGTAGTTTGTGTGTATATTGTGTGTACATAGTGTGTGTAGTGTGTGTGTGTAGTTTGTGTGTATAGTGTGTGTGTAGTGTGTGTGTATATTGTGTGTATAGTGTGTGTATAGTGTGTGTATAGTGTGTGTATAATGTGTGTGTAGTGTGTGAGTGTGTGTGTGTGTGTGTGTGTGTGTGTGTGTGTGTGTGTGTGTGTGTGTGTAGTGTGTGAGTGTGGTGTAGTGTGTGTGTGTGTGTATAGAGTGTGAGTGTGTGTGTGTGTGTGTGTGTGTGTAGTGTGTGAGTGTGGTGTAGTGTGTGTGTGTGTGTATAGAGTGTGAGTGTGTGTGTGTGTGTGTGTGTGTGTGTGTGTGTGTGTGTGTGTGTGTGTGTGTGTGTGTGTGCGTGTGTAGTGTGTGTAGTGTGTGTGTGTATAGAGTGTGTGTAGTGTGTGTGTGTGTGTGTGTGTGTGTAGTGTGTGTAGTGTGTGTGTGTGTGTGTGCGTGTGTAGTGTGTGTAGTGTGTGTGTGTATAGAGTGTGTGTAGTGTGTGTGTGTGTGTGTGTGTGTGTAGTGTGTGTAGTGTGTGTAGTGTGTGTGTGTAGTGTGTGTAGTGTGTGTGTGTGTGTGTGTGTGTACCTATACAGTAGGTCCCGTTTCCTTGGTAACCAGCCACACACAGACAGGCAGCAGCTGTTCCTTTGGGTCCAGTGATGCAGCTGCAGCAGGAGACAAACCTGTTCATCCTCATGTTTTACTACATGTTTAATTATCCTCCATCAAACAGCAGATAAACATCAATGATGCTGAGTCATCAACTAAAACTAGTTGAAACATGTGTTTTTAATGTTTTAAAAACCTTTTACAGAGACTGAAACTATGTAGGACCAGGTTTTTAGAGTTAAACCACATCACATGTTATTCACTGATATCACTGGTATCACTGGTAACACTGATATCACTGGTATCACTGGTATCACTGGTTTCAATGATATCACTGGTATCACTGGTAATACTGGTAACACTGATATCACTGGTATCACTGGTATCACTGGTATCACTAATATCACTGGTATCACTGGTATCACTGGTATCACTGATATCACTGGTATCACTGGTATCACTGATATCACTGATATCACTGGTATCACTGGTATCACTGATATCACTGGTATCACTGGTATCACTAATATCACTGGTATCACTGGTATCACTGGTATCACTGATATCACTGGTATCACTGGTATCACTAATATCACTGGTATCACTGGTATCACTGGTAACACTGGTATCACTGGTATCACTGGTATCACTAATATCACTGGTATCACTGGTATCACTGGTAACACTGGTATCACTGGTATCACTGGTATCACTGGTATCACTAATATCACTGGTATCACTGGTATCACTGGTAACACTGGTATCACTGGTATCACTGGTATCACTGATATCACTGGTATCACTGGTATCACTGATATCACTGGTATCACTGGTATCACTGGTAACACTGGTATCACTGGTATCACTGGTATCACTGGTATCACTGATATCACTGGTATCACTGGTATCACTGGTATCACTGGTATCACTGGTATCACTGATATCACTGGTATCACTGGTAACACTGGTAACACTGGTAACACTGGTATCACTGGTATCACTGGTATCACTGGTAACACTGGTATCACTGGTATCACTGATATCACTGGTATCACTGGTATCACTGATATCACTGGTATCACTGATATCACTGGTATCACTGGTAACACTGGTAACACTGGTAACACTGGTATCACTGGTATCACTGGTATCACTGGTAACACTGGT
>CM060463.1:38164919-38217419 GCA_030544235.1 Lepturacanthus savala
CATCATCCATCCATCCATCCATCATCCATCCATCCATCATCCATCATCCATCATCCATCCATCATCCATCATCCATCCATCATCCATCATCCATCCATCATCCCTCCTCCCTCCTCCTCCTCCTTACATTAACTCTGAGGGTGATGGGTTTGTTGCATCTGTTTTGTTGGACCTGCAGCAGCTGTTGGATGATGATGATGAGTCCGAACTGAGTCTCTATGAAGCTGCTGTCTAGAGGAACGTTGTTAGCTGCTGTCTGGAGGACCACACACACACACACACACACACACACACACACACACACACACACACACACACACACACACACACACACACACACACACACACACGTTTAATTTGGAAAATAGTAGAGTTTCAGTTGAATCTTCATCTTTGGAGACATTATTTTACATCAGTCCACCAACTTAAAGCAGAGAATGGAAGCTGAGTCCCTCACAAAGACTCAGAGATGCTGAGAGTTGTAGCAGCAGAAGATGTTTGTTACCTGTGATGTGTGGTTACCTGGTTGTTCTTGTCCAGATGGAACTGGACCTCGTAGCTGCTGCCCAGTAACGTTCCCTTCAAGGAGCCGTCAGACAGGTGGTCAGGGAACAGCAGCTCGTTAGGAACCACGTGGTACTTGAACACATCAGGAGTCTGGACAGGACACGACCTGGTTAAACACTCATTAGATCATAGGTGTCCAACCTGAGGCCCGGGGCCCAGATCTGGTCTCCACCTCATTTCCTGTGGTCCCTCCAGAGCTAATCTAATCTGATCTGATTTTATCTAATCTGATCTGATCTAATCTGATCTAATCTGATTTTATCTAATCTGATCTGATTTTATCTGATCTAATCTAATCTAATCAGATCTAATCTAATCTGATCTGATCTGATCTAATTTGATCTAATATAATCTAATCTGATCTAATCTGATCAGATCTAATCTGATTTTATCTAATCTGATCTGATTTTATCTGATCTAATCTAATCAGATCTAATCTAATCTGATCTGATCTAATTTGATCTAATATAATCTAATCTGATCTAATCTGATCAGATCTAATCTGATTTTATCTAATCTAATCTAATCTAATCTAATCTGATCTAATCTAATCTAATCTAATCTGATCTGATCTGATCTGATCTAATATAAAATATAATCTGATCTAATCTAATCTAATCTAATCTGATCTGATCTGATCTGATCTAATATAAAATATAATCTAATCTAATCTAATCTAATCTAATCTGATCTGATCTGATCTAATATAAAATATAATCTAATCTAATCTAATCTAATCTAATCTGATCTGATCTGATCTGATCTAATATAAAATATAATCTAATCTAATCTAATCTAGCCTAATCCACCCTAAAGTTCCACAGACCAGATCCTGTTGATAAATGAGTTGCTGATGTCCATTAACAGTGAGTCAGGGTGTTGGATGTGATGACCTGGACGTACCAGGAGGGTGGAGTTAGTCTTCTTAAGGTGCTGCCTGATGGCGTCGTCTGTGGGCAGCAGGATGGTGAACTCCATGTCGGTCAGCTCCTCTGTCAGGTTGTAGATCTGAGACAGAAACTCTCAGTTATCCAGATGTTCACAGCTGTTCCTGCAGCACTTTAACCCCTTGATGCCTGAACACATTTACAACTGTATAAAAAGAATATTTGTTGTTTTTACTTTCAACATGATGCTAAGTAGAGATGGTTTATTTGTCTATAGCACATGAAATATGTTAATTACTGACAATAGATATTAATGGAAACCAATGGTACACTAGTTATTGACTAGTAACTATAACTATATACTAACTACTATACTATAACTAGTAACTATAACTATATACTAACTACTATACTATAACTAGTAACTATAACTATATACTAACTACTATACTATAACTAGTAACTATAACTATATACTAACTACTATACTATAACTAGTAACTATAACTATATACTAACTACTATACTATAACTAGTAACTATAACTATATACTAACTACTATACTATAACTAGTAACTATAACTATATACTAACTACTATACTATAACTAGTTACTATAACTATATACTAACTACTATACTATAACTAGTAACTATAACTATATACTATCTACTATACTATAACTAGTAACTATAACTATATACTAACTACTATACTATAACTAGTTACTATAACTATATACTATCTACTATACTATAACTAGTAACTATAACTATATACTAACTACTATACTATAACTAGTTACTATAACTATACACTAACTACTATACTATAACTAGTAACTATAACTATATACTATCTACTATACTATAACTAGTAACTATAACTATATACTAACTACTCTACTATAACTAGTTACTATAACTATATACTAACTACTATACTATAACTAGTAACTATAACTATATACTAACTACTATACTATAACTAGTAATTATAACTATATACTAACTACTATACTATAACTAGTAACTATAACTATATACTAACTACTATACTATAACTAGTAACTATAACTATATACTAACTACTATACTATAACTAGTAACTATAACTATATACTAACTACTATACTATAACTAGTAACTATAACTATATACTAACTACTATACTATAACTAGTAACTATAACTATATACTAACTACTATACTATAACTAGTAACTATAACTATATACTAACTACTATACTATAACTAGTTACTATAACTATATACTAACTACTATACTATAACTAGTAACTATAACTATATACTATCTACTATACTATAACTAGTAACTATAACTATATACTAACTACTATACTATAACTAGTTACTATAACTATATACTATCTACTATACTATAACTAGTAACTATAACTATATACTAACTACTATACTATAACTAGTTACTATAACTATACACTAACTACTATACTATAACTAGTAACTATAACTATATACTATCTACTATACTATAACTAGTAACTATAACTATATACTAACTACTCTACTATAACTAGTTACTATAACTATATACTAACTACTATACTATAACTAGTAACTATAACTATATACTAACTACTATACTATAACTAGTAATTATAACTATATACTAACTACTATACTATAACTAGTAACTATAACTATATACTAACTACTATACTATAACTAGTAATTATAACTATATACTAACTACTATACTATAACTAGTAACTATAACTATATACTAACTACTATACTATAACTAGTAACTATAACTATATACTAACTACTATACTATAACTAGTAACTATAACTATATACTATCTACTATACTATAACTAGTAACTATAACTATATACTAACTACTATACTATAACTAGTTACTATAACTATACACTAACTACTATACTATAACTAGTAACTATAACTATATACTAACTACTATACTATAACTAGTAACTATAACTATATACTAACTACTATACTATAACTAGTAACTATAACTATATACTAACTACTCTACTATAACTAGAGGGGTCAGGGGTCATCCAGTGAATTGGACCCTTTGGTTCTTACTGGTGGAATTCATTCATCAGGTTCTTGTTGAGGCTCAGATGAACTTTGACCTTTGATCATTTGAAGACAGTCTGGTCTTTACATGTTGGTCATTTCCAGCGTTGCTGCTCACTTTAACCACTGACCAGTGACCCACAGCATCTGAACCAGCTCCTGTGTAACAGCCTGAGCTGGACCTCCATGTTTCTGCTGTTAAACTCACTGTAACTAACCAGCGTTGGGGATGAATGTATCTGCTGTCTCTGCTGCAGGG
The DNA here is from genome assembly GCA_030544235.1 of Lepturacanthus savala. NCBI lineage: Eukaryota > Metazoa > Chordata > Actinopteri > Scombriformes > Trichiuridae > Lepturacanthus > Lepturacanthus savala. The sequence continues at coordinate 38,168,727 of CM060463.1, forward strand.
GATGAACAACAACAACAATCCTCACCACAGAGTAGTGTCTGAACAGGGAGAAGTTGGCCGAGGAGTTCAGGAACGCCATCAGGGTGGGAGGCTCTGGAGGGAGGTTGGACTGGGGAGGAGCCAGAACCTGGACTCAACACAAATAAACAAACAAACAAACATCAGACAAACAAACAAACGTTCAGATCATTATCAGTAGATCAGAGGTTTGTGGGAACCAACACTTTGTTATTTCCTGTTTCCTTTACTAGTTTTCACCTCACAGTGATACATGTTAAATATATAATCCACCTAGAATATCAAATTATCATTGTTTAACAGGTTGTAAGTGTTACACATGACTGATTAGAATCTCACACTATTATTATAATAGAGACATTTATTAATTAGTAAAGGTCTAAATTCTCTGGTTCCTGCTTCTCTTCTCTGATTATTTCCTGGTTTCTTTAGTCTTCTAGTAGTTCTAGTCTGAGCATTTTATTATTTTATTCAGAATTAATATGATATGAATATATTCGTCTAGTTTTAGTTGATAAAACTGATATTTTAGTGTAGTTTAAAGTTGTATTTTAGTCTCTTTTTAGTCCCAGTAACTGTCAATATATTATAAAACAACTATTTGTTTTAGAGTCTTCTTTCAGAAGAAAATGTCCAAATTCTCTGGTTCAAACTGTATGAATAAGCTTTATATTGTTTTATTTTAAGTATAAAATGAGTCACAGACTGAGAGACTTTAATGACTTAAACAAACACTGATCCTGCAGATTGATGAATTAAGTCCAGAGATAAAACCTCAAGTGTTTGGATCAGCTGATTCAGTTTAGATCAGCTGATTTAGTTTAGATCAGCTGATTCAGTTTAGATCAGCTGATTTAGTTTAGATCAGCTGATTCAGTTTAGATCAGCTGATTCAGTTTAGATCAGCTGATTCACTTTAGATCAGCTGATTCAGTTTAGATCAGCTGATTCAGTTTGGATCAGCTGATTCACTTTAGATCAGCTGATTCAGTTTAGATCAGCTGATTCACTTTAGATCAGCTGATTCACTTTAGATCAGCTGATTCAGTTTAGATCAGCTGATTCAGTTTAGATCAGCTGATTCACTTTAGATCAGCTGATTCACTTTAGATCAGCTGATTCACTTTAGATCAGCTGATTCAGTTTAGATCAGCTGATTCTGACCTGGTCGATGATGTGGATGAAGCCGTTGATGGCAGGAAGGTTGTGGGTCAGGATGGAGGCGTTCCCCACACGCAACACCTGCAGAAAAACAACCAATCAGCACAACAGGTGTGTGTGTGTGTGTGTGTGTGTGTGTGTGTGTGTGTGTGTAGCTGCCTACTTTAAACTATTAAAGGAAAAATTCAACATGTTTCTTTCTGAGAGTGACATGACATGAGTGACATGGATGAAATCCTCCTGAGACCAGGTTAGTCTACTTTAGAGGACTAAGGAAGGAAGGAAGGAAGAAAAGAGAAGAGTGTGAGGGTCTAGCCCAGGTGAGTGGCCCAGGTCTAGCCCAGGTGAGTGGCCCAGGTCTAGACCAGGTGAGTGGCCCAGGTCTAGCCCAGGTGAGTGGCCCAGGTCTAGCCCAGGTGAGTGGCCCAGGTCTAGCCCAGGTGAGTGGCCCAGGTCTAGCCCAGGTGTGTGGTGTGAGGGTCTAGCCCAGGTGAGTGGCCCAGGTCTAGCCCAGGTGAGTGGCCCAGGTCTAGCCCAGGATGCTGACCCCGCTGCTGTTGCTGATCTCCCAGAGGGTGGGGGGGTGTAGGGAGGGCAGCCTGCTGCCCACCAGACCCTCCAGGTCCTCCACGGAGTAGATGCCCTGCAGGACGTGGGCCCTGTAACCATGGCAACCAACAGGAAGACATCAGCCACAGGTTCATATGACAACACTCGTAGTGTGTGTGTGTGTGTGTGTGTGTGTGTGTGTGTGTGTGTGTGTGTGTGTGTGTGTGTGTGTGTGTGTGTGTGTGTGTGTGTGTGACTGACCTCAGGAAGTGGGGCAGGTGGTGTCTGCTGGACCAGAACTGGTTCTGGTCTGAAGTCATGTTCTTCAGAGCTTCTCTGGAGGGAACCAGAACCGTGAGGTTCCCACTCAGGTCCTCAGATACATGAGTGTAGGACTGATACACACACACACACACACACACACACACACACACACACACATGCACACACACACACACACACACACACATTAATACACACACACACACACACACACACACACATTAATACACACACACACACACACACACACACATTAATACACACACACACACACACACACACACACACACACACACATTAATACACACACACACACACACACATTAATACACACACACACACACACACACATTAATACACACACACACACACACACACACACACATTAATACACACACACACACACACACACACACATTAATACACACACACACACACACACACACACACACACACATTAATACACACACACACATAGAAAAAAAAGATATTTTCCACTAGAAGCATTAGCTCACTGAAACACCACTAACACTATAATATATATATATATGTGTGTGTGTGTGTGTGTGTGTGTGTGTGTGTGTGTGTGTGTGTATGTATATAGCCACTAGTGCAGTTTTAGATAAATTGGTTTCAGTAGCTTCATTAAAGGGAAGGTTGGTATCATTAGAATAATGTGGATTTACTGTGATGGAACAACAAACCTGGATCATTCTGTAGAAATTGTACAATTTCATGTTCAGGTCCAGCTCCTAGAACACACACACACACACACACACACACACACACACACACACACACACACACACACACACACACACACACACTCCATTACTATATAGAGGTGAATCTAAAAGTCACTTTGACATGAATATTGAGTGAAAAACAGCTGATTTTAAACGATAATTGTGTTTGTCAAAGGTTTCAGTCAGTGATTATCATCAGGTTAAAGCTCTGATATAAAGTTTAAAACTAAAGAGAAGAGTCTAATTATATCCAGACTGATGTGTACAGATGTTTCCTGCTGTTTCTTAGTGTAGAAACAGGTTCCATGTGAAATAACTCAGCTTTCCTTAGAGGAAAGTAGGAGTTTTACACCTGCTACAAGCTACAGCAGCATTATTATCTCCACCTGTTTGGAAAGGAACCTATTAAACTATGGCATCACGACACCTCTGTGTGTGTGTGTGTGTGTGTGTGTGTGTGTGATGTATTTACATCCATTAATGTCCCGTAGCAGATTTTGCCGTCTCCAGCGTAGCCGTCAGGACATGAACAGGTGTGAGTTCCATTCTCCTTCTGCTCACACTTCGCCTGAAACACAAATAAACACATAAATAAAACATGTTGGTGTCAGTCTCAGCTCTGGGTGCACTACATATATGATATAATATAATATATATATATATATATAATATAATATATAATATATATAATAATGCAGCTGAACATTCAATCAGCACATTAGTTTTAATGAGTTAAACTAAAATTAAAGCCACTGAGTGACAGATGTTTACAGTGATGAGAGAAATAAAACCAAGGTTTGATAAAATCAGATTTATTATATTTATATTCTATGTTAGTTGTGTTGTTTTATTCTATTTAATCTTAACTTTAATACCTTCGTATTATTTTTATTCTATTCTATTGATGCAGGATTCATGTGACTGTGAACAGTTATTATACTTTAACCTGTCAGCTGTGTGTGTGTGTGTGTGTGTGTGTGTGTGTGTGTGTGTGTGTGTGTGTGTGTGTGTGTGTGTGTGTGTGTGTGTGTGTGTGTGTGTGTGTACCAGATCATGGCAGCCTCCATTCTTCGTTCTACAGGGGTTAATGAGGGTACACACAGTTCCATCTCCCATGTATCCTGTTTTACACACACACTCACTCTGCACATTCACAGAATAACACACACACACACACACACACACACACACACACACACACACTAAAGTTAAATATACGGGTGATGTTGAATTATAGAAAGGATGTAACTCATCAGGAGGAAGAAATGAAATAATAACATCTATAATAATAAAATGTGAGGCCAGATGATAATAATATGTAGTTCTAATGTGTAAATGTGAGTTTTACACCACAACATGTGCTGTAGCATGAAACTACATTTATATCTGTTCAGCAAATGAAGAGAATTCAATCTGAATAAATTCAACCTGATATAAAACACATCCAGGATTAGAATCGACAGGGATTTCATGATGAAAGTGACATTTAATGACGCTGTAAATTAGTCTTAAAATAAATATATTTGATATATTTCACTGTGTCTTTAAGGCAGAGATCAATAACCTTTTACAGAAGCTTCTGATCTAAAGAACATTCAATTTAAATGAGAGTAATTTCAGGCTTTTCAGCAGCTGCTGACTCCAGTTACCACGGTTACAGCTTTTGTTTTGCTGCAGTAATTAATATTAAATGAACCTGCTGTGACCTCAGTGACCTCAGTGACCTCAGTGATGACCTTCCTCCTCCCACTGACCCAGTTACAGCAGCAACATCTCCCTCTGTGACGGAGCATCACACGTTGGTGACAGATGCTCACAATCATCACTTTTTCCTCCCTTTGGTTCTGAAAACATTTAACTCTTCAGGAGCCACGGTTGACTTCAGGCGACAGGACGCGGCTCTGAATAAACACCACATCTGTCCAACAGGGTTAGAACCTTTACATGTTTGCATTCGGTTTCCACACGACTATGTTATAGTATATTTAAACAACATTCAAATGTGACTGGAGCAGGGGTTAGAGCTGCTGCCTCACAGCAAGAAGGTCCAGGGTCTAGACCTCCTTGGTCCTGGGTCTGGACCTTTCTGTGTGGAGGTTCATGTTCTCTCTGTGTCTGGTGGGTTTTCTCCAGGTTCTAGTCCTGGTCCAGGTTCTAGTCCTGGTCCAGGTTCTAGTCCTGGTCCAGGTTCTCCAGCTTCCTCCCACAGTCCAAACATGCTGAGGTTAATTGGAGACTCTAAATCACCGTAGGTGTGAGTGTGTGAGTGAATGGTGTGTGTGCTCCACAATTGGTGGAGACCATCTGGGGTGTATCCTGCCTCTCACTGTAACGTGCTGTGATTGGCTCCAGCAGACCATGTGACCCTAATGAGGAATAAGCAGGTATAGAAGATGACTGACTGACTAAAATGTAATTAAATTCAAGTTCAATTTTTTATTTGGTGAAAATTTTCCAAAATGATTAAAATAAAACCTTCAGTTATGAGTCAGTGATGCTCACATGTTAAATGTCCATCAGCAATAGGGATATCCTGGTCATGTGACCTTATAAATTGTATATCCTTCAAAATAAAAGCCTATTTTCATACCTAACTGTAAAAACATATCACAGCAGAAAAAACGTCCATTGTGATATGACAACACTAAACGACAGAGGATTCAAATATGTGACGTTTCATGAATATTCTTTAATCCAAGTGACATCATAATATGCAAATTAGTTCCTAAAGTTAATCCCTACAGAAACTTTGTGTCGTCCTAAATATTCCTTTAACTTACACAAAGTCTCTATCTCTGATCTCTTTTGAAACTAAGACATAAAATGAAACATTTCATAGAATCCTCTGGTGCCTGAAGGTTAAATCCTCATCTTTCCAGTGTTGTATTCTAGTCTGTGAGTAACTGACCAGTCCGGGTCCGATGTGGTTGCAGTCGGCTCCAGGGCTGCAGCCTCCTCGACTCTCCAGCTGACAGTTGTTGATCTCCACACACACTCTGCCGTCGCCCGTCCAGCCCTCGCCACACACACACGACACGTTTCCTGGACCCACGTACACACACTCCGCCTGCAGGAAAACACTTGTTAGCGTCTAATTATTAACCATTAACATCATCACAGATATGTAGAGACTCATACCAGAATCTGCTGATAACCACTATTAACTATTGATTTATTTCATGAATCTATGGTTTAGTGTTGCTATGCTACATATTAAAGAATAGAAAGTAGCAGAAAGTAATGACAGATGTACTTCAACAAAGGAAAAGAAGGAACAAACAGAAACTTTCCTGTTTTTAAACAACCTTCGTGGCCGATTGAGAAAAAGATGTTGGAGTTAATGAAGTCGTACAAAGACAACGTGACCAGCGTGTCTCTGTTAACTTCAACATTTATTCACTGTAAATAAATCACACCAGTCTGTGAAGCTCTGGAGGGACCACAGGAAATGAGCTGGAGACCAGATCTGGGCCCCGGACCTCGGGTTGGACACCTCTGATATAGAAGCTCCTCCTCTGGTTCTATTTCTGAGGTTTACACATATTTTTCTTTCCCCATTAAAGTTGTTTTAGTTCCTCTTGTTGTTCTGGTCTATAACTATGAACTAATGAATATAACATCTATAAACTGTAACATCCACTGGAGTAAATCTGTAAATCTGGGCTGACCAAATAAAAGTGATTGAAGAAACAGTTACTTCATTTTTATAAAAAGCTGTGATATAAAATCTATGTTTTTACAGTTAGGTGTGTAAAGGGGGCTTTTATTTTGAAGGGCATCTAATCTATGAGGTCACATGACCAGGATATCCCTATTGCTGATGGACAGTTGACATGTGAGCATCACTGTCTATAACTAAAGGTTGACCTTTATTCAGAATTTGGTAAAGTTTTCAGTAAATAAACCATATGTCACTATCTGTGGTGATTATATAAACCTCTCAGTGTGTTCATTCAGGCAGCAAACCTGATGTTTCTACAGTAATAACCAAACCTCCCTTCACTTTATATTGACTTATCAGGTACTGCAGCAGGTGGTAGTGATGTCATCGTCACCATGGAAACACCACAGCTGAGCACTCTGGAAGCTGATTGGCTCATGGTTTTTCATCAGTAACTATGGATCTAAAGGTTCCACACTCATGTAAAAGAGGATCCCAGGAATCACAGTGATTCTATTATTAGTATAATATTATAATAAATAGTTGTAACTTCAGCCAATCAGTGTTTGTGTTTGTGTTTAGGGTGTTTGTGTTTAGGGTGTTTGTGTTTAGGGTGTTTGTGTTTGTGTTTGTGTTTAGGGTGTTTGTGTTTAGGGTGTTTGTGTTTGTGTTTAGGGTGTTTGTGTTTAGGGTGTTTGTGTTTAGGGTGTTTGTGTTTAGGGTGTTTGTGTTTAGGGTGTTTGTGTTTAGGGTGTTTGTGTTTAGGGTGTTTGTGTTTGTGTTTGTGTTTAGGGTGTTTGTGTTTAGGGTGTTTGTGTTTGTGTTTAGGGTGTTTGTGTTTAGGGTGTTTGTGTTTAGGGTGTTTGTGTTTAGGGTGTTTGTGTTTAGGGTGTTTGTGTTTAGGGTGTTTGTGTTTAGGGTGTTTGTGGTTCTTACGTTGGAGTCGCAGCCTCCTCTGCTGCTCTGGACACAACCGTTGATGGGAGAACAGGAGTGACCATCACCCTCATACCCATCCCTGCACACACAGCTGGAACAAACACACAGCTGGAATAAACAACCACAGCTGGAATAAACACACAGCTGGAATAAACAACCACAGCTGGAATAAACAACCACAGCTGGAATAAACACACAGCTGGAATAAACAACCACAGCTGGAATAAACACACAGCTGGAATAAACACACAGCTGGAATAAACACACAGCTGGAATAAACACACAGCTGGAATAAACACACAGCTGGAACAAACACACAGCTGGAATAAACACACAGCTGGAACAAACACACAGCTGGAACAAACACACAGCTGGAACAAACACACAGCTGGAACAAACACACAGCTGGAATAAACAACCACAGCTGGAATAAACACACAGCTGGAATAAACAACCACAGCTGGAATAAACACACAGCTGGAATAAACACACAGCTGGAATAAACACACAGCTGGAATAAACAACCACAGCTGGAATAAACACACAGCTGGAATAAACAACCACAGCTGGAATAAACACACAGCTGGAATAAACAAACAGCTGGAATAAACACACAGCTGGAATAAACAAACAGCTGGAATAAACACACAGCTGGAATAAACAAACAGCTGGAATAAACAACCACAGCTGGAATAAACACACAGCTGGAATAAACAAACAGCTGGAATAAACACACAGCTGGAATAAACAAACAGCTGGAATAAACACACAGCTGGAATAAACAAACAGCTGGAATAAACAACCACAGCTGGAATAAACAAACAGCTGGAACAAACAACCACAGCTGGAATAAACAAACAGCTGGAATAAACACACAGCTGGAATAAACAAACAGCTGGAATAAACACACAGCTGGAATAAACAAACAGCAGGAATAAACAACCACAGCTGGAATAAACAAACAGCTGGAATAAACACACAGCTGGAATAAACAAACAGCTGGAATAAACAACCACAGCTGGAATAAACAAACAGCTGGAATAAACAAACAGCTGGAATAAACACACAGCTGGAATAAACAACCAGCTGGAATAAACACACAGCTGGAATAAACAAACAACTGGAATAAACAACCACAGCTGGAATAAACAACCACAGCTGGAATAAACAACCACAGCTGGAATAAACAACCAGCTGGAATAAACACACAGCTGGAACAAACACACAGCTGGAATAAACAACCAGCTGGAACAAACACACAGCTGGAATAAACACACAGCTGGAATAAACACACAGCTCGAATAAACAACCAGCTGGAACAAACACACAGCTGGAATAAACACACAGCTGGAATAAACACACAGCTCGAATAAACAACCAGCTGGAATAAACACACAGCTGGAATAAACACACAGCTGGAATAAACAAACAGCTGGAACAAACACACAGCTGGAATAAACAACCAGCTGGAACAAACACACAGCTGGAACAAACACACAGCTGGAACAAACACACAGCTGGAATAAACAACCAGCTGGAACAAACACACAGCTGGAACAAACACACAGCTGGAATAAACACACAGCTGGAACAAACACACAGCTGGAATAAACAACCAGCTGGAACAAACACACAGCTGGAACAAACACACAGCTGGAACAAACACACAGCTGGAACAAACACACAGCTGGAACAAACAACCACAGAGTAAATCTTTGACCAGCAGCAGGTGTGTTACCTGGTCCTCAGGCCGGTGTGTGTGCAGTAGGCGTGGATGTGGCAGTGCTCCATCAGGCCGTCAGAGTTGCAGGGCGTCGCCGTCTTATCACAGAAGTCTCCAGAGAATCCGTCGAAACAGGATCCTCTCAGACAGGATCCACTGCTGTGGGGACGGTTATCACACACACCGTGGACACAACGGCAGTCTGAACACACACACACACACACACACACACACACACACACACACACACACACACAGTTTTTTTTTTTTACAAAAATCATGATTTTGTGTGAAAGAATGATAAATTATAAATACAGAATCCACCTAGAATATAGAACTAGTTGATAGCATGATACAACACTTTAACAGAGTTGTAGTTGTTGTTGTGTCTGAGGTAGATGAATAGATGATTATACATGGAATTATTGGAAAAATAGAAATGAATTACATATGGTTAGATAAAATGGGCCACATGGTTATCTGATAAAATGGGCCACATGGTTATCTGATAAAATGGGCCACATGGTTATCTGATAAAATGGGCCACATGGTTATCTGATAAAATGGGCCACATGGTTATCTGATAAAATGGGCCACATGGTTATCAGATAAAATGGGCCACATGGTTATCTGATAAAATGGGCCACATGGTTATCTGATAAAATGGGCCACATGGTTATCTGATAAAATGGGCCACATGGTTATCTGATAAAATGGGCCACATGGTTATCTGATAAAATGGGCCACATGGTTATCTGATAAAATGGGCAACATGGTTTCAGATAAAATGGGCCACATGGTTATCTGATAAAATGGGCCACATGGTTATCTGATAAAATGGGCCACATGGTTATCTGATAAAATGGGCCTAACCCTCTGTGTCACTCATTAACACATGTGCAACTAAAACATGAACAGGATGTTGATTGTCATGTGAAATTAGTTCAACTCACACTAGTCACTACTTTTACTGTTTGTGTAACTTAGCTTGTTCCACATGACTGGCTGCTAGCTTTGGTGTAGTGCTAGCCTAGCTTGTAGCAGAGGCGTGTTGATGTGAGGTGAATGCCCATTTTACCTGATGAGATGGCCTACTTTTCCTGATGAGATGGCCCATTTTACCTGCTGTGATGGCCCATTTTACCTGATGTGATGGCCCATTTTACCTGATGAGATGGCCCATTTTACCTGATGAGATGGCCCATTTTACCTGATGTGATGTCCCATTTTACCTGATGTGATGTCCTATTTTACCTGATGTGATGGCCCATTTTACCTGATGTGATGGCCCATTTTACCTGATGTGATGTCCCATTTTACCTGATGAGATGGCCCATTTTACCTGATGTGATGTCCCATTTTACCTGGTGAGATGACCCATTTTACCTGATGTGATGGCCCATTTTACCTGATGAGATGTCCCATTTTACCTGATGAGTTGGCCCATTTTACCTGATGAGATGTCCCATTTTACCTGATGAGATGGCCCATTTTACCTGATGAGATGGCCCATTTTACCTGATGTGATGTCCCATTTTACCTGATGTGATGGCCCATTTTACCTGATGTGATGTCCCATTTTACCTGGTGAGATGTCCCATTTTACCTGATGAGTTGGCCCATTTTACCTGATGAGATGTCCCATTTTACCTGATGAGATGGCCCATTTTACCTGATGTGATGGCCCATTTTACCTGATGTGATGTCCCATTTTACCTGGTGAGATGTCCCATTTTACCTGATGAGTTGGCCCATTTTACCTGGTGAGTTGGCCCATTTTACCTGATGTGATGGCCCATTTTACCTGATGAGATGGCCCATTTTACCTGATGAGATGGCCCATTTTACCTGATGAGATGGCCCATTTTACCTGATGAGTTGGCCCATTTTACCTGGTGAGATGGCCCATTTTACCTGGTGAGATGGCCCATTTTACCTGATGTGATGGCCCATTTTACCTGATGTGATGGCCCATTTTACCTGATGAGATGGCCCATTTTACCTGATGAGTTGGCCCATTTTACCTGATGAGTTGGCCCATTTTACCTGATGAGTTGGCCCATTTTACCCAACGAGATGGCCCATTTTACCTGGTGAGATGGCCCATTTTACCTGATGAGATGGCCCATTTTACGTGATGAGATGGCCCATTTTACCTGATGAGATGGCCCATTTTACCTGATGAGATGGCCCATTTTACGTGATGAGATGGCCCATTTTACCTGATGAGATGGCCCATTTTACCTGATGAGATGGCCCATTTTACGTGATGAGATGGCCCATTTTACCTGATGAGATGGCCCATTTTACCTGATGTGATGGCCCATTTTACCTGAAACCACTCATGCAAATACTAAGTGGCACAGCAGATATTTCTAGGTTTGTAGGGCCTAAATACTTATATTTTATCACATAATTCCAACACTAAATGGTCAGAAACAGTCATTAACCATAAACATACATAGAACAGGTATATTTGGTGTATTACAGTGTATTCTAGTGTATTTTGGAGCCAGCAGGTGCAGGTGCAGGTGTTAATGAGGAGAAGCCGTTACCTTCGTCACAGTTTTCTCCGTGTTTGCTTGGATCTGAGCAGATGTGGCAGGCGACGCCCTGGAAGCCTGGACGACAACTACAGGACCCGTTACCGTTGATGCCGTCGAAGCACTGCGGGCGGTCAATAAATGAATGAATGAAGAGAATAAATGCAAACACTCTGGTTGATGTGGGCTGGTCCTCACCGTCCCTTTGTCGTAGCAGGGATGCTGGAAGCCTCCGATACACGGTTTACAGTCCAGACCATAGAAACCTTTACAGCACTCTGCTGTCTGGTAGCACACATCAACACACTGCTGGTTATATGTTGGACAAAGCACTCACACAGAATATAATATATACGTCACTATATAAACATAAAAGTCTAGTACAGTAGTGTTATTATTATTAATAGTAGCATTATTACTATTATTATTATTCCTTTAATTAATAATCTATATTTACTGCTCCTCACCTTCTTGGTGGTGTTGCAGTATTTTGCGCAACCTTTACTGCTCAAGTTTGGACGAATCTGAGACACCACATAATCACAGCCAATCAGGTGGTTGTCCTGGAGACACACACGCACACACACACACACACACACACACACACACACACACACACACACACACACACACACACACACACACACACACACACACACACACACACACACACACACGTTAATATTCTGTGCATGTCAGATATAGGCTTGAAAAAATTTGACATTTTTTTTTTGCACTGAATAAAATCAGGAGTAAAAATGAATGAAGCTCAATTATGTTTATATTCAACACTTATAAATAACTAATTACATCATAATGATACCTAATTCCCTAAGTGCTTTGATTCTGAAAGTCTCTGAAGGTCAAAGGTCATATCTGAAGTCCTTATAATAGTTTTAAGTTTCTGTTTAGAAGATCTCAAACAAACAATAATCCCAGTTTCTAGACAGACGTTTTTCTTCCATAGAACTGAATTAAATGTCAGTTTTACAGTAATAATGATGCATTTTACCATTTCAACGCTGTCATCTGGACACTCAGTCTCATAGAGGTAACTGCAGTGGACACATGGACCCTGGACACACACACACACACACACACACACACACACACACACAATAATTAATACCCGTCTCATTCTTTATGTTAGTTATAAACCTCTTTATTCCCACTGGTTGCGGTTTGTGCAGAAAATTCAACTTTTATGAGAAAAAATAGATTTAATATGATTTAAAATCTATTGATGTCATGTGACCAGTGTGGAAAGTCACATGACCAGTTTACTTCCTGCCAGTAGTAAATAATTAAAACACCTCCATAAACAGATAGAACTAACATATTGTTTATATAAATTATTTAAAGGGTCTACTACTGAGATATTATTAACTAAATTCTAGTGAAAACACAGATTTATATGAAATGAATGACCAGGTTCATAAACCACAGTAATAAAGTTATGAAGTAGATTCTCTTTTATTTGTATGTGTGTGGTAAACTCCTCACCACGGTGATCTTGTTCTCGATGACATCACAGCGGTGAGGCAGGACGGGCAGGATGGAGGGCGGGAACAGCAGCCCGTCGATCCTGTGGATGACGCCGTTGGACGCCATGATGTTGGGGGTCACCAGGCGAACGCCCTTCTCCCCCAGCAGGAGGTCGCCCTGCAGGAGGAAACGTGAACGCTGAAAGCTGCTGAACGGTCGGCGTGAAGCAGTCACATGGTCAGAGAAACTCACGTCATTGGACACGCCGATGCTGACGATCTGATTGGCTGTCGTCTGGACCCGAGGAAGAGCGGCCAATTCATCAGCTGTCAGCTACAGACACAAAACCACCAACGAATACCAAACGAAAGCTTCTTTACTTCATAGGATACAGTACAAGATAACCCACTACGTCTATTAGCTGCTAAGTCTATTAGCCACTAAGTCTATTAGCTACTAAATCTATTAGCCACTAAGTCTATTAGCCACTAAGTCTATTAGCCACTAAGTCTATTAGCTACTAAGTCTATTAGCTACTAAGTCTATTAGCCACTAAGTCTATTAGCCACTAAGTCTATTAGCCACTAAGTCTATTAGCCACTAAGTCTATTAGCTACTAAGTCTATTAGCTACTAAGTCTATTAGCCACTAAGTCTATTAGCCGCTAAGTCTATTAGCCGCTAAGTCTATTAGCCGCTAAGTCTATTAGCCGCTAAGTCTATTAGCCACTAAGTGGAAATGGACTAATGGACTAATGGACTGGTGGACTGGTGGATGGTAGTCTGATGGGGGTTGGTGGACTGGTGGATGGTGGTCTGATGGTCTGATGGGGGTTGGTGGACTGGTGGATGGTGGTCGGGTGGTCTGAGGAGGGTTGGTGGACTGGTGGATGGTGGTCTGATGGTCTGATGGGGGTTGGTGGATTAATGGATTGGTGAACTGGTGGACTAATGAACTGATGGACTGGTGGATGGTGGTCTGGTGGTCTGATGGGGGTTGGTGGACTGGTGGATGGTGGTCTGATGGGGGTTGGTGGACTGTTGGATGGTGGTCTGGTAGTCTGATGGGGGTTGGTGGATTAATGGATTGGTGAACTGGTGGACTAATGAACTGATGGACTGGTGGATGGTGGTCTGGTGGTCTGATGGGGGTTGGTGGACTGTTGGATGGTGGTCTGGTGGTCTAATGGTCTGATGGTGGACTTACCACAGCCTGGGAGAAGATGTGATGTCTGAGAAGAGCCTGAAGTTTGTGTTTAGCCTTAAAGAAATAGAATAAATTGTGATTCACATGAAACAATTAGAGATAAAAGGATTAAAGTTCTCAATCATAGATTCATCATCTGGTCCAGGTTGAATCTTCTCTCTGCTTTATCTCTGGAGACTGAGATAAATCTGGTGTTTTAGCTGCTCGATGTTCTGATTTATAGTCTCTAAATATAAACATCTGCTGTTTGCACAACAAATACAAAGAATATGTATTTCAACAGGGATTATAATGCAACCACACCCTAATAACATGGTAATAAGATAGGGTTACACCCTAATAACATGGTAATAAGATAGGGTTACACCCTAATAACATGGTAATAAGATAGGGTTACACCCTAATAACATGGTAATAAGATAGGTTACACCCTAATAACATGGTTATAAGATAGGTTACACCCTAATAACATGGTAATAAGATAGGGTTACACCCTAATAACATGGTAATAAGATAGGTTACACCCTAATAACATGGTTATAAGATAGGTTACACCCTAATAACATGGTAATAAGATAGGTTACACCCTAATAACATGGTAATAAGATAGGTTACACCCTAATAACATGGTAATAAGATAGGGTTACACCCTAATAACATGGTAATGAGATAGGTTACACCCTAATAACATGGTAATAAGATAGGGTTACACCCTAATAACATGGTTATAAGATAGGGTACACCCTAATAACATGGTAATAAGATAGGTTACACCCTAATAACATGGTAATAAGATAGGGTTACACCCTAATAACATGGTTATAAGATAGGGTACACCCTAATAACATGGTAATAAGATAGGTTACACCCTAATAACATGGTAATAAGATAGGGTTACACCCTAATAACATGGTTATAAGATAGGGTTACACCCTAATAACATGGTAATAAGATAGGTTACACCCTAATAACATGGTAATAAGATAGGGTTACACCCTAATAACATGGTAATAAGATAGGGTTACACCCTAATAACATGGTTATAAGATAGGGTACACCCTAATAACATGGTAATAAGATAGGGTTACACCCTAATAACATGGTTATAAGATAGGGTACACCCTAATAACATGGTAATAAGATAGGGTTACACCCTAATAACACGGTTATAAGATAGGGTACACCCTAATAACACGGTTATAAGATAGGGTACACCCTAATAACACGGTAATAAGATAGGGTTACACCCTAATAACACGGTAATAAGATAGGGTTACACCCTAATAACACGGTTATAAGATAGGGTTACACCCTAATAACACGGTTATAAGATAGGTTACACCCTAATAACACGGTTATAAGATAGGGTTACACCCTAATAACATGGTTATAAGATAGGGTACACCCTAATAACATGGTTATAAGATAGGGTACACCCTAATAACATGGTTATAAGATAGGGTACAACCTAATAACATGGTAATAAGATAGGATTACACCCTAATAACATGGTAATAAGATAGGATTACACCCTAATAACATGGTAATAAGATAGGGTTACACCCTAATAACATGGTAATAAGATAGGGTACACCCTAATAACATGGTAATAAGATGCTATAAGATGCAGCAGCAGCATCAGTAGCATCAGCAGCATCAGCATCAGCAGCATCAGCAGCATCAGTAGCATCGCATCAGCAGCATCAGCAGCATCAGTAGCATCAGCAGCAGCAGCATCAGCAGCATCAGTAGCATCAGCAGCATCAGCATCAGCAGCATCAGCAGCATCAGCAGCAGCAGCAGCATCAGTAGCAGCAGCATCAGTAGCATCAGCAGCATCAGCATCAGCAGCATCAGCAGCATCAGTAGCATCAGCAGCATCAGCATCAGCAGCATCAGTAGCATCAGCAGCATCAGCATCAGCAGCATCAGCATCAGTAGCATCAGCAGCAGCAGCATCAGTAGCATCAGCATCAGCAGCATCAGCAGCAGCAGCAGCAGCAGCAGCATCAGTAGCAGCAGCAGAGCTGGTCCTTACATCATTGATCATGTAGAGGATGCTGCCGTCTCTGGATCTGTCCACAGCTTCGTTGGTCGGCACAAACACCGTCAGAGGACCTGGACCCCGCAGAGGGAGGCGGGTCCCACAGTTCTAGAACCAGGATGTGTTGAACTGCATTAGTAGTCACATATAACAGTATAACAGTCATTTATTAAGTCATTAAACAACACTATACACACATATATATAAATATATCTCCATTCTATTTCAAATTAAGCTCCAAAATAATCCTTTACACCTTCTAACCTCCAAATGAACTGATATCACCCTGAAATACAACCAGAGCCTGAAGGTTCCTACTATAGAAGAACTGTTGTTTGATGAATCCTTTTAGGACGACGTGTTCAGTCAGTGTGACACAATACTCACATCAACCAGAGACAGGAAGCGGTTGTACTTTTCATCCATAGTCAGAATCTCACCAATCGTCTTATCAGCAAACTGGAACAAAAGGAACCAAAGGATTCATTCTACAGACTGATGGAACATCCAAGGATACAAGGTCAGATTATTTCTCTATGTCACCTGTTCATCACGAGCAGGTTTATCAGGTAGAGTGCTTGTGATTGGCTGATCTATAATGTGGATGATCCCATTGGCTGCTGGCAGGTCTTCCTGGATGATGCTGTACAGTTTACTGGGGTTGTCCATCAAGATGAACTTCTACACAGAAGAAAAGAGAGAAATGATGAGAGAAACAGAAATAGAGACAGAGATAGAGATAGAAACAGAGATAGAGATAGAAACAGAGATAGAAACAGAGATAGAGACAGAGATAGAGATAGAAACAGAGATAGAAACAGAGATAGAAACAGAGATAGAGATAGAAACAGAGATAGTAACAGAGATAGAGATTGAAACAGAAAGAAACAGAGATAGAAACAGAAACAGAGATATAGATAGAAACAGAGATAGAGATAGAAACAGAGATAGAAACAGAGATAGAAACAGAGATAGAAACAGAGATAGAAACAGAGATAGAAACAGAGATAGAAACAGAGATAGAAACAGAGACAGGACATTGAACATGTACATTTCACATTTTACTACATGTGGTCTTTTTAACACTAATTCATCCACATCAATGTGAAAAGACAGAATCCATTAACTGTCATTTAGAAGTAAATAAAGTGACTCTACAGCTGCAATAACATGACAGAACATACATCTGTGTTAATACTGGAGTAGAAAGTGCTGCTGTGATGCAGAGATGATACATGTTGTTGAAGTTGAACTGTTCATGTTCATGATGATGTGAGAAATGAACCAGTGGACAAATAACTACAAACACATATTACTGCAATAATTATCAGCAGGCACATGGAACAGAGCATGGGTCCTTACATGTTATACTCCAGCATGTATCAACTTATGCATGAAAATATGTCCTCGGTGAACTGGATCTCAACACAAGTCTGGTCTGATAAAACATGAGCAATAAGGAAGTATGAAAACAACACGTTCCAGCTCCACCCACTCAGCTCTGAACTGTCAGACAGGAAATAAACAGCTGAGAGTTCCTGAAACTCAGAGAAGACACGAGAGACAGACGGAAAATTCACCTTCAGACCAGAACCAACACCATCAGGCTGCTGGGAGAGGAAACCTGGAAACCTGGAATACTAGAGGACTGGATACTGCACCTCAACCTGCTGAGACTGCAGGTATTAAACTCAGTAACATTCAGGAAGTTCCTGCTGTTTCCAGCTCAGAGACAACATGATGAGACCAGAGGACGACCTCTGCTGTCCCATCTGTCAGGACGTCTTTAAGGATCCAGTCGTCCTGTCCTGCAGCCACAGCTTCTGCAGAGGCTGTTTGAGGAAGTGGTGGAAAGGGAAACAGACGCACGAGTGTCCGTACTGCAAGAGAAGATCGTCTAAGAGTGATCCACCTCGAAACCTGGCTCTGAAGAACGTGTGCGAGGCCTTTTTACTGGAGAGAGAGCGGAGAGCTGCAGCAGGATGTGAGGATCTGTGCAGGCTGCACGCTGAGAAACTCAAACTGTTCTGTCTGGATCATCTGCAGCCAGTGTGTGTCGTCTGTAGAGACGCAAGAGCCCACAACAACCACAGGTTCAGACCCATCGATGAAGCTGCTCAGGATCACAGAGAGGAGCTGCAGAAAGCCCTGAAGCCTCTACAGGACAAACTGAAAATCTTTATGGAGGTTAGAGCAAACTGTGAAGAAACAGCAGAACACGTGAAAATCCAGGCCAGAGACACAGAGACGCAGATTAAAGGTCAGTTTAAGAAGCTTCACCGGTTTCTAGAGGAGGAAGAGGAGGCCAGGATCACTGCTCTGAGGGAGGAAGAGGAGCAGAAGAGTCAGATGCTGCAGGAGAAGATGGAGGCTCTGAGCAGGGAGATCTCAGCTCTTTCAGACACAGTCAGAGCCTCAGAGGAGGAGCTGAGAGCTGGAGACGTCTCCTTCCTGCACAGCTACAAGGCTGCAGTGGACAGAGTCCAGCAGCGCCCCCTGCTGGAGGATCCACAGCTGCTGTCAGGAGCTCTGATAGACGCAGCCAAACACCTGGGGAACCTCACCTTCAACATCTGGACCAGCATGAAGGACCTGGTCTCCTACTCTCCTGTCATTCTGGACCCAAACACCGCTGATCCAGAGCTGGTCCTGTCGGAGGATCTGACCAGCGCCAGATGTTCAGGGAAACAGAAGCTTCCCAGGAACCCGGAGAGGAGCAGGTTCTCCTGCTCGGTGCTGGGCTCTGAGGGCTTCGACTCAGGGACTCACAGCTGGGAGGTCGATGTTGGTAACAACCAGGACTGGGAGCTGGGAGTTTTAGGAGAATACGTCCAGAAAAAGGGACGTTTGCAGACGGGGCTGTGGAGAATCCTGTTCTGTGATGGTAAACACACGGTGTTCTCCACTTTGGATCCAGACAAAGATCTGCTGGTTCAGGTAAAGAAGCTGCAGAAGGTCAGAGTTCATCTGGACTTTGACAAGGGAAAGCTGTCGTTCTCTGATGCTGAAACTAACACACACATACACACCTTCACACACACATTCACTGACACCCTGTTTCCATATGTTTACACTGAGAATCACCTCCCACTGAAGGTTTTACCAGTGAAGGTCTCTGTCAAACTGGAGGAGTGATGTCAGGAACCAAGAGGATGATGTCATCAGGTAGAATAAGAGATTCTCTGTTAATTAGTGATCTAAACTGGTGATAGAACTGTTGTTGCCTAGTAACAGCTGATTGGTTAGTTGATGGTTTCTATGGTGATTGATTAGTTGATGGTTTCTATGGTGATGTGATTAGTTGGTGGTTTCTATGGTGATGTGATTAATTGATGGTTTCTATGGTGATGTGATTAGTTGGTGGTTTCTATGGTGATGTGATTAGTTTATGGTTTCTATGGTGATGTGATTAATTGATGGTTTCTATGGTGATGTGATTAGTTTATGGTTTCTATGGTGATGTGATTAGTTTATGGTTTCTATGGTGATGTGATTAATTGATGGTTTCTATGGTGATGTGATTAGTTTATGGTTTCTATGGTGATGTGATTAATTGATGGTTTCTATGGTGATGTGATTAGTTTATGGTTTCTATGGTGATGTGATTAGTTTATGGTTTCTATGGTGATGTGATTAGTTTATGGTTTCTATGGTGATGTGATTAATTGATGGTTTCTATGGTGATGTGATTAGTTGGTGGTTTCTATGGTGATGTGATTAGTTTATGGTTTCTATGGTGATTGATTAGTTGATGGTTTCTATGATGATGTGATTAGTTGATGGTTTCTATGGTGATTGATTAGTTGATGGTTTCTATGGTGATGTGATTAATTGATGGTTTCTATGGTGATGTGATTAATTGATGGTTTCTATGGCGATGAGACATCAGATCCAGACTGCACCAGTCATGTTCATGGTAGTATCCTGGTATGATAAATATAACTGAACCCATTTCACCTGGTACCACTGATGGATATTTCTAGATTTATTGGACCTAAATAATTATATTTCATCACATAATTCAACATTAAATGATGAGGACCAGTCGTTATTAATCATGCTTCGTATTGTGTGAATAATTAATCTGATATCAGCCTGTAACAAGGAGACAGAAACAACCATCTTTCATTTATTAAAGATGTTCACTTTTCTGGTTGTATTACAGCACGAGGATCCATTAACTGTGAAACAGGTTGTGTTTAGCTCTGAGATACAGTCTAATGTTGAACTAGGTCTGACCCATGTAGAGTTATGGTTGGATCTAACCACAGGAAATACTTCATTTTGACTTTATCATACATCTGCAGCAGTAGAAGACAGAAACTAAATGACCTCCAGATGACCTCTGTTACACATGACAACATGTGGGTATTCATCAGTGAGGCTCTGTAGTACACAAGGAAGTAATAAACTTTATTATATAACAAGTATAAAGGTTTAAGGGGTCCTCATTATAAGATGTTAATGTTTGGTGTAAAACAACAGTGGAGTATCAGTTAGTGATGTATTAATTGATAATTAAATTCATTGATAATTAAAGTCATATTTTCCAGGTGTCAGACTATGTGTAATAATATTAAACATTATAATGATAATATATAATTATTGTAAGTGATTTTATGAAGCAGCTTTATCTTTATTTTCTCTGTTGTTTCATTTTATTCTGATTATTTGATCAATAAAGTCAACACTTCACTTCACACTGAGTCTGTTTTATCTTCACTGATCCACTTTAATTATGGAGAAATCCACAATCATCCATGGGACATCTGATTGGCTGTTCTACTCTATTCTACTCTATTCTACTATATTCTACTCTACTCTATTCTACTCTATTCTACTATATTCTACTCTACTCTATTCTACTCTACTCTACTCTATCTATTCTAGTTGTGATGTCATTAACTACATATCTTTGGTTTTAATCTAATAATATAGAAGTAAATGAACTCTGACCTACAACCTGAAATGTTATTTTAAGTGAAATCAGGAAATAAGCTAATGGAAGAGTATTTCCTGGATGAATGTGAAGTGTTCCATGTGTGGTTTATATATGTGTGGTTTATATATATGTGGTTTATATATGTGTGGTTTATATATATGTAGTTTATATATGTGTGGTTTATATATATGTGGTTTATATATATGTGGTTTATATATATGTGGTTTATATATATGTGGTTTAT
This sequence comes from Lepturacanthus savala, assembly GCA_030544235.1. Classification (NCBI taxonomy): domain Eukaryota; kingdom Metazoa; phylum Chordata; class Actinopteri; order Scombriformes; family Trichiuridae; genus Lepturacanthus; species Lepturacanthus savala. The sequence goes on from CM060463.1 coordinate 38,190,270, forward strand.
ATATGTGTGTGGTTTATATATGTGTGGTTTATATATGTGTGGTTTATATATGTGTGGTTTATATATATGTGGTTTATATATATGTGGTTTATATATATGTGGTTTATATATGTGTGTGGTTTATATATGTGTGGTTTATATATGTGTGGTTTATATATGTGTGTGGTTTATATATGTGTGGTTTATATATGTGTGGTTTATATATGTGTGTGGTTTATATATGTGTGTGGTTTATATATGTGTGGTTTATATATGTGTGGTTTATATATGTGTGTGGTTTATATATGTGTGTGGTTTATATATGTGTGGTTTATATATGTGTGGTTTATATATGTGTGTGGTTTATATATATGTGTGGTTTATATATGTGTGGTTTATATATATGTGGTTTATATATATGTGTGGTTTATATATGTGTGTGGTTTATATATGTGTGGTTTATATATGTGTGGTTTATATATATGTGTGGTTTATATATGTGTGGTTTATATATGTGTGGTTTATATATGTGTGGTTTATATATATGTGGTTTATATATGTGGTTTATATATGTGTGGTTTATATATGTGTGGTTTATATATGTGTGGTTTATATATGTGTGGTTTATATATATGTGGTTTATATATGTGTGGTTTATATATGTGTGGTTTATATATGTGTGGTTTATATATGTGTGGTTTATATATGTGTGGTTTATATATGTGTGGTTTATATATATGTGGTTTATATATGTGTGGTTTATATATGTGTGGTTTATATATGTGTGGTTTATATATGTGTGGTTTATATATGTGTGGTTTATATATGTGTGGTTTATATATATGTGGTTTATATATGTGTGGTTTATATATATGTGGTTTATATATGTGTGGTTTATATATGTGTGGTTTATATATGTGTGGTTTATATATGTGTGGTTTATATATGTGTGGTTTATATATGTGTGGTTTATATATATATGTGGTTTATATATATGTGTGGTTTATATATATGTGGTTTATATATATGTGGTTTATATATGTGTGGTTTATATATATGTGGTTTATATATGTGTGGTTTATATATATGTGGTTTATATATGTGTGGTTTATATATATGTGGTTTATATATGTGTGGTTTATATATATGTGTGGTTTATATATATGTGGTTTATATATGTGTGGTTTATATATGTGTGGTTTATATATGTGTGGTTTATATATATGTGTGGTTTATATATATGTGGTTTATATATGTGTGGTTTATATATATGTGGTTTATATATGTGTGGTTTATATATATGTGGTTTATATATGTGTGGTTTATATATGTGTGGTTTATATATGTGTGGTTTATATATGTGTGGTTTATATATGTGTGGTTTATATATGTGTGGTTTATATATATATGTGGTTTATATATATGTGTGGTTTATATATATGTGGTTTATATATATGTGGTTTATATATGTGTGGTTTATATATATGTGGTTTATATATGTGTGGTTTATATATATGTGGTTTATATATGTGTGGTTTATATATATGTGTGGTTTATATATATGTGGTTTATATATGTGTGGTTTATATATGTGTGGTTTATATATGTGTGGTTTATATATATGTGTGGTTTATATATGTGTGGTTTATATATATGTGTGGTTTATATATATGTGGTTTATATATGTGTGGTTTATATATGTGTGGTTTATATATGTGTGGTTTATATATGTGTGGTTTATATATGTGTGGTTTATATATATATGTGGTTTATATATGTGTGGTTTATATATATGTGTGGTTTATATATGTGTGTGGTTTATATATATATGTGGTTTATATATGTGTGTGTCACCTTGTTGTCTTTGCTCCTGAACCTGGCTCCTCCGTACAGGTCCACGTCTCCTGCTGCCTCCAGCTCCTTGTACAGGTGTTGACCCAGAATCAGGTGGTTCCTACACACCTGCTCCTCACTGACGCCCTACACACACACACACACACACACACACACACACACACACACACACACACACACACACACACACACACACACACACACACACACACACACACACACACACACACACACGTTATCCACCAGTTATTTCATACACACTCCTTAGTATTCATGTTGGTGTCATTTCAACATTTTCCATGATGTTTACCCTATTTTACAGACTATAAGTCATGTTTTTGTCATATTTATTCCGGGCTGTGTCTTATACTCTGCAGCGACTTATGTGTAAATTATCACCACATTATTACCAGTATATCATTTACATGTTATTCCACACTAAACCTCCAGAGGGCGCTCTAGGCTGGTGTTGATAACTTCAACATTGGTGGTAACTGTTAACATCAACTGAGAAGAACTGAACAAAAACTGCAGCGAACAGAAAATCATATTCTGCAGATTAAAGCTGCAAGAAGTAAAACATGACGTCATCGACGTAGAAGAGGAAGCGACACGTCTTCTACCTCCAGAGTTAGAGGAGTTGATGAAAAGTGTTATTGATGCTATAGTTAAACTTCTTAGCATGTTATTGATGCTATAGTTAAACTTCTTAGCATGTTATTGATGCTATAGTTAAACTTCTTAGCGTGTTATTGATGCTATAGTTAAACTTCTTAGCGTGTTATTGATGCTATAGTTAAACTTCTTAGCGTGTTATTGATGCTGTAGTTAAACTTCTTAGCGTGTTATTGATGCTATAGTTAAACTTCTTAGCGTGTTATTGATGCTGTAGTTAAACTTCTTAGCGTGTTATTGATGCTATAGTTAAACTTCTTAGCGTGTTATTGATGCTGTAGTTAAACTTCTTAGCGTGTTATTGATGCTATAGTTAAACTTCTTAGCGTGTTATTGATGCTATAGTTAAACTTCTTAGCGTGTTATTGATGCTATAGTTAAACTTCTTAGCGTGTTATTGATGCTATAGTTAAACTTCTTAGCGTGTTATTGATGCTATAGTTAAACTTCTTAGCGTGTTATTGATGCTATAGTTAAACTTCTTAGCGTGTTATTGATGCTATAGTTAAACTTCTTAGCGTGTTATTGATGCTATAGTTAAACTTCTTAGCGTGTTATTGATGCTATAGTTAAACTTCTTAGCGTGTTATTGATGCTATAGTTAAACTTCTTAGCGTGTTATTGATGCTATAGTTAAACTTCTTAGCATGTTATTGATGCTATAGTTAAACTTCTTAGCATGTTATTGATGCTATAGTTAAACTTCTTAGTCGTGTTATTGATGCTATAGTTAAACTTCTTCAGAGTCAGACAGCAGCAGCATTTATTGATGACTATTTATTAATCTAGTGTGATGGTTATTATTAACTAGTTAATGTAGTGTGATGGTTATTATTAACTAGTTAATGTAGTGTGATGGTTATTATTAACTAGTTAATGCAGTGTGATGGTTATTATTAACTAGTTAATGTAGTGTGATGGTTATTATTAACTAGTTAATGTAGTGTGATGTTATTATTAACTAGTTAATGTAGTGTGATGGTTATTATTAACTAGTTAATGCAGTGTGATGGTTATTATTAACTAGTTAATGTAGTGTGATGTTATTATTAACTAGTTAATGTAGTGTGATGGTTATTATTAACTAGTTAATGTAGTGTGATGGTTATTATTAACTAGTTAATGCAGTGTGATGTTATTATTAACTAGTTAATGTAGTGTGATGGTTATTATTAACTAGTTAATGTAGTGTGATGTTATTATTAACTAGTTAATGCAGTGTGATGGTTATTATTAACTAGTTAATGTAGTGTGATGGTTATTATTAACTAGTTAATGTAGTGTGATGTTATTATTAACTAGTTAATGTAGTGTGATGTTATTATTAACTAGTTAATGCAGTGTGATGGTTATTATTAACTAGTTAATGTAGCGTGATGTTATTATTAACTAGTTAATGTAGTGTGATGGTTATTATTAACTAGTTAATGTAGTGTGATGGTTATTATTAACTAGTTAATGCAGTGTGATGGTTATTATTAACTAGTTAATGTAGTGTGATGTTATTATTAACTAGTTAATGTAGTGTGATGGTTATTATTAACTAGTTAATGTAGTGTGATGTTATTATTAACTAGTTAATGTAGTGTGATGTTATTATTAACTAGTTAATGTAGTGTGATGGTTATTATTAACTAGTTAATGTAGTGTGATGTTATTATTAACTAGTTAATGTAGTGTGATGGTTATTATTAACTAGTTAATGCAGTGTGATGGTTATTATTAACTAGTTAATGTAGTGTGATGTTATTATTAACTAGTTAATGTAGTGTGATGTTATTATTAACTAGTTAATGTAGTGTGATGGTTATTATTAACTAGTTAATGTAGTGTGATGGTTATTATTAACTAGTTAATGTAGTGTGATGGTTATTATTAACTAGTTAATGTAGTGTGATGTTATTATTAACTAGTTAATGTAGTGTGATGGTTATTATTAACTAGTTAATGTAGTGTGATGGTTATTATTAACTAGTTAATGTAGTGTGATGTTATTATTAACTAGTTAATGTAGTGTGATGGTTATTATTAACTAGTTAATGTAGTGTGATGGTTATTATTAACTAGTTAATGTAGTGTGATGGTTATTATTAACTAGTTAATGTAGTGTGATGTTATTATTAACTAGTTAATGTAGTGTGATGGTTATTATTAACTAGTTAATGTAGTGTGATGGTTATTATTAACTAGTTAATGTAGTGTGATGGTTATTATTAACTAGTTAATGTAGTGTGATGTTATTATTAACTAGTTAATGTAGTGTGATGGTTATTATTAACTAGTTAATGCAGTGTGATGGTTATTATTAACTAGTTAATGTAGTGTGATGTTATTATTAACTAGTTAATGTAGTGTGATGTTATTATTAACTAGTTAATGTAGTGTGATGGTTATTATTAACTAGTTAATGTAGTGTGATGTTATTATTAACTAGTTAATGTAGTGTGATGGTTATTATTAACTAGTTAATGTAGTGTGATGGTTATTATTAACTAGTTAATGCAGTGTGATGTTATTATTAACTAGTTAATGTAGTGTGATGGTTATTATTAACTAGTTAATGTAGTGTGATGTTATTATTAACTAGTTAATGCAGTGTGATGGTTATTATTAACTAGTTAATGTAGTGTGACGGTTATTAACTAGTTAATGTAGTGTGATGTTATTATTAACTAGTTAATGTAGTGTGATGGTTATTATTAACTAGTTAATGTAGTGTGATGTTATTATTAACTAGTTAATGTAGTGTGATGTTATTATTAACTAGTTAATGCAGTGTGATGGTTATTATTAACTAGTTAATGTAGTGTGACGGTTATTAACTAGTTAATGTAGCGTGATGGTTATTATTAACTAGTTAATCTAGCGTGATGGTTATTATTAACTAGTTAATCTAGCGTGATGGTTATTATTAACTAGTTAATGTAGTGTGATGTTATTATTAACTAGTTAATGCAGTGTGATGGTTATTATTAACTAGTTAATGTAGCGTGATGTTATTATTAACTAGTTAATGTAGTGTGATGGTTATTATTAACTAGTTAATGTAGTGTGATGGTTATTATTAACTAGTTAATGCAGTGTGATGGTTATTATTAACTAGTTAATGTAGTGTGATGTTATTATTAACTAGTTAATGTAGTGTGATGTTATTATTAACTAGTTAATGTAGTGTGATGGTTATTATTAACTAGTTAATGTAGTGTGATGTTATTATTAACTAGTTAATGTAGTGTGATGTTATTATTAACTAGTTAATGCAGTGTGATGGTTATTATTAACTAGTTAATGTAGTGTGATGGTTATTATTAACTAGTTAATGTAGTGTGATGGTTATTATTAACTAGTTAATGCAGTGTGATGGTTATTATTAACTAGTTAATGCAGTGTGATGGTTATTATTAACTAGTTAATGTAGTGTGATGTTATTATTAACTAGTTAATCTAGCGTGATGGTTATTATTAACTAGTTAATCTAGCGTGATGGTTATTATTAACTAGTTAATGTAGCGTTATGGTTATTATTAACTAGTTAATCTAGCGTGATGGTTATTATTAACTAGTTAATGTAGCGTGATGGTTATTATTAACTAGTTAATGTAGTGTGATGGTTATTATTAACTAGTTAATGTAGCGTGATGTTATTATTAACTAGTTAATGTAGCGTGATGGTTATTATTAACTAGTTAATGTAGCGTGATGTTATTATTAACTAGTTAATGTAGTGTGATGGTTATTATTAACTAGTTAATGTAGTGTGATGTTATTATTAACTAGTTAATGTAGTGTGATGGTTATTATTAACTAGTTAATGTAGTGTGATGGTTATTATTAACTAGTTAATGCAGTGTGATGGTTATTATTAACTAGTTAATGTAGTGTGACGGTTATTAACTAGTTGATGTAGTGTGATGGTTATTATTAACTAGTTAATGTAGTGTGATGGTTATTATTAACTAGTTAATGTAGTGTGATGTTATTATTAACTAGTTAATGTAGTGTGATGGTTATTATTAACTAGTTAATGTAGTGTGACGGTTATTATTAACTAGTTAATGTAGTGTGATGGTTATTATTAACTAGTTAATGTAGTGTGATGGTTATTATTAACTAGTTAATGTAGTGTGATGTTATTATTAACTAGTTAATGTAGTGTGATGGTTATTATTAACTAGTTAATGTAGTGTGATGTTATTATTAACTAGTTAATGTAGTGTGATGGTTATTATTAACTAGTTAATGTAGTGTGATGGTTATTATTAACTAGTTAATGTAGTGTGATGGTTATTATTAACTAGTTAATGTAGCGTGATGTTATTATTAACTAGTTAATGTAGTGTGATGGTTATTATTAACTAGTTAATGTAGTGTGATGGTTATTATTAACTAGTTAATGCAGTGTGATGGTTATTATTAACTAGTTAATGTAGTGTGATGTTATTATTAACTAGTTAATGTAGTGTGATGTTATTATTAACTAGTTAATGTAGTGTGATGGTTATTATTAACTAGTTAATGTAGTGTGATGTTATTATTAACTAGTTAATGTAGTGTGATGTTATTATTAACTAGTTAATGCAGTGTGATGGTTATTATTAACTAGTTAATGTAGTGTGATGGTTATTATTAACTAGTTAATGTAGTGTGATGGTTATTATTAACTAGTTAATGCAGTGTGATGGTTATTATTAACTAGTTAATGCAGTGTGATGGTTATTATTAACTAGTTAATGTAGTGTGATGTTATTATTAACTAGTTAATCTAGCGTGATGGTTATTATTAACTAGTTAATCTAGCGTGATGGTTATTATTAACTAGTTAATGTAGCGTTATGGTTATTATTAACTAGTTAATCTAGCGTGATGGTTATTATTAACTAGTTAATGTAGCGTGATGGTTATTATTAACTAGTTAATGTAGTGTGATGGTTATTATTAACTAGTTAATGTAGCGTGATGTTATTATTAACTAGTTAATGTAGCGTGATGGTTATTATTAACTAGTTAATGTAGCGTGATGTTATTATTAACTAGTTAATGTAGTGTGATGGTTATTATTAACTAGTTAATGTAGTGTGATGTTATTATTAACTAGTTAATGTAGTGTGATGGTTATTATTAACTAGTTAATGTAGTGTGATGGTTATTATTAACTAGTTAATGCAGTGTGATGGTTATTATTAACTAGTTAATGTAGTGTGACGGTTATTAACTAGTTGATGTAGTGTGATGGTTATTATTAACTAGTTAATGTAGTGTGATGGTTATTATTAACTAGTTAATGTAGTGTGATGTTATTATTAACTAGTTAATGTAGTGTGATGGTTATTATTAACTAGTTAATGTAGTGTGACGGTTATTATTAACTAGTTAATGTAGTGTGATGGTTATTATTAACTAGTTAATGTAGTGTGATGTTATTATTAACTAGTTAATGTAGTGTGATGGTTATTATTAACTAGTTAATGTAGTGTGATGGTTATTATTAACTAGTTAATGTAGTGTGATGTTATTATTAACTAGTTAATGTAGTGTGATGTTATTATTAACTAGTTAATGTAGTGTGATGTTATTATTAACTAGTTAATGTAGTGTGATGTTATTATTAACTAGTTAATGTAGTGTGACGGTTATTAACTAGTTAATGTAGTGTGATGGTTATTATTAACTAGTTAATCTAGCGTGATGGTTATTATTAACTAGTTAATCTAGCGTGATGGTTATTATTAACTAGTTAATGTAGCGTGATGGTTATTATTAACTAGTTAATGTAGCGTGATGTTATTATTAACTAGTTAATGTAGCGTGATGTTATTATTAACTAGTTAATGTAGCGTGATGTTATTATTAACTAGTTAATGTAGTGTGATGTTATTATTAACTAGTTAATGTAGTGTGATGTTATTATTAACTAGTTAATGTAGTGTGATGGTTATTATTAACTAGTTAATGTAGTGTGATGTTATTATTAACTAGTTAATGTAGTGTGATGGTTATTATTAACTAGTTAATGTAGTGTGATGGTTATTATTAACTAGTTAATGTAGTGTGATAGTTATTATTAACTAGTTAATGTAGTGTGATGTTATTATTAACTAGTTAATGTAGTGTGATGGTTATTATTAACTAGTTAATGTAGTGTGATGTTATTATTAACTAGTTAATGTAGTGTGATGGTTATTATTAACTAGTTAATGTAGTGTGATGTTATTATTAACTAGTTAATGTAGTGTGATGGTTATTATTAACTAGTTAATGTAGTGTGATGGTTATTATTAACTAGTTAATGTAGTGTGATGGTTATTATTAACTAGTTAATGCAGTGTGATGGTTATTATTAACTAGTTAATGCAGTGTGATGGTTATTATTAACTAGTTAATGTAGTGTGATGTTATTATTAACTAGTTAATGTAGCGTGATGTCATTATTAACTAGTTAATGTAGTGTGATGTTATTATTAACTAGTTAATGCAGTGTGATGGTTATTATTAACTAGTTAATGTAGTGTGATGTTATTATTAACTAGTTAATGTAGTGTGATGGTTATTATTAACTAGTTAATGTAGTGTGATGTTATTATTAACTAGTTAATGTAGTGTGATGGTTATTATTAACTAGTTAATGCAGTGTGATGGTTATTATTAACTAGTTAATGTAGTGTGATGGTTATTATTCACTAGTTAATGTAGTGTGATGGTTATTATTAACTAGTTAATGTAGTGTGTCCTCCATTGTTTCCTTGGTGAACGTACAGTCAGAGGTGTTCTCAGCAGTGGGATGAAGGCAGTGAATGGTCCACCATGACTCAGCATCATGGAGCAGCCTCTCTCTGAAACAGACAGATTCATGTTCACACGGCTGCAGCTAATAATCCATTAATAAGGATTAATAAGGATTAATAAGGATTAATAAGGATTAATGAGGATTAATGAGGATTAATAAGGATTAATAAGGATTAATAAGGATTAATCATAATCACATAATTAACTGTCACATTTACACAGTTATTCATTCTCTGGTTGCAGCTTCTCTGATTATTTCTGGGTTATTCATTATTCTATATTAGTAGTAGATATATAATATAATATAATATGATATAATATAATATAATGTAATAACAGATAGACAGGCAGGCAGACAGACAGACATACAGACAGACAGACAGATACAGACAGACAGTAGTAGTATCATATATAATAACACGTGTCCTATAACATTAAACAGCATCTCTAATTCTCTTTAAATGAAGACAGACAGACAGACGGATACAGACAGACAGATACAGACATACAGACAGACAGACAGACAGACAGATACAGACAGACAGACAGATACAGACATACAGACAGATACAGACAGACATACAGACAGACACAGACAGACAGATACAGACATAAGGACAGGCAGACAGACAGACAGACAGACACAGACAGACAGATACAGACATACAGACAGGCAGACAGACAGACAGACAGACAGACACAGACAGACAGACAGGCAGACAGACTCCTATTCCTGGTGTTTATTTAGTGAATAGTATTTTTAACCGAACAGGGCGACGGCTCCCGTCAGGTTCTCTCTGTGACGTCCACTCCGGTCCAGCTCCATCAGCTGCTCCATCAGGTTACCGTAGCAACGCCGTCCGTCTCCGATCTGGCCCGCCTCACACACACACCTGGCAGAGAGGGGAGGGGCTAACTAATGCCACAACACACACACGTTCATATATATCACAGGACTAGAGAGAGAGTCAGCTGATCTGGATCTGGATCTGGATCCGGATCCAGATCCGGATCTGAGTCTGGCTGCAGGTCCAGAAAGACAGACAGACCTGGGTTGTCCGTCCAGTCCGGTCTCACAGACAGACGTGTGGTCACAGGTGTCCACTGAACAGGAGGAGACCAGCTGGCAGCCAAACTCTGGGTGTCCACCTATAGGAGACATCCCTGACATACACTCACAGCTGGACTGGAGACAGACAGGCAGAAGGAGAGACAGACAGGCAGACAGACAGGCAGACAGACAGGCAGAAGGAGAGACAGACAGGCAGAGAGAGAGACAGAGACAGACAGGCAGAAGGAGAAAGAGACAGACAGGCAGACGGAGAGACAGACAGACAGACAGACAGGCAGACAGAAGGAGAGACAGACAGACAGAGAGACAGACACAGACAGACAGGCAGACAGACAGACAGTAATCATCAGATATAAAGAATAATGTTTTCTAACTCTCAGTCTGTGTATTTGTGGTGACAGAATGAACCTGAATCTCCATCATTATTAAACTGATGCTGTAATAAATTAGACCAGGATCATCAACATGAATCATTCAACATCTCCACCATCATTTACATTCTCATACATTGGAGACACTATGGGGGCGCTAGAGAGCTGCAGGTTGATGACCTCTGACCTACAATGTCTCAATGTCTGAGGAACAACTGATGATTCTGTGTTTCTCTGTTTGACAGAGGGTCAGAGGGTCAGAGGGTCAGAAGGTCAGAGGGTCAGAGGGTCAGGGGGTCAGAAGGTCAGAGGGTCAATGGTGGACATGCGTGAGGATCTGATCTGACAGGACAGGTGAACATGTGACCTGGTTTAAATATGGCTGCTGACCTGTGACCTCTCACCTTGTTGGGGCCTTTGAAGACACAGACCGTGGAGTTGGTGGGACAGCCGCCATTGTTGGAGGAGCAAGGGTTTCTGGGTAGGCAGATCCTACCGTCGCCCTGGTAGTCAGGTTTACAGGCACAGCTGACCTTTGACCCCTGCGCGGAGCACTGGGCGTTGATGTCACACTCCCTCCCTGAACAGAAACCTGAACATGACCAGAACATGTGATGAGTCCAGTTCACAGAGGAAACTACAGAAATACTACGTCCAGGAATAAATAAACATTAAATAAATAAACATGATCAGTCAGTCAACAACCAACAACTCTTTATATAATGAATTCATTTAATTTATAATGAATCAATCAGAGTAGTCGATAGATGCAGCTGTACAGAGGAATGAACTCTAAATATACACTCAGCAGCCACTTTATTAGGTCCACCATGCTAGTAACAGGTTGGACCCCTTTTTCCTTCAGAACTGCCTCAATTCTTGGTGGCATAGATTCAACAAGGTGCTGGAAGCATTCCTCAGAGAGTTTGGTCCATATTGACATGATGGCATCACACAGTTGCTGCAGATTTGTCGGCTGCACATCCATGATGTGAATCTCCCGTTCCACCACATCCCAAAGATGCTCTATTGGATTGAGATCTGGTGACTGTGGAGGCCATTTGAGTACAGTGAACTCATTGTCATGTTCAAGAAACCAGTCTGAGATGATTCCAGCTTTATGACATGGAGCATTATCCTGCTGAAAGTAGCATCAGAAGTTGGGTACATTGTGGTCATAAAGGGATGGACATGGTCAGCAACAATACTCAGGTAGGCTGTGGCGTTGCAACGATGCTCAATTGGTACCAAGGGGCCCAAAGAGTGCCAAGGAAATATTCCCCACACCATTACACCACCACCACCAGCCTGAACCGTTGATACAAGGCAGGATGGATCCATGCTTTCATGTTGTTGACGCCAAATTCTGACCCTACCATCCGAATGTCGCAGCAGAAATGGAGACTCATCAGACCAGGCAACGTTTTTCCAATCTTCTATTGTCCAATTTCAATGAGCTTGTGCAAATTGTAGCCTCAGTTTCCTGTTCTTAGCTGAAAGGAGTGGCACCCGGCGTGGTCTTCTGCTGCTGTAGTCCATCTGCCTCAAAGTTGGACGTACTGTGTGTTCAGAGATGCTCTTCTGCCTACCTTGGTTGTAACGGGTGGTTATTTGAGTCACTGTTGTCTTTCTATCAGCTCCAACCAGTCTGGCCATTCTCCTCTGACCTCTGGCATCAACAAGGCATTTCCACCCACAGAACTGCCACTCACTGGATATTTTTTCTTTTTCGGACCATTCTCTGTAAACCCTAGAGATGGTTGTGTGTGAAAATCCCAGTAGATCAGCAGTTTCTGAAATACTCAGACCAGCCCTTCTGGCACCAACAACCATGCCACGTTCAAAGTCACTCAAATCACCTTTCTTCCCCAAACTGATGCTGGTTTGAACTGCAGGAGATTGTCTTGACCATGTCTACATGACTAAATGCACTGAGTTGCTGCCATGTGATTGGCTGATTAGAAATGAAGTGTTAACAAGCAGTTGGACAGGTGGACCTAATAAAGTGGCCGCTGAGTGTAGATTCTAGTTCTATGATGAAGACAGAGAATGGTAGGAGCTGGTTCTGGCTGTATATCTTATATTATATATTATATCTTTATATATCTTTATATATATTTATATTATATATTATATCTTTATATATCTTTATATATCTTTATTTTTCTATTAATCTTATATTTAGTTTCTAGGTCTAGTTCTAGAAAGTTAGAAATAAAACACATGATGAAGGAGAAAAATAAGAGATTATTATTATTTATGGTTTTTATGGACTGTGTAGTTTATATTTGTGTCCATGTTGTTGTTATTCTGACTTTAATTTCCAGGTTTTATATTGATTTATTCCAGTTAATGTGCTGACTTGTTCCTGTAGCTTTGGTTTTCTATGTGTTTGTTAATGAACCCTATAACTCCTTCCTATCATCTATAACATTAGGTTTCAGGCCTTTCTATCATCACTACAGTGTATTGTCCATGTACTGTGTGATAAGCTGCTTCATCTGTGTCTATGGACAAAGGTAACGTCTTTGAACAAGGACAGAAACTGTTTCAGGTGAATAAAGAGGTTGAAACCAGAAAATGAGTCAAACTAACTGAAGGTTGTTCTTCACCTTCAGTTGGTGGATTATTCATTGTTTACTGAGGTAAACATGTGTTTGTTGTTTGGTCTGAGGATCAGATAGAAAACAAACTGAACAACATACGTCTGAATGTCTGAAGGGTTAAGGAAAAAATCAGATATTTGTCAAAAAAAGGTTTTAGAAAATTAAAAAACACTTCAGTAGTTTTATATTCTAGGTGGGTCATATCACAAAGTCATGATTTTTATAAATTAAAAGGTACAAATGGATTTCTAGGATTCTATAAGAATCAATGTAGATGATTAAATTCAAGCTTCTAGTTGATCTAAAGATAAGAGTCAGTAATTAAACTGTCATGTGGTTAACACTAATAACTTTAACTCTATTAAAAAGCTTTTAAAACATGACTAGTTTCATATCCTAGTTGGATTATATTTTTAAAATTCTTCTTTTTCAGTTACACTCTTTGATATTTCATGTCAGAAATGTATGATTTTTGTAAAAAAACAAATGGTATGAATGGATTTTAAATACCAAGGAACCAACATGAGCATTAAATGTCCGTTCATCATTTATAGACCTGATAAAACAGAATAAAAGAGTATTTGATAAGGTTTGACCCGTATCCAGCCAGTCCAGCATCACTAGCACTAGTAGAGTTCACCAGCAGGGGGCGTCTGTCTGCAGCTGCATTTACTACAATGATACCAACACATCAGACTGATCAATAAACCTGATTCATTCATGTGGATCATTACCAAACTGATCACAGCAACTATCAATGCAGCTAACATGTGGATGAGTTGTTGTTAGCAGACAGACAGGCAGACAGACAGACAGGCAGACAGGCAGACAGACAGACAGACACACAGACAGGCAGAGAAACAGATACAGAGACAAATACAGAGAGACAGACAGACAGGCAGGCAGACAGATACAGACAGGCAGGCAGACAGACAGACAGGCAGACAGACAGACAGAGAGAGAGACAGACAGACAGGCAGGCACACAGACAGACAGGCACACAGGCAGACAGACAGGCAGGCAGGCAGACAGACACACAGACAGACAGACAGAGACAGACAGACAGACAGACAGACAGAGAGACACACAGGCAGACAGACAGGCAGAGAAACAGACAGACAGGCAGACAGACAGACAGACAGAGAGACAGACAGACAGGCAGGCACACAGACAGACAGGCACACAGACAGACAGGCAGACAGACAGGCAGGCAGGCAGACAGACACAGGCAGACAGACAGACAGACAGACAGGCACACAGACAGACACACAGACAGGCAGGCAGACAGACACACAGACAGACAGACAGAGACAGACAGACAGACAGAGAGACACACAGGCAGACAGACAGGCAGAGAAACAGACAGACAGGCAGACAGACAGACAGAGAGAGAGACAGACAGACAGGGAGGCACACAGACAGACAGGCACACAGACAGACAGGCAGACAGACACACAGGCACACAGACAGACAGGCAGACAGACACACAGGCAGACAGACAGACAGGCAGAGAAACAGACAGACAGATACAGACAGACAGGCAGGCAGACAGACAGGCACACAGACAGACAGGCACACAGACAGACACAGACAGACAGACAGACAGGCAGAGAAACAGACAGACAGATACAGACAGGCAGAGAAACAGACAGACAGATACAGACAGACAGACAGACAGGCAGACAGACAGGTAAAGCTAAGGTGAGTTTACTCATGCATTTCCCCTGTGGCGTCTTAATGTATCCAGGTAAACATTCACACGTGGCAGCGTCTCCTTCTCCTTTACAGTAGGAGTATGGACTGCAGGCTTTACAGCTGGAACTCACTGACACACACACACACACACACACACACACACACACACACACACACACACACACACACACACACACACACACACACACACACACACACACACACACCAGGATGAAGATGAAGGATCAGTGATCAATAAAAACAGTAAAGTTCTGATATGAAACTTCACATAATCTTTGTTTTTTATCCTAATCATAGTAATAATCAGCAGATATATATTCTATATTATTCTATATATATATAGATAATCATAGTAATAATCAGCAGATATATATTCTATATTATTCTATATATATATATATAATCATAGTAATAATCAGCAGATATATATTCTATATTATTCTATATATATATATATAATCATAGTAATAATCAGCAGATATATATTCTATATTATTCTATGTATATATAGATAATCATAGTAATAATCAGCAGATATATATTATATATTATTCTATATATATATAGATAATCATCAGTAACATATAGAGTGTTGTACCTTGGTCACAGCGTGTTCCAGTGTACGGAGGCTGACACAAACACTGTCCATCACCGTCTGGACCTTTATTACAAACTCCATGCACACAGTCACACTCTACACACACACACACACACACACACACACACACACACACACACACACACACACACACACACAGAGTTGTGGGATGTTCTTGCAGTATTAAGTCTGTGTGTGTGTTTTCAGAGAACTCACCTTTATCACAGTTTACTCCAAACGCGTTTGTATTTTTACATTCGTGACAGGCGAAGCCAGAGAACTTTTCCTGGAAATACAGAAAAGATTGATTTTATTATATTTGACAATAATCCAGTGACTCCCCAGCAGATGTAGACTAGAAAACAACAGGCCATGTTTCCAGGGTCCCAGTCAGAAAGGTGAAGGTCATTAATGTCAATGAGCTCCTCTGAGTTTAACATGGAGGTAAAGCTGAGATCAGCAGCAGGAGGAAGCAGCTAAAAGCTGATCCGTCTGAGCAGGAAGTCACAAAAACACTCACATCCCACCAGATCAGACCAGACCAGGCTGAAAAGCTGTTCTACACCATGCAGCAGCTGATTCAACCACACGCTGCTTTAATGTGGAGCCTCCATATTACTCTATGTTATACATACAGCAGGCAGGTAAGACTCTACAGGACAGTAGGAATCAGAATCAATTAACCTGTTAATTAATCAGCATCAATCATTAACTTAATGCAGTATCTCTACAACTACAGGGCTTTACTGGATGATCCTGGGTTTAAACAAAGCCTGTGAGAAAAAATAGGTTAAAACCAGCTGTAAATCATGTGTTAGTAGCTGAATTCATCTATAGATCAGTAAAGTCTGATCAGTAATTACAGCAAATGTTACAAGGTGAACCAGACCAGTTTAACAGGTGGTTTAGTCCAGGTGAGTCCAACATCTGAACCTTAATTAAACCTTCTGTTTGATTAAATCTTAACAAGTGAAACGTCTTGGATTTAGTCCAATTAGTCCAACATCAGTAGAATTATATTATTTCATTGGCAGATTATTTAGATTATATCAAGTTGTTTCCTGATTTAGTTCTCTGGGAGTTTGTTCTACTTCTCTGGGAGTTTGTTCTAGTTCTCTGGGAGTTTGTTCCAGTTCTCTGGGAGTTTGTTCTAGTTCTTTGGGAGTTTGTTCCAGTTCTCTGGGAGTTTGTTCCAGTTCTCTGGGAGTTTGTTCTAGTTCTCTGGTAGTTTGTTCCAGTTCTCTGGGCGTTTGTTCCAGTTCTCAGGGAGTTTGTTCCAGTTCTCAGGGAGTTTGTTCCAGTTCTCTGGTAGTTTGTTCCAGTTCTCTGGGCGTTTGTTCCAGTTCTCAGGGAGTTTGTTCCAGTTCTCTGGGAGTTTGTTCTAATTCTCTGGGAGTTTGTTCCAGTTCTCTGGGAGTTTGTTCCAGTTCTCTGGGAGTTTGTTCCAGTTCTCTGGGAGTTTGTTCTAGTTCTCTGGGAGTTTGTTCCAGTTCCCAGGGAGTTTGTTCCAGTTCTCTGGGAGTTTGTTCCAGTTCTCTGGGAGTTTGTTCTAGTTCTCTGGGAGTTTGTTCCAGTTCTCTGGGAGTTTGTTCCAGTTCTCAGGGAGTTTGTTCTAGTTCTCTGGGAGTTTGTTCTAGTTCTCTGGGAGTTAGTTCCAGATCTCTGGGAGTTTGTTCTAGTTCTCTGGGAGTTAGTTCCAGATCTCTGGGAGTTTGTTCTAGTTCTCTGGGAGTTTGTTCCAGTTCTCTGAGAGTTTGTTCCAGTTCTCTGGGAGTTTGTTCCAGTTCTCTGGGAGTTTGTTCTAGTTCTCTGGGAGTTTGTTCCAGTTCCCAGGGAGTTTGTTCCAGTTCTCTGGGAGTTTGTTCCAGTTCTCTGGGAGTTTGTTCTAGTTCTCTGGGAGTTTGTTCCAGTTCTCTGGGAGTTTGTTCCAGTTCTCAGGGAGTTTGTTCTAGTTCTCTGGGAGTTTGTTCTAGTTCTCTGGGAGTTAGTTCCAGATCTCTGGGAGTTTGTTCTAGTTCTCTGGGAGTTAGTTCCAGATCTCTGGGAGTTTGTTCTAGTTCTCTGGGAGTTTGTTCCAGTTCTCTGAGAGTTTGTTCCAGTTCTCTGGGAGTTTGTTCTAGTTTCTCTGGGAGTTTGTTCTAGTTCTCTGGGAGTTTGTTCCAGTTCTCTGGGAGTTTGTTCTAGTTCTCTGGGAGTTTGTTCCAGTTCTCAGGGAGTTTGTTCCAGTTCTCTGGTAGTTTGTTCCAGTTCTCTGGGCGTTTGTTCCAGTTCTCAGGGAGTTTGTTCCAGTTCTCTGGGAGTTTGTTCTAATTCTCTGGGAGTTTGTTCCAGTTCTCTGGTAGTTTGTTCCAGTTCTCTGGGCGTTTGTTCCAGTTCTCAGGGAGTTTGTTCCAGTTCTCTGGGAGTTTGTTCTAATTCTCTGGGAGTTTGTTCCAGTTCTCAGGGAGTTAGTTCTAGTCCTCTGGGAGTTTGTTCCAGATCTCTGGGAGTTTGTTCCAGATCTCTGGGAGTTTGTTTCAGGTATCTGGGAGTTTGCTTTAGATCTATGGGTGTCTTTGAGATTTTGGTCTTGTTTTAAGAAAACTATACAAACATTGTCTTATAAAAAAAATTAAATCAAGAAAAAATAAGCAAAATGATCTGCCAATGAAATAAGATAATTCTAGTAAATATTGGACTAATTGTACCAAATAAAACCATTTTCACATGATAAGATTCATTTTGCACCTCAACAGACAGGACAGTTATTGATTGACAGGTGAATTACTGACATCACAGATGCAGGTGCCGTTGCCGACGTCTCCATCGACACAGCTTCCATGGAAGTTACAGGTTCTTCCTGACCAGCTGGGGCAGGCTGCAGAGAAACACACAGCATCACTGTCACACCGGTCCAGTCAGATACTGGTACAAAGGCCACGAGTTCAATATTTTACACTGTGTGATATGAGCTAAACCACAGGAATCAAACTGATCAGTGTTCTGGTTTCACTCAAAGGACCAAATATAAAGATCATATATATGTATCTATGTATTATTATTAATATATATGTTATTATATTAGATAATTACCTCTCCACTCATAATAGTGATGGTGACAATTTAAGACCAACACATTCCCTCTACACAGAACTAAGAATGAACAAGGTCTGAACAAAGCAGAAGAATAAACTAGACTTAAATAAACTAGACTTTAGAAGAATAAACTAGACTTTAATAAACTAGACGTTAATAAACTAGACTTTAGAAGAATAAACTAGACTTTAGAAGAATAAACTAGAGTTTAATAAACTAGACTTTAATAAACTAGACTTTATAAGAATAAACTAGACTTTAATAAACTAGACTTTAGAAGAATAAACTAGACTTTAGAAGAATAAACTAGAGTTTAATAAACTAGACTTTAATAAACTAGACTTTATAAGAATAAACTAGACTTTAATAAACTAGACTTTAGAAGAATAAAGTAGACATTAATGAACTAGACTTTAGAAGAATAAACTAGACTTTGGAAGAATAAACTAGACTTTAATAAACTAGACTTTAGAAGAATAAACTAGACTTTGGAAGAATAAACTAGACTTTAATAAACTAGACTTTAGTAGAATAAACTAGACTTTAGTAGAATAAAGTAGACTTTAGGAGAATAAACTAGACTTTAGTAGAATAAACTAGACTTTAGTAGAATAAACTAGACTTTAGGAGAATAAACTAGACTTTAGGAGAATAAACTAGACTTTAGAAGAATAAACTAGACTTTAGTAGAATAAACTAGACTTTAGAAGAATAAACTAGACTTTATGAGAATAAACTAGACTTTAGTAGAATAAACCAGACTTTTGAAGAATAAACCAGACTTTATGAGAATAAACTAGACTTTAGAAGAATAAACTAGACTTTAGGAGAATAAACCAGACTTTTGAAGAATAAACCAGACTTTATGAGAATAAACTAGACTTTAGAAGAATAAACCAGACTTTATGAGAATAAACTAGACTTTAGAAGAATAAACTAGACTTTAGGAGAATAAACTAGACTTTATGAGAATAAACTAGACTTTAGAAGAATAAACTAGACTTTAGGAGAATAAACCAGACTTTTGAAGAATAAACCAGACTTTATGAGAATAAACTAGACTTTAGAAGAATAAACCAGACTTTATGAGAATAAACTAGACTTTAGAAGAATAAACTAGACTTTAGGAGAATAAACTAGACTTTATGAGAATAAACTAGACTTTAGGAGAATAAACTAGACTTTATGAGAATAAACTAGACTTTAAGAGAATAAACTAGACTTTAGGAGAATAAACTAGACTTTATGAGAATAAACTAGACTTTAGGAGAATAAACTAGACTTTAGGAGAATAAACTAGACTTTAGTAGAATAAACTAGACTTTAGGAGAATAAACTAGACTTTAGGAGAATAAACTAGACTTTAGGAGAATAAACTAGACTTTAGGAGAACAAACTAGACTTTAGGAGAATAAACTAGACTTTAGTAGAATAAACTAGACTTTAGTAGAATAAACTAGACTTTAGGAGAATAAACTAGACTTTATGAGAATAAACTAGACTTTAGGAGAATAAACTAGACTTTAGGAGAACAAACTAGACTTTAGGAGAATAAACTAGACTTTATGAGAATAAACTAGACTTTAGTAGAATAAACTAGACTTTAGGAGAATAAACTAGACTTTATGAGAATAAACTAGACTTTAGTAAACCAGACTTCATAGTTGAGATGAGGTTGTCAGTGGTTTCTTACGTAGACAGAGTGGTCCCCAGTGCTGAGGGCAGCATTGAGGCTGCATGAAGCTCCTCACACAGATGTGGCGACGTCCTCCCAGCTCCAGTTGTCTGCTGCCCATCTGCACCACGTAGCTGCAGAAACACACAACCACAGGTGGAGCCTGACCAGGTGTGTTTGACCTGACCAGGTGTGTTTGACCTGACCAGGTGTGTTTGACCTGACCAGGTGTGTTTGACCTGACTAGGTGTGTTTGACCTGACCAGGTGTGTTTTACCTGACCAGGTGTGTTTTACCTGACTAGGTGTGTTTGACCTGGCCAGGTGTGTTGTACCTGACCAGGTGTGTTTTACCTGACCAGGTGTGTCTGACCTGACTAGGTGTGTTTTACCTGGCCAGGTGTGTTTTACCTGACCAGGTGTGATCCTACCTGCAGTTAATGGTGGCCACTCTGCTGAAGCCGCGGGGGCAGATGCTGCTGGAGATGGCAGCACGAGACGTGCAGGGGGTCTGGACATCAACCGTCTGAGAGGTATCACAGCGACCAGGAGGAGGAGTCTGAGGACGACAGGGACACAGACAGCTTTTAATTTATTTAATCCAGATGTCTGTGACCTGGTCCTAAGGTCACAGCACATGTCACAACTACATTAAATACCAAATTTACACTAAAGCAGCAGAAACAAGTGATTTAGAATGGTAAGAAACACTTTATCTGATGGTAAAGTGTAATATGCATTAATATTTAAACTACAGGTGCAGTAGAAATAAAATATGTTAAAATACAAAGATGTAGTTATTTAGAATAATAAATGTAAAATATATGCAATATATATTAAGAATTAAAACATAAAATATGGCAGCAATAAATAACTAGTAAATAAATAACTATAGTAAATATATAAAACTAGTCAAATCTCCTCTCTCTGCTCTACTTCCTGTTCCCTCCTCCCTCCCCCTAGTGGCTGTTGCTATGGTAACTACCTCATTAACAATCATTAGGTCTGATCTGAACCAGTTAAACTGGTAAAAAGAGTCTGATTCTGGACTAATGTTGATCTAGTGCAGTAGTAGTAGTAGTAGTAGTAGTAGTAGTAGTAGTAGTAGTAGTAGTAGTAGTAGCAGTAGTAGCAGTAGTAGTAGTAGTAGTAGTAGCAGTAGTAGTAGTAGTAGTAGTAGTAGTAGTAATAGTAGCAGCAGTAGTAGCAGCAGCAGCAGCAGTAGTAGTAGTAGTAGTAGCAGTAGTAGTAGTAGTAATAGTAGCAGCAGTAGTAGCAGTAGTAGCAGCAGCAGCAGCAGTAGTAGTAGTAGTACAAACATGTTTAGTAGTAAATGACATCACCAACAAAGCAGCAGGATGCTAGTTACCTAGTTACCTAGTTGTAGTTACCTCGTTACCTAGTTGTAGTTACCTTGTTACCTAGTTATCTAGTTGTAGATACCTCGTTACCTAGTTACCTAGTTGTAGTTACCTAGTTGTAGTTACCTCGTTACCTAGTTATCTAGTTGTAGTTACCTAGTTACCTAGTTGTAGTTACCTCGTTACTTAGTTGTAGTTACCTAGTTCTAGTTACCTCGTTACCTAGTTACCTAGTTGTAGTTACCTAGTTGTAGTTACCTAGTTGTAGTTACCTAGTTACTTAGTTGTAGTTACCTAGTTGTAGTTACCTTGTTACCTAGTTACCTAGATACCTAGATACCTAGTTGTAGTTACCTCGTTACCTAGTTATCTAGTTGTAGTTACCTAGTTACCTAGTTGTAGTTACCTCGTTACCTAGTTGTAGTTACCTAGTTACCTCGTTGTAGTTACCTAGTTGTAGTTACCTCGTTACCTAGTTGTAGTTACCTATTTACCTAGTTGTAGTTACCTAGTTGTAGTTACCTCGTTACCTAGTTGTAGTTACCTAGTTACCTAGTTGTAGTTACCTCGTTACCTAGTTGTAGTTACCTAGTTACCTCGTTGTAGTTACCTAGTTGTAGTTACCTCGTTACCTAGTTGTAGTTACCTATTTACCTAGTTGTAGTTACCTAGTTGTAGTTACCTCGTTACCTAGTTGTAGTTACCTAGTTACCTAGTTGTAGTTACCTAGTTACCTAGTATCCTAGTTGTAGTTACATAGTTACCTAGTTGTAGTTACCTAGTTGTAGTTACCTCGTTACCTAGTTACCTAGATGTAGTTACCTAGTTGTAGTTACCTCGTTACCTACTCATCTAGTTGTAGTTACCAGTTACCTAGTTGGAGTTACCTCGTTACCTAGTTGGAGTTACCTAGTTGTAGTTACCTCGTTACCTAGTTACCTGGTTGTAGTTACCTAGTATCCTAGTTGTAGTTACATAGTTCCCTAGTTGTAGTTACCTAGTTCCCTAGTTGTAGTTACCTAGTTACCTGGTTGTAGTTCCCTAGTTCCCTAGTTGTAGTTACCTAGTTACCTGGTTGTAGTTACCTAGTTCCCTAGTTGTAGTTACCTAGTTACCTGGTTGTAGTTACCTAGTATCCTAGTTGTAGTTACATAGTTACCTAGTTGTAGTTACCTAGTTACCTGGTTGTAGTTACATAGTTACCTGGTTGTAGTTACCTAGTATCCTAGTTGTAGTTACATAGTTACCTAGTTACCTAGTTGTAGTTACCTAGTTCCCTAGTTGTAGTTACCTAGTTACCTGGTTGTAGTTACATAGATACCTAGTTGTAGTTAGATAGTTACCTAGTTCTCTAGTTGTAGTTACATAGTTCCCTAGTTGTAGTTACCTAGTTACCTGGTTGTAGTTACCTAGTATCCTAGTTGTAGTTACATAGTTACCTAGTTCCCTAGTTGTAGTTACATAGTTACCTAGTTCCCTAGTTGTAGTTACATAGTTCCCTAGTTGTAGTTACCTAGTTACCTGGTTGTAGTTACCTAGTATCCTAGTTGTAGTTACATAGTTACCTAGTTCCCTAGTTGTAGTTACCTAGTTGTAGTTACCTAGTTACCTGGTTGTAGTTACATAGTTACCTAGTTGTAGTTAGATAGTTACCTAGTTCCCTAGTTGTAGTTACATAGTTCCCTAGTTGTAGTTACATAGTTCCCTAGTTGTAGTTACCTAGTTACCTGGTTGTAGTTACATAGTTACCTAGTTGTAGTTACATAGTTCCCTAGTTGTAGTTACCTAGTTACCTGGTTGTAGTTACCTAGTTACCTAGTTGTAGTTACATAGTTCCCTAGTTGTAGTTACCTAGTTACCTGGTTGTAGTTACCTAGTTACCTAGTTGTAGTTACATAGTTCCCTGGTTGTAGTTACCTAGTTACCTGGTTGTAGTTACCTAGTTACCTAGTTGTAGTTACATAGTTCCCTAGTTGTAGTTACCTAGTTACCTGGTTGTAGTTACCTAGTTCCCTAGTTGTAGTTACATAGTTCCCTAGTTGTAGTTACCTAGTTACCTGGTTGTAGTTACCTAGTTACCTAGTTCCCTAGTTGTAGTTACCTAATTACCTAGTTCCCTAGTTGTAGTTACCTAGTTACCTAGTTCCCTAGTTGTAGTTACCTAGTTACCTAGTTCCCTAGTTGTAGTTACCTTGTTACCTAGTTCCCTAGTTGTAGTTACCTAATTACCTAGTTCCCTAGTTGTAGTTACCTAGTTCCCTAGTTGTAGTTACCTAGTTACCTAGTTCCCTAGTTGTAGTTACCTTGTTACCTAGTTCCCTAGTTGTAGTTACCTTGTTACCTAGTTACCTAGTTGTAGTTACCTAATTACCTAGTTCCCTAGTTGTAGTTACCTAATTACCTAGTTCCCTAGTTGTAGTTACCTAGTTACCTAGTTCCCTAGTTGTAGTTACCTTGTTACCTAGTTCCCTAGTTGTAGTTACCTTGTTACCTAGTTCCCTAGTTGTAGTTACCTAATTACCTAGTTCCCTAGTTGTAGTTACATTTAACCTCAGGCTGAGATTTAAAGGCAGCTGCAGACATGAGTTGACAACTATTACCAGTTTATTCATTGACAATCACTTCATAGATTAGTCATTTAACAGGAATATGTCTAAATTCTCTGATCCACAACATTTATAAACCAAATAACTGATCAATCCTTTCAATAATCAATAGATGAATCAACCATGAAAACAGCCATTAGTTGCAGCTCATTATCAACATAAAGATGATATTTAATGAATAATAAAATGAACTAAAGTCCTCAACAGTGAATCAGCTTTAATTCACTTTAAACAACAGATATTTATCACATATAAAAGTGACTTGATGTGCTTTAACAATGAGATAAATGGTTGTTCCAGCAGATGAAGAATCATCAGAATAATCAGGTCTGCTGCTGATAAACTACAGCACAGATTCATATATTCTACAGTGATTAAAGGGTGATTCCGTCACTCGAGGTCAGAGTCAATGAGAACACAGAGTTTACACTGATCCAGAGATAATTCACATCAGGTCATTGCTTTTATCTGCTTTGAGTTTTACATCAGTTTGAATCAAATATTAATAATAATAATAATATGTGGAGGTAACTGGACATTTTATTTTATTCATGGTGTCTTCCTGTGTAAATAAAGCTTCATTATGTTGTTGTTTAGTCATGAACAGAGTCTTCGGAGGTTTTACTGCTTCATGTCTTCCTGTCTGTCTTCTTCCACATGGTTTTAATGTATTAATGTGTTCAGCTGCTCCACCTGCATCTAAACTACCATTTACAGCAGTAACGTTTATCACTGTGATCTGTTCTGTCATTTAAACTCAATAAATACACGTTTTACACTGAACCTAAACCACCATCTGTAACTAACTTCACCTTCACTGGGTTTGTTACAGGT
The DNA here is from genome assembly GCA_030544235.1 of Lepturacanthus savala. Classification (NCBI taxonomy): domain Eukaryota; kingdom Metazoa; phylum Chordata; class Actinopteri; order Scombriformes; family Trichiuridae; genus Lepturacanthus; species Lepturacanthus savala. The sequence goes on from CM060463.1 coordinate 38,215,474, forward strand.
CAGGGGTCACGATATCACATCTGTACAACTTTCATCCACCCTGACCTCTGACCTCTGACCCCTGACTTCAGAGTGATATATATATAGATATACTAATAAGTAGGGATAAGTCAGGGATATTATTTACATGAGTGCTTTTAATATTTGGTCTGAATTTAAATGAAATAAGTAAAAGTTCCCTTTGATTTTACTAATAATAGTTTATTAGGTTTATTACGCTAAAAATATAAGAATCTTTTTAGTGCAGTTCTTCTTTGCTAATGTTAGCATCCAGGCTAAGCTACGCTGAGTAACTAGGTAGCATGTTAGCGTCTTCATTTAAACTCCTAGTGGTGAGTTGTTCTGGGACAGAAAGACTGGTATTGTGTTGGTTTCTGCTGATTATTCTATAATCTGTGTCCTGGAGGACAGTATCACTGGAAGTTATATTCCTGGTTTTATATCAGGATTTCACTGGACCCTTAGTCTTTCTGTAAAACCGTGACAGTCCTTTCATTCATTTAGTGATGGTTTGATGGTCTAGAACCAGACGGGTCCACGTGGACATCATGGATTTATAGGTAATAAAGATATATCATCTCCTACCTGTTGTTGCAGTGACGTCTGTGGACAGAGCAGCAGCATCAGCAGCAGCATGGTTCACATCCAGGAGAAAATCCAACCTGTTGAGCAGGACAGCCACCAGCAGAAAACACAGATCCAGGCACAGTTAGGTCCTAACCTCCTTATCTAGTCTGGAGCTCAACCTGCTCTAACAACTACAGGAAAAAACACAGAGATAACAACATCCTCTGTCCTGGAAAAACAAACCAGCACAAAACTGTCCACTGCAGCTCAAATAGTTTACACACAGCAACGTGTAGAAAAGTCCTGTAAAGTGCAGGATCAACACTGGTCTACAACACCAACAGTCCTGTTTATAAAGGAACTGACCAACAGATCCAGCACACATTCAACTCTGGTTCAGTCCAGGAGGCAGAAAGAAGCTGGAGACACGACTGCTGCTGCTTGTTACTGCTGCTGCTGCTGCTGCTGCTGCTGCTGTTACTGCTGCTGCTGCTCTGGACAGGACCAGGAAGAAAGAACAGGAAGAACCTCCCAGCAGGGTCAGCCCTGCTGGAGCAGCAGCAGTGTTAGCAGCAGCAGTGTTAGCAGCAGCAGAAAGAACAGAGGAAGAACCTCCCAGCAGGGTCAGCCCTGCTGGAGCAGCAGCAGTGTTAGCAGCAGCAGTGTTAGCAGCAGCAGAAAGAACAGAGGAAGAACCTCCCAGCAGGGTCAGCCCTGCTGGAGCAGCAGCAGTGTTAGCAGCAGCAGTGTTAGCAGCAGCAGAAAGAACAGAGGAAGAACCTCCCAGCAGGGTCAGCCCTGCTGGAGCAGCAGCAGTGTTAGCAGCAGCAGTGTTAGCAGCAGCAGTGTTAGCAGCAGCAGAAAGAACAGAGGAAGAACCTCCCAGCAGGGTCAGCCCTGCTGGAGCAGCAGCAGTGTTAGCAGCAGCAGTGTTAGCAGCAGCAGAAAGAACAGAGGAAGAACCTCCCAGCAGGGTCAGCCCTGCTGGAGCAGCAGCAGTGTTAGCAGCAGCAGAAAGAACAGAGGAAGAACCTCCCAGCAGGGTCAGCCCTGCTGTAGCAGCAGCAGTAATAGTGTTAGCAGCAGCAGAAAGTACAGAGGAAGAGGGTCAGCAGGGTCAGCCCTACTGAAACAGCAGCAGGAACAGGGTTAGCAGCAGCAGTGTTAGCAGCAGCAGTAATAGGGTTAAATCACATGCAAACACACAAACAACCACACTGAGGGTTAGAGAAGTGTCTGATATTTATTTCTGTTGTTTCTCTGTAAAATGTTTTTCTTTGTTTTTTTTCCTTCTTCAAACGCTGAGAAAAGTTCATGAAGTTAGTTTTGGGAGGTTGAAAGTGTTTTATTGTTGTTATTTATTGTTGTTATTTATTGTT
>CM060463.1:38219919-38349919 GCA_030544235.1 Lepturacanthus savala
GGTGTGTTATTACTGGTGTGTTATTATGGTGTGTTATTACTGGTGTGTTATTATGGTGTGTTATTACTGGTGTGTTATTATGGTGTGTTATTATGGTGTGTTATTACTGGTGTGTTATTACTGGTGTGTTATTATGGTGTGTTATTACTGGTGTGTTATTACTGGTGTGTTATTATGGTGTGTTATTACTGGTGTGTTATTACTGGTGTGTTATTACTGGTGTGTTATTATGGTGTGTTATTACTGGTGTGTTATTACTGGTGTGTTATTATGGTGTGTTATTACTGGTGTGTTATTATGGTGTGTTATTATGGTGTGTTATTACTGGTGTGTTATTATGGTGTGTTATTACTGGTGTGTTATTATGGTGTGTTATTACTGGTGTGTTATTATGGTGTGTTATTATGGTGTGTTATTATGGTGTGTTATTACTGGTGTGTTATTATGGTGTGTTATTACTGGTGTGTTATTATGGTGTGTTATTATGGTGTGTTATTATGGTGTGTTATTATGGTGTGTTATTACTGGTGTGTTATTATGGTGTGTTATTATGGTGTGTTATTATGGTGTGTTATTACTGGTGTGTTATTACTGGTGTGTTATTACTGGTGTGTTATTATGGTGTGTTATTATGGTGTGTTATTACTGGTGTGTTATTATGGTGTGTTATTACTGGTGTGTTATTATGGTGTGTTATTACTGGTGCGTTATTACTGGTGCGTTATTACTGGTGCGTTATTATGGTGCGTTATTACTGGTGCGTTATTATGGTGTGTTATTACTGGTGTGTTATTATGGTGTGTTATTACTGGTGTGTTATTATGGTGTGTTATTACTGGTGTGTTATTACTGGTGTGTTATTATGGTGTGTTATTACTGGTGTGTTATTATGGTGTGTTATTACTGGTGTGTTATTATGGTGTGTTATTACTGGTGTGTTATTATGGTGTGTTATTACTGGTGTGTTATTACTGGTGTGTTATTATGGTGTGTTATTATGGTGTGTTATTACTGGTGTGTTATTATGGTGCGTTATTATGGTGCGTTATTACTGGTGTGTTATTATGGTGTGTTATTATGGTGTGTTATTATGGTGCGTTATTATGGTGCGTTATTACTGGTGTGTTATTATGGTGTGTTATTATGGTGTGTTATTACTGGTGTGTTACCAGGGTTATTACCAGTGTTATTACCAGTGTGTTATTACCAGTGTGTTATTACCAGTGTTATTACCAGTGTGTTATTACCAGCGTTATTAGCAGCGTTATTACCTGTGTTATTACCAGTGTTATTACCAGTGTTATTACCAGTGTTATTACCAGGGTTATTACCAGTGTGTTATTACCAGTGTGTTATTACCAGTGTTATTACCAGTATTATTACCAGTATTATTACCAGTGTTATTACCAGTGTGTTATTACCAGTGTTATTAGCAGCGTTATTACGTGTGTTATTACCAGTGTTATTGCCAGTGTTATTACCAGTGTTATTACCAGTGTTATTACCAGTGTTATTACCAGTGTTATTACCAGTGTGTTATTACCAGTGTGTTATTACCAGTGTTATATTACCAGTGTGTTATTACCAGTGTTATTACCAACGTGTTATTACCAACTTGTTATTACCAGCGTTATTACCAGTGTTATTACCAGTGTTATTACCAGTGTTATTACCAGTGTTATTACCAGTATTATTACCAGTGTTATTACCAGTGTTATTACCAGTGTTATTACCAGTATTATTACCAGTGTTATTACCAGTGTTATTACCAGTGTTATTACCAGTGTTATTACCTGTGATATTACCAGTGTGTTATTACCAGTGTGTTATTACCAGTGTTATTACCAGTGTGTTATTACCAGTGTTATTACCAGTGTGTTATTACCAGTGTGTTATTACCAGTGTGTTATTACCAGTGTTATTACCAGTGTTATTACCAGTATTATTACCAGTGTGTTATTACCAGTGTGTTATTACCAGTGTGTTATTACCAGTGTGTTATTACCAGTGTTATTACCAGTGTTATTACCAGTGTTATTACCAGTGTGTTATTACCAGTGTTATTACCAGGGTTATTACCAGTGTTATTACCAGTGTTATTACCAGGGTTATTACCAGGGTTATTACCAGTGTTATTACCAGTGTTATTACCAGTGTTATTACCAGTGTTATTACCAGTATTATTACCAGTGTTATTACCAGTGTTATTACCAGTGTTATTACCAGTGTTATTACCTGTGATATTACCAGTGTGTTATTACCAGTGTGTTATTACCAGTGTTATTACCAGTGTGTTATTACCAGTGTTATTACCAGTGTGTTATTACCAGTGTGTTATTACCAGTGTGTTATTACCAGTGTTATTACCAGTGTTATTACCAGTATTATTACCAGTGTGTTATTACCAGTGTGTTATTACCAGTGTGTTATTACCAGTGTGTTATTACCAGTGTTATTACCAGTGTTATTACCAGTGTTATTACCAGTGTGTTATTACCAGTGTTATTACCAGGGTTATTACCAGTGTTATTACCAGTGTTATTACCAGGGTTATTACCAGGGTTATTACCAGTGTTATTACCAGTGTTATTACCAGTGTTATTACCAGTGTTATTACCAACTTGTTATTACCAGCGTGTTATTACCAGCGTGTTATTACCAGCGTGTTATTACCAGTGTTATTACCAGGGTTATTACCAGTGTTATTACCAGTGTTATTACCAGTGATATTACCAGTGTTATTACCAGTGTTATTACCAGTGTTATTACCAGTGTTATTACCAGGGTTATTACCAGTGTTATTACCAGTGTTATTACCAGTGTTATTACCAGTGTTATTACCAGGGTTATTACCAGGGTTATTACCAGTGTTATTACCAGTGTTATTACCAGTGTTATTACCAGTGTGTTATTACCAGGGTTATTACCAGGGTTATTACCAGTGTTATTACCAGTGTTATTACCAGTGTGTTATTACCAGTGTTATTACCAGTGTTATTACCAGGGTTATTACCAGTGTTATTACCAGTGTTATTACCAGTGTTATTACCAGGGTTATTACCAGGGTTATTACCAGTGTGTCATTACCAGTGTTATTACCAGTGTTATTACCAGTGTTATTACCAGTGTTATTACCAGTGTGTTATTACCAGTGTGTTATTACCAGTGTTATTACCAGTGTTATTACCAGTGTTATTACCAGTGAGCTGCAGAGCAGAGGGATTGTGAGAAGCCTCGTGTTCATTAACAGGAAGTTTTGGGTGGATTTCCTGCTCGGTCCCTGTGGGCTGCAGAGATCTGGACGGATTTCCTCGTCCTCTGTGTTCACAGAGAGAAACAGAACAAATGTCAGAGCTGACTTTCTTTCCTGTTTAAATTTAGTTGGACTCCAAGAACTGATGACAGATGCAGCGAGAGGAATGAGCAGAGAGGAGGGGTGAAAGGTCAAAATGCAAGCAGCAGAACAATCGCAGGAAGCTGACACAGCCAGTCCAGGCCAGAGAGTCGATGCCTTGCTCACTGGCTCTGACCTGCACTCATTCACCCTCACATTCTAACTTGTTCTGCACTTTACTCAGAAAATAAATCCTGAAAACTGAAGCTTCTCTCTGCACTTCCAGCTTTGTGGCTGTGTCATTAATATTAATGAGCCTCTCCTCTGATTGGTTGATTTGAAAGGCTTTGTGTAGAACATCAAGACGTTCATATAACCAACACATTAAAATCTGCTAATATATGATATAGAACCTTTAATGACATTTATTAAGAATCTGAAATGTTTAAATCTGTTTAAGATGAATGAAAAGTCAAACATTGTCACCATGGTGAGGTTTCCTGTTTTATTTTGAAAATATGAACTCTCCTCTCATTTCAGAACACTTGCCCTGACCCACCTGTCTGATCAATAATGAGCTGATTACAGATCAGCTGAGTATTGATCTGATCAGCTGATCACCAATCAGTTCATTACTGATCAGCTGATCACCAATCAGTTCATTACTGATCAGCTGATCACCAATCAGCTGATTATTGATCTGATCAGCTGATCACCAATCAGTTCATTACTGATCAGCTGATCACCAATCAGCGTCTCCATCTTAATTCTCAGGTGTAGTTTCTGTTCATAGCTGTAGATTTGTTCCTCTTTATCATCTACATTAAATTCTCATTCATAGTTTTTGTTTATATTTTATAGTTTTATTTTCCTCTTTATGACTGATTGTCAGTTTGAGATAAAGTTTCATAACTCACCTTGGATCCTCTGTTTTTGGTGTGAGTTGATTTATTTCATTCGTTCCTCCTCTCAGAGGGATATTTTTATTTTTGCTGTAGTGATTAGTTTTTTAGTGATTTTTTATTTTCCATTTCCTCAGATGTTTCTGTTTATTGTGTCTCAGTAATTTCATAGCTATTCATTTGTTATGTGTGTCTGGTTCAATAAGTTACTACCCATTAAATACTCTATATTAATGTTGTTTTTAGGTATTTGACCAACAAAGCAGTTGCATTTCCTGCCAGTGTTTTACATGGAGTCCAGACAGAGGGATTACACTCTCCTCTCACCTCTTCACAGATGATATCAGGTCCATGATGTATGTGTGGTATCATCAGCTGGAGATAACGCGTGTCCCTGGCTGATACGGTGAATTATTCTGGATGGGACTTCTGAGCTGCTGATTAAATAACCGGCAGGAAACCAAAGAGAAGTACGTGACGAAGGCGTGATTAGGGTTATCCTCGTTAGGGATAACAGCGACACGCTGACCCCGACACACGGAGCAGAATCCACTGCTGACTGCAGGAAAACACAGAACAACAAGAATGGAGGTGCAGCAGAGACCTGAGGCAGAGGTCGTGGACGTCTGGGGCCTGTGTTCTGGTGACCATCTCAGAAAAAGCCTCCAATCAGCACTCTGAGCCCGAAAACAGCCGAGCAGGCAAGAAACAGCATTAAAGAGAAGAGGAAGTGAGAAAGGATTTACTATCAGTGTCACATCCCTCTGCTGCAGCTGTGTCTGCTGTTTATCCACAGATTAACACCATTCAACACAATCTAATGTGTTGGACAACACGGTGACACATGATGATGCATTGAAATATACTTTAATTCATTTATAACTGTAAACATTCATAATGATCTATAACTGTAGGTTGGAATTTATTACAATCACTGTTCTAAGGATCATTGCATTATAATGTAAATGAATTAATCTGAGTAGTTACTGCTGTTTTAATTCAAGTTGTATAATTATAACATCTAATTATTACATTATAAGATGGTTATAAGTCTCAGATATATATCTACTGGATTTATGCAAGAAGATAAATAAATAACAGACTGAATATTCCAATTATACACCAGTGTATTAAACATTAATAGTATTAAACATTAATAGTGTTAAACATTAATAGTATTAAACATTAATAGTGTTAAACATTAATAGTGTTAAACATTAATAGTATTAAACATTAATAGTGTTAAACGTTAATAGTGTTAAACGTTAATAGTGTTAAACGTTAATAGTATTAAACGTTAATAGTGTTAAACGTTAATAGTGTTAAACGTTAATAGTGTTAAACGTTAATAGTGTTAAACGTTAATAGTGTTAAACGTTAATAGTGTTAAACGTTAATAGTGTTAAACGTTAATAGTGTTAAACGTTAATAGTGTTAAACGTTAATAGTGTTAAACGTTAATAGTGTTAAACGTTAATAGTGTTAAACATTAATAGTATTAAACATTAATAGTATTAAACATTAATAGTATTAAACATTAATAGTATTAAACATTAATAGTATTAAACATTAATAGTGTTAAACGTTAATAGTGTTAAACATTAATAGTGTATTATAACACACTACGATGTTTGACCTGCAGCTATGAAGCATGATGTTGTTACATATTTATATAATGTGTTGTGATTATTGTTATAAATTATTCTATTATAGTTATATACAGTTATAGTTACAGTGTTATAATCACATTATAATGTTTATTATATATTAGAGACGCAGTCTTCATTAGTAAAACATGTTATTAAATGTATCTTAATGTTGGTAGTTAACACACAACTAATTAGATTAAATTAGATCATATATTAAATTAGATTATATATTAAATTAGATCATATATTAAATTAGATTATATATTAAATTAGATCATATATTAAATTAGATTATATATTAAATTAGATCATATATTAAATTAGATCATATATTAAATTAGATCATATATTAAATTAGATTATATATTAAATTAGATCATATATTAAATTAGATTATATATTAAATTAGATTATATATTAAATTAGATCATATATTAAATTAGATTAGGTCAGATAAAATTAGATAAGACTATTGATCTTTTGGGAGAATCCTCTGGGAAACTGAAGTTCCAACACATCACACACAGACTGATATTTACCCTCTATTATTTATTTATTTATATTTTATTATTATTTATCCTGTATTATTTAGTATCATAATAAGGTATTAATGGAGAAATGACTTGTACCAAGTTATTTTGATGCATGTTGTGGATTATTTGTATAAAATCGCCTCCACATTTCTCATCTCTGAACTTTAATCTATGTTTTAATCTTCTTGATGTTTAATTTATTTCCTGTATTCTTTACTTGTTTTAGCACCTTGAGATTCTGGAGGGAAAATACCTGATAAATGCTCCTTAAAACTGTATTTTAAAACCTTTTTTTCTCATTTTTTCAAACATTATTTGTCACTGACCCTTGAACCAAACCATGGATGAAGCAGAGGCTAATCTAATGGAGGCTAATCTGATGGAGGCTAATCTGATGGAGGCTAATCTGATGGAGGCTAATCTGATTTAAACCTTAGCTTAAGGTGCCAAACTAGCTGGAGTGCTAATGCTAAGCTAACCTGAAACAGTCTTCCTCAGTACTAATAAATAATAGTTTGTTAATGGAGAGGATAAATAAATAACTTACGTCAGGTAGCTATTAGCGGTTAGCTTCAGCTCCCGTTGCTAAGGGTAACTTCAGGAAATGGCGGGAGAGTAAGGTGGTGATGACGTCACGTACGCGGATTTGGAGTCTTATAATGACTACTACTACTAATTTCGTAGTCTTTAACTCTTTTTTTTACTTACAATTGAATCTTTTAGATAAATAACACCATATGTGTGATAAATGGCACAAATCAAACCGGATCAGAGGAGTTTTTGTTTTTTTTTCCGCCTTTTGTCCAATAAGTGATGCGTCAGCCCAGTCGCCATCTTGGGAGGGGCAGGATGCTCCGTGAACACACTGGATAAATAATCACTATATGACGGTTATTAAATTATTTGATTGATTTCAGTGAGTCGGTTTTATTTTCAATGATTTTTGATCATATATATTAATATAATTATAATGTAATTATCTCCTCGTGTCTCTTCTCCATGTTTGGCTACGTTCTCATTTTGCGTTGAACGCCGGGTTGACCCATCCAAGATGGCGGCCCATCGGCTAAGCTAGTAGTAGCTTATTAACATCTTTATTTACAGCCGTTACCTCAACTGTTGGTAACCTGTAGCTGATTATTACAGCTAACATGTTAACACTAATTAACCTAATTAACAGTGATAACTATCAATCTGAACAGGTAGTTTAATCAATTTGAACCATAGTTGTTGATTCTAAATTAAAAAAAAATCACTATAGCAACTAAAACCAAACTGTTTTAGTTGCTATAGTAACCAAAGTGTTACAGCTGTAAAATCGAACCTTTAACAAAACCTGACCAAAGTTTAACCATATATATATATATATATATATATATATATATATATATATATATATATATATATATATATATATATATATATATATATATATATATATATATATATATATATATATAAATAAAACTAATGGTATAATAGAGTAAACAGCAGGCACCAGATTAATGAAGTTGAGAACACTGATTAGTGTCAGCCCTGCAGGAGAAGTGATCAACATGTTTTCCAGAAAAAGTCTCCTCAGCTTTACAGAAACCCCCAAAAAAACACTGTGCCACTTTGTTCCAAACACAAATTGAGCTTTAATGTAAAAGTTCCAGCTCTGATTAATGATAGGTCACTTCCTTTTATTGCAGGTTTCTTAGTTTTTGCCATGACAGCAGAGACTGGAAGTGAAATCCATCAGCTGACGTGCTGCGGTGCCAGCGGGGGTCAGCTGGTGTTTAGTGCTGATCACACGGTTCTGGGTACAGTATGAGGTCTGGGTGAGTGGCCCTGAACAGGAACCAGCCAAACTGTACCAGCAGCAGCAGCAGCAGCATCTCCCACAGACAGGAAACAGGAAGTCCAACCAGCTGGAAGGTGCCGAGTCATCAGAAACCTCAGGGCGACGACAGACGGACGTGCTGATGACAACTGTTGAACTGTGTGTTACACACGGAGGTTTCTGGGCTGCAGCCAGGAGGTAGAACTCACCCAGGTCAGGAGCTGAAACATCGAGAAAACCCCAGAAACACAGCGGCACTGGTCTGGATCCATCAGTGCATCAGTTGAGTGGCGTTCCCACGGGTCCATGTGACTCACTTCCTGTTAGTGAAGCCGTCACGCTGCGGTTTTTCAGTTGAAAAGTGCCCAGACTGTGGTTAAATTCTGCTGATTTTCGAGGAAAAGCCACTTTAGCAAAGAGGAATTATGGTTCCCTTGTTGTTTTAATTCTCATTACAATCCAGTGGCATTCCCCTTTAACAAGACAACAGCAACATGAGACTAAACAGGGGTGAAGGGCGGCGCCCACCACTACTCCATGTGTCAATAAGATAATATACAACAGGATAAAACAATAAAATAATACTGGATGATAATGGACCAGGACCTTCAGGATTAGTACAAAACCAGTCTGTCCCATAGCAACAAGTATATTAAAATTAGATTAATACAAAGCTTCAATATACACTTCATTAATACTGATTTATCAATTAGAATGTGCAAGGAATTCAATGTTCAGAGCAGATTGTACTGAGCAGCTGTGTGTGTGTGTGTGTGTGTGTGTGTGTGTGTGTGTGTGTGTGTGTGTGTGTGTGTGAATCCTCTCATCACCTCAGAGTCAGACTGAACACACGTAGAAATGCAAACATATAAAACTAGTTGTTATTTTTGGTTTTCAGAGCAACGTTACAGCAACAAGCTGCTGGTTTATTTATTAGTTTTATTGAGATCAGTGAAGTTTCTGATAAACTGATGATGAAGATGATGATGATGATGATGATGTTCTCATCTGACTCTGGAGAGAATAAAGGATTCATCAAACAGGACAAAGCAGCAGCTTTGTCCTGTTCAGCAGCAGCTCCCCCTGCTGGCAGCCTGTCTATCTGGTTCTGGTTCTGGTTCTGGTCCTGTCAGACCTCCATCACCCTGAGCCTCCTCCCAGTTCAGTAGAGTCAGTTTCTGCTGCCATCAGCTCTTTGTGATGTCACATGTTCCTGGTGACGTTTAAGTGCTTTCATTTTCTTCCCTTTCATCCTGTGATCAGTAAAACTAAAGGACTAAAGGTTCATTCTGCTTCAGTCAGTTGGACCAGCTGGACCTGATCCTGGAGCTGCTGGACCTGATCCTGGACCTGCTGGACCTGATCCTGGACCAGCTGGACCTGATCCTGGAGCTGCTGGACCTGATCCTGGACCTGCTGGACCTGATCCTGGACCAGCTGGACCTGATCCTGGAGCTGCTGGACTCTCCTGGTTCTGATCAGCAGCAGCAGCTTATTGATCAGCAGCAGCAGCTTATTGATCAGCAGCAGCAGCTTATTGATCAGCAGCAGCTTATTGATCAGCAGCAGCTTATTGATCAGCAGCAGCTTATTGATCAGCAGCAGCTTATTGATCAGCAGCAGCTTATACTGGGACATTTTAGTCCCTGACTGATTCTGACTTTATTTATTCTACTCACAATAATCAGGGATAATGTCACAGACTCAGCATCATTATATTAAATAGAATTAACCCCAGTTTTCCTGCATATAAATGTGGTTTTTCTTCTTATTTTATACTGGACATTTTAGTGACTGTAACACAAACATGTTCATAAACAGGAAACGTTCATCCCATGTTTAATTATTTTAGGTTCATTCTACTTAAAGGATTAAATAGATACGACACACGTCAGGGCTGAAAGTCATTCAATAAAGGGAACCTCTGTCTTTGTTACTGACAAATAAAACTATGACTGACTTTCATTAAGTAGAAAATGGCTTAGACGTTGGTAACCATGGTTACCGGTGGGTTTAATGGGTTAAACTAATGAAGATGGTGTTTTTTTAATTATTAGTAATAATATCAAGAAGGAACTTTGACTTATTTCATGTAAATAGCAACATCCCTGACTTATTGTGAGTAGTGGATTATTCTCTCACTCCAGGGGTCCAGTCCTGGTCCTGCAGGACTGGGTGGGTCCAGGTTTTAGTCCCAACCAAGCCTCAACACTCCTGAGTCATTAATAAAGACCTTATCAGGCTGTTGCTGCTGGTTGGAACTAAAACCTGGACCCACACCAGACCTCTAGGACCTGGACCCACACCAGACCTCCAGGACCTGGAAGCCACACCAGACCTCCAGGACCAGGATCCAGAAGACCTCCAGGACCTGGACCCACCTAGATCTCCAGGACGAGGATCTCGACCAGACCTCTAGGACCAGTGACCAGTGACTTGTCTACCAGTATTTGCTGCTGTAGACTATTTAACACACAGCTAGTGTGTGTGTGTGTGTGTGTGTGTCTACGTGTGTGTGTGTGTCTACGTGTGTGTGTCTGTGTCTACGTGTGTGTGTGTGTGTGTCTACATGTGTGTGTGTGTGTCTACGTGTGTGTGTGTGTCTACGTGTGTGTGTGTCTACGTGTGTGTGTGTGTCTACGTGTGTGTGTGTGTGTGTGTGTCTACGTGTGTGTGTGTGTGTGTGTCTACGTGTGTGTGTGTGTGTGTGTCTACGTGTGTGTGTGTGTGTCTACGTGTGTGTGTGTGTGTCTACGTGTGTGTGTGTGTCTACGTGTGTGTGTGTGTGTCTACGTGTGTGTGTGTGTGTCTACGTGTGTGTGTGTGTGTCTACGTGTGTGTGTGTGTGTCTACGTGTGTGTGTGTGTGTCTACGTGTGTGTGTGTGTGTCTACGTGTGTGTGTCTACGTGTGTGTGTCTACGTGTGTGTCTACGTCTGTGTGTGTGTGTCTACGTGTGTGTGTGTGTGTCTACGTGTGTGTGTGTGTGTCTACGTGTGTGTGTGTGTGTCTACGTGTGTGTGTGTGTGTGTCTACGTGTGTGTGTGTGTCTACGTGTGTGTGTGTGTGTGTGTGTGTGTGTGTGTGTGTGTCTGTGTGTGTGTGTGTGTCTACATGTGTGTGTGTGTGTGTGTGTGTGTGTGTCTGTGTGTGTGTGTGTGTCTACATGTGTGTGTGTGTGTGTGTGTGTGTGTGTCTGTGTGTGTCTGTGTGTGTCTGTGTGTGTCTGTGTGTGTGTGTGTGTGTCTACATGTGTCTGTGTGTGTGTGTGTGTGTGTCTACGTGTGTGTGTGTGTGTGTGTGTGTGTGTGTCTGTGTGTGTCTGTGTGTGTCTGTGTGTGTCTGTGTGTGTGTGTGTGTCTACATGTGTGTGTGTGTGTGTGTGTGTGTGTGTCTGTGTGTGTCTGTGTGTGTGTGTGTGTGTGTCTACATGTGTGTGTGTGTGTGTGTGTGTGTGTCTGTGTGTGTGTGTGTGTGTCTACATGTGTCTGTGTGTGTGTGTGTGTGTGTCTACGTGTGTGTGTGTGTGTGTGTGTGTGTGTGTGTCTACATGTGTGTGTGTGTGTGTGTGTGTGTCTACATGTGTGTGTGTGTGTCTACATGTGTGTGTGTGTGTGTGTGTGTGTGTGTGTGTGTGTCTGTGTGTGTGTGTGTGTGTGTGTGTGTGTGTGTGTCTACATGTGTGTGTGTGTGTGTGTGTGTGTGTGTGTGTGTGTGTGTGTCTACAGTCTGTCCCTGTTACTGTTCCGTTTCTTCCACTGAGACTTTTAGCAGAGCTGTTTCACTCTGTTCCTTTAGAGGTGCTGAGTCGTGACTTTGTGACATCACAGAGTTCATCACAGAGTTCATCTCCTTCACCCGGTGAGTTCCACCGGCAGCTCCCTGCTGCACAGCACCTCCCACTGCCGGGCCAGCAGGGAGATGAGCCGCTCCCTGCTGTCGGCTCCGGGTACGAACACGCACCACTGGACCTCCCCCTCGCCGCCGCCGGCCCCTCCCCCGGCCCCGCCCCCTCTCAGACACGCCTCCTCGCCGCCGGCCGTGAAGTGGTCCATGGTGAGGTGGCACAGCAGGTCCGGACCCGGCAGGTCGTCAAACACCAGGGTCAGAGCCTGAGGGTAGGTCTGGTAGCCCAGCAGGACCCGGTCCAGGTCCCGGATCCTCCGGGCCTCACGCAGCTGGTACCGCTCCCTGGAGGGGGAGGAGTCACAGAATCACATGACAGGAAAACACGCCAGAGTCACAGAATCAGTCACATGACAACACGCCAGGACTCAGGGTTCAGTGTTAGAACACACCAGGACCTGGTCTGGTTCTGGTCTGGTTCTGGTCCAGCATTTTCTCCTCTGGTAGATTCAACAGTAAATATATATATAATATATAATAATAATGATTCTACATCAGCTCTGATGTTTCTGTGGTTGAGTTTTAATAGAATGAGTCTAGTGAAGATAAATCAGCAGCTGGAATCTAATTATCACAGGAATTAATATAAAAACCACAGCAGATTTATCTCAGGCTTGTTTAATGTGGATTGATTCCATGTTTTTTCTGTTTTAAAGCCTAAAAAACTGCTGCAATCAAAAAGAAAATCTATGTTTTCACAGAAAAGGAGGCTTTTATTTTGAAGGACATAATCTATGAGGTCACATGACCAGGATATTGCTGATGGACATGTGACATGTGGTAAATAAAGTATCAGTATCTGGGGCAAGTCAACTTCATGTTTTACATTTAATTCAAATATTGATGTTATATATATGTTTTTAATCTGCTAAATATATTTATTTCTATACATCAACAATATGTAAATATGATAAATTCATAGTGTAACAACCTAATGGAGTCACATTCCTTTTTGTTATACATATATTTAACTCTTTCTATTATTTACACCATTTTAAGTAATAAAAATATTCAAAACATTTTTTATGATGTTTCATTTATTTTTGATTGCAGCAGTTTCTGTAGCTATAAACTCAGCATCAGCATCTTCTTCTACTTCCTCTTCCTGCCTGAAAGGGGAGGGGCTTGTGCTGCTCACCTGGAGGGGGAGGGGCTTGTGCTGCTCACCTGGAGGGGGCGGGGCCTGTGTGTCTCACCTGGAGGGGGCGGGGCCTGTGTGTCTCACCTGGAGGGGGCGGGGCCTGTGTGTCTCACCTGGAGGGGGCGGGGCTTTGCAGCTCACCTGGAGGGAGGCTCCTTGGCGAAGTCGGGCAGCGGGTAGCTGACGTAGTCCTCGTCCAGCAGGAACACATCGGTGCTGGTCAGGATCAGAGTCCGCGGCTGGAGGACAGGTGAGGGGGCGGAGCCAGGTGAGGGGGCGGGGCCTAAGAGGGCGGAGCCTTGGCTGGACAGACTGCTGGGGACCTGAACCTGGAGGAAACAAAGGAAAAGAATAATTCATGAGTTTAAACTCAGCATTTACATCATCTGTCAGGAATATTTGATTCAAACTCACATTTAGACATTTTATAAAGTGACAAATCTCATTCCTGAGAAAAGAAAATATCAAATAACCACAATAAGATGTGACATCATTAAAGTAACATCACATATTCATATTTTCCTGAAACAACAAGGAATAGAAACATAGAAATGTGAGCAAAGATTAGATGTGATGTTTTTATGTTTTATATTCTGGTTTAATGGTTGAATGACAGTTTTACCTCCATATGATCAACTGATTGGATCAGACGTTATTGATCCTTTAGGAGGTTCAGACAGGTACAGACTGATATAAAACTATACAAGACTCCTCACAGCTGAGGGAGTTACAGTTAATACTGATCCACTGGTCAAATACCAGTTAAACATCAACATTAACCCTCCCTTACATAAACATTACTAATGCTTTATTACCTAAAATGGCCTAAATAATATAGTTATATATAATATTGGAATCAAATGTATAATAACTTACCCAGATAGTGAGTTATATTTTTTATTTGGTGAACATTTTTCAAAATTCTGAATACAATTCAACCTTCAGTTATGATTCAGTGATGTTCACATGTTAAATGTGCACCAGCAATAGGGATATCCTGGTCATGTGACCTCTTAAATGATGTCCTTCAAAATAAAAGCCTCCTTTTACTGATTTTCTATCACAGCTTTTTAGGAAAAGATAAAGTAATTGTGATTAATCCAGTTTTATTCATCATTCATCAGGTCTATACATGTTTACTGTGTGTTCATGTTAATTTATTGTTATTTTAAAGTTCATTTTAGTTTTTTTCATAAAAATCATGATTTTGTATGATTTTTTACAAGAAATGTCAAATGGTGTAAGTAAAAAAGAATGATTTTAAATATATAATCCACCTACAATATGAGATTTTCTCTGTTTTCTCTGTTTCGTCTTTGTTTTGTCACTGAAGCTGAATAAATGTGTTGTGGAAGTAAAAATAATGGTGATTTAAATATTGACCAGAATGATGCTGCTAATGGTTGATTCCATGATGGAGCAGCTCTAGTTGTTTTATTGGAGGTTTTATAGGGTGACAACATGCTGGTTGATCAGTTTTAATCAGGTTCTACAGCTGATCTCCTCCATCTCTGACTCCATCTCCTCCTCCATCTCCTCCTCCATCTCCTCCTCCATCCCTGACTCCATCTCCTCCTCCACCCCTGACTCCATCCCTGACTCCATCTCCTCCTCCATCTCCTCCTCCATCTCCTCCTCCATCTCCTCCTCCATCCCTGACTCCATCTCCTCCTCCATCCCTGACTCCATCTCCTCCTCCATCTCCTCCTCCATCCCTGACTCCATCTCCTCCTCCATCTCCTCCTCCATCCCTGACTCCATCTCCTCCTCCACCCCTGACTCCATCCCTGACTCCATCTCCTCCTCCATCTCCTCCTCCATCTCCTCCTCCATCCCTGACTCCATCCCTGACTCCATCTCCTCCTCCATCTCCTCCTCCATCCCTGACTCCATCTCCTCCTCCATCTCCTCCTCCATCCCTGACTCCATCTCCTCCTCCACCCCTGACTCCATCCCTGACTCCATCTCCTCCTCCATCTCCTCCTCCATCTCCTCCTCCATCCCTGACTCCATCCCTGACTCCATCTCCTCCTCCATCTCCTCCTCCATCCCTGACTCCATCCCTGACTCCATCTCCTCCTCCATCTCCTCCTCCATCTCCTCCTCCATCCCTGACTCCATCCCTGACTCCATCTCCTCCTCCATCTCCTCCTCCATCCCTGACTCCATCCCTGACTCCATCTCCTCCTCCATCTCCTCCTCTGCCCCTGACTCCGCCCCTGACTCCGCCCCCGACTCCACCCATGACCCCACCCATGACCCCACCCATGACTCCGCCCCTGACTCCGCCCCTGACTCCTCACCTGGAACACCAGCAGGTACAGCAGGACGTTGAAGGAGCGTGAGGATGAAGACGGCGCCCCGGCCGGAGTCTTCCTCTCTGCTACGATGAAGGTCAGGTCTCCCATCTCCTCCTCACTGGGGTAGATGAACTTCACCCTGCTGCTGTGGACCAGCTCGTAGTTCTGCATCTTCCCTGCAGGGGGAGACAAACTCAGCATCGTTATTACTAACCAGGATTTACTGTCCAGACTACAGCTGCTGCCACTATCACAGGACTAATCAACTACTACCACAGTAATCAATAACTAGGTTCATAATCAATGGATTAGAGTCATTGATTAATCAGTAAATGTGTAAATTCTCTGGTTCCAGCTTCTCTTCTCTGATTATTTCCTGGTTTCTTTAGTCTCTATAATAATAAACTGATGATCTTTGGACAAAAAGACATTTTAGGTTGAATCTTCATCTTTGATGAAACACTGATCCACATTTAAACCATTAAATGAACCAGACTAATAATAGATTAGTTTAAATAATCAGTTATTTGCAGCTCTATTATATAATGATCCTGCTACATTTAAACTACAGAATAAATAAAAGTTGAATACTTCAGTAAAATGTTGAGAAACTTCTAATGAAATATTGTATTTTCTACTTTCCTGATCCCACCACCTGTAACTGTTCCTGTTCTAGTTTTACCACTAAAGCGTTTTAGACATCTACTGCTGATTATTATTAATTAACATTAACTAATTAATGTTTATTATTAATTCTCTACTCAACAATTTCAATTTAAAAAGCTGTGACATAAAATCTACATTTTTACAGTCAGGTGTGAAAAGGGGGCTTTTATTTTGAAGGACATACAATGACATGTGAGCATCACTGTCTCATGACTGAAGGTCGACTTTTATTCTGAATTTTGGAAAATCTTTAACCAAATAAAACATTTAACTTGAATTTAATTCAATGTTGATGTTATAAATGGTTTTTTCCAGTATAATAAATAGATGTTTCCATATGTCAACAATATGTAAATATAATAAATTCCTAGTGTATAAAACTAATGGATCCCATTGACTAACATAGTATTAAACTGTCCTGACACTATGGTCACTGGTTTTTATTATATATGTTATATATATATAGAAATTCAGCCATTTTAGGTAATAAAAACATTTAAACATGTTTTACCATGTCTGTGTAACACAGGGTTAACTACATAACATTAATTAACATTAAAGGATTAATCCTTTAAATAATCAACATATTAATGGACTAGAGAACAGGTGCTACTGGACCAGGTCCAGTATGAGGACTGGTTTACCTGTATTAGTACTGGTAAACTGGACCAGGTCTAGTATGAGGACTGGTTTTCTGGTTTACCTGTATGGGTACTGGTGAACTGGACCAGGTCCAGTCTGAGGACTGGTTTACCTGTATTAGTACTGGTAAACTGGACCAGGTCTAGTATGAGGACTGGTTTTCTGGTTTACCTGTATGGGTACTGGTGAACTGGACCAGGTCCAGTCTGAGGACTGGTTTACCTGTATTAGTACTGGTGAACTGGACCAGGTCTAGTATGAGGACTGGTTTACCTGTATTAGTACTGGTGAACTGGACCAGGTCCAGTCTGAGGACTGGTTTACCTGTATGGGTACTGGTGAACTGGGAGTAGAAGTCCTGGTCCGATGGTTCTGGAGCAGGAAGCTGCTGCTGCAGACTCAGACAGGACATGAGCTCCTGCAGGAAGACGCCTGTTCCATAGCTGTCTCTGCTGAGGCAGCAGATGATGTGATCAGCTGATCCACCTGCAGGACCAGAGACAGGACCATGAAGGACCGGTTCAACCCCTACTCACACCATAGATCGGTCCAGAACCACTGACCCACGACTCTGAAGTACTGGTCGAACAGGCCCACGTTGACTGACAGCAGCTCAGTGAGTCTGATGGACAGACAGCAGCACAGACTGACGTCTGGATCCTCACAGACGGACACGTCCAACACTGAAATACACAGAGAGATGAAGAGTTAGCAACAGGAACCTCTACGTTAACGAAGGGAACCTCTACGTTAACCACGGGAACCTCTACGTTAACCATGGGAACCTCTACGTTAACCATGGGAACCTCTACGTTAACCACAGGAACCTCTACGTTAACCACGGGAACCTCTACGTTAATGAAGGGAACCTCTACGTTAACCACGGGAACCTCTACGTCAACCACGGGAACCTCTACGTTAATGAAGGGAACCTCTACGTTAATGAAGGGAACCTCTACGTTAATGAAGGGAACCTCTACGTTAATGAAGGGAACCTCTCCGTCAACAACGGGAACCTCTACGTCAACGACCGGAACCTCTACGTCAACGACCGGAACCTCTACGTTAACCACTGGAACCTCTACGTTAACAACGGGAACCTCTACGTTAACGAAGGGAACCTCTACGTTAATGAAGGGAACCTCTACGTTAACCACGGGAACCTCTACGTCAACGACCGGAACCTCTACTTTAACCACTGGAACCTCTACGTCAACGACCGGAACCTCTACTTTAACAACAGGAACCTCTACGTCAACGACGGGAACCTCTACGTTAACAACGGGAACCTCTACGTCAACGACGGGAACCTCTACGTTAATGAAGGGAACCTCTACGTTAATGAAGGGAACCTCTACGTTAATGAAGGGAACCTCTACGTTAATGAAGGGAACCTCTACGTTAACAACGGGAACCTCTACGTTAACAACGGGAACCTCTACGTTAATGAAGGGAACCTCTACGTTAACCATGGGAACCTCTACGTTAATGAAGGGAACCTCTACGTTAACCACGGGAACCTCTACGTTAACAACGGGAACCTCTACGTCAACGACCGGAACCTCTACGTTAACCACGGGAACCTCTACGTTAACCACGGGAACCTCTACGTTAACCACGGGAACCTCTACGTCGACAACGGGAACCTCTACGTCGACAACGGGAACCTCTACGTCGACAACGGGAACCTCTACGTCGACAACGGGAACCTCTACGTCGACAACGGGAACCTCTACGTCAACAACGGGAACCTCTACGTTAACAACGGGAACCTCTACGTTAATGAAGGGAACCTCTACGTTAACCACGGGAACCTCTACGATAACAACAGGAACCTCTACGTCAACGACCGGAACCTCTACGTTAACAACAGGAACCTCTACGTCAACGACGGGAACCTCTACGTTAATGAAGGGAACCTCTACGTCAACGACCGGAACCTCCACGTTAACCACGGGAACCTCTACGTTAACCACGGGAACCTCTACGTCAACCACGGGAACCTCTACGTCGACAACGGGAACCTCTACGTCGACAACGGGAACCTCTACGTCAACAACGGGAACCTCTACGTTAACAACGGGAACCTCTACGTTAACAACGGGAACCTCTACGTTAACAACGGGAACCTCTACGTTAACAACAGGAACCTCTACGTTAACAACAGGAACCTCTACGTTAACAACGGGAACCACGTGGCAGTTTATAATAGAATATTTCATCTGAAATAAATACTAGCACCTCAAAGCTGTACTGAGGTAAAGAACTTGCATTTGAGTGCAAATAATGACTATTCTGATAATCAATTACTCAAATTAATTATTGAAACCATTAATTGATCAGTAGTCTGGTTCATTAAATGCTGTAAATGTGGATCAGTGTTTCCAAAGATGAAGATTCAACATTGTCCACAACCCAAAGATCATCAGTTTATTATTATAGAGACTAAAGAAACCAGGAAATAATCAGAGAAGAGAAGCTGGAACCAGAGAATTTACACATTTACTGATTAATCAATGACTCTAATCCATTAATAACTTATCAGAATATCTGTTGATTAATGTGATAGTTGGTATCTGACTAGTCAGTAGTGACATCAGTTATTGTCCTTTCTTCCTGAACCAGGTGTTCCTGTACCTGATTGGTGGCTGAGTGTGGAGGCGGAGTCTTCCAACAGGAAGTAGATGTGTTCGGTGGACAGCAGCAGGCAGCAGGTGAGCTCAGCCTCTGGAGACTTGTAGAGAACCACAGACAGCCACAGCACCTGTCTCACCTCCTCCACACCTGACTGGACCAGGACAGACAGACAGAAACACCTGGAGCTGAAGAACAGGCTGGGATTCATCAGGGTCAGAGACTCACCCCACATGACTGCAGGCTTCAACTCCAACACCAAACAGAGAAGGGTTTATTTTAATAAAGACTTCAAATCTGATTCATTCATAGAGCACATTAAAAACAACTAGTTAATGATCAAAGGCTTTACTGTACAGGTAAGTTACAGTAGGGATTTACATGTGGTGATAGGAGAGGATGGATGATGATGGATGATGGATGGATGATGATGGATGATGGATGATGGATGATGGATGATGGATGATGGATGGATGATGGATGATGATGGATGGATGATAAATGGATGGAGTTAGTCAGTCAGTCAGTTAGCTGTTCCTAGGTTCTATAAAGAGATATAATGATGGATGACAGTTCCTCGGTTCTTAGAGGAGAAGAATGGTTTAAATTTTGTGATGGTGCCGAGTTGGAAGAAGTTGGTTTTTACAACAGAATTTACTTGTTTATCAAACTTGAGTTTGTGATTGAAAATGAAACGAAGGTTTTTAACGTGTGGTTTGATGAAGGTGGCTGTATGACATTAAACTGGTGTTGTCAGTGGAGCCAGAAACAATGACTTGTGTTTTATTGGGGTTGAGTTGAAGGTAATTTGCTGCCATCCAGGATTTTATTTCACTTATGCTATTTGATGTGATTGTGGAATCATCATGGTGTTTGAGGGTGAGATAGAGCTGAGTGTCGTCTGCATAGCAGTGGAAGAAAATGATGGTTAGGAATAATTTGACGAAGGGGAACGCTGCAGATGGAAAACAGGAGTTTGGACACAGAGTTGTCTGCTGAGCTGGTTCTACATCAGAACCCCGTCCTACCAGTGCTATGTATCTGTGGAAGTAGCCCAGCAGCTGCTGTCCTCCCAGCCCAGACAGAAGCTTCAATCCTGGGGACAAACCCGGGGTGAGATGGGGAGACGGCTGGTTGTCCTCCAGCTGGAGACTAGAGGAGGAGGAGGAGGAGCAGGAGGAGGAGGAGAAGGAGAAGGAGGAGAAGGAGGAGGCGGAGGAGGAGAAGGAGGAGGAGGAGGAGAAGGAGGAGGAGAAGGAGGAGGAGGAGGAGGAGGAGGAGGAGAAGGAGGAGGAGGAGGAGAAGGAGGAGGAGGAGGAGAAGGAGGAGGAGAAGGAGGAGGAGGAGGAGAAGGAGGAGAAGGAGGAGGAGGAGGAGGAGAAGGAGGAGGAGGAGGAGAAGGAGGAGGAGGAGGAGGAGGAGGAGAAGGAGGGACATAGAAAGACATGAGGAGACGTGAGGATCTGCAAACATTACTCCATTCATTCTATAGATTCTCTGCTTCCAGCTTCTCTTCTCTGAGAAGAGTTGTAAGAGTAATCACTGTAATGCATGTTACTGGTTTATAATAATGATGGAAATCAGCAGAGTTTCCAAAATACAACACAACAACAATCAGAAAAGAGTCAAAGCTGCAGAAGAAGGAGGAACTGGTTCAGTACAGACTCAGATGTTATAGTTAACAGGTGAACTGTTAATTAATAATAATTAATGACACATTAATGAAATGGTTGCATCACAGAGCTATGAGGGAGGGAAAAGGGAATAAATCAAACTAATTACATGGTGGAAAAGCAAGGTTATAAAAATGTGTTGGAACAGGATTTAAAGCAGAGACAGTGTTGAAGATTAAATATGAATTATAGGATGATATTATATATAGGATTATATTATATATAGGATTATATTATATATAGGATGATATTATATATAGGATTATATTATATATAGGATGATATTATATAGAGGATGATATTATATAGAGGATGATATTATATAGAGGATGATATTATATAGAGGATGATATTATATATAGGATGATATTATATATAGGATGATATTATATATAGGATGATATTATATATAGGATGATATTATATATAGGATATTATATATAGGATGATATTATATATAGGATGATATTATATATAGCATGATATTATATATAGGATGATATTATATATAGGATGATATTATATAGAGGATGATATTATATAGAGGATGATATTATATAGAGGATGATATTATATATAGGATGATATTATATAGAGGATGATATTATATATAGGATGATATTATATATAGGATGATATTATATAGAGGATGATATTATATAGAGGATGATATTATATAGAGGATGATATTATATATAGGATGATATTATATAGAGGATGATATTATATATAGGATGATATTATATATAGGATGATATTATATATAGGATGATATTATATATAGGATATTATATATAGGATGATATTATATAGAGTTTGATATTATATATAGGATGATATTATATAGAGGATGATATTATATAGAGGATGATATTATATAGAGGATTATATTATATATAGGATGATATTATATATAGGATTATATTATATATAGGATGATATTATATAGAGGATGATATTATATAGAGGATGATATTATATAGAGGATGATATTATATAGAGGATTATATTATATATAGGATGATATTATATAGAGGATTATATTATATAGAGGATGATATTATATAGAGGATGATATTATATAGAGGATGATATTATATATAGGATGATATTATATATAGGATTATATTATATATAGGATGATATTATATATAGGATGATATTATATATAGGATGATATTATATAGAGGATGATATTATATAGAGGATTATATTATATAGAGGATGATATTATATAGAGGATGATATTATATATAGGATGATATTATATATAGGATTATATTATATATAGGATGATATTATATATAGGATGATATTATATATAGGATGATATTATATATAGGATTATATTATATAGAGGATGATATTATATATAGGATGATATTATATATAGGATGATATTATATATAGGATGATATTATATAGAGGATGATCACTGATTAAATGAAGAACATCAGGAGGAGGAGGAGGAGGTGGAGGAGGAGGTGGAGGAGGTGGAGGAGGAGGAGGAGGAGGTGGAGGAGGAGGTGGAGGAGTACCTGGTGGAGCTGGGTGCTGGGTTCTGGCTGCAGGTGGAACAGGTCTGGTCTCTGGATCTGAACCGACCTGAAACAACAACAACATGAGTCACACTAAAGTCTAGTTTAAACTAGACTTTATAAGAATAAACTAGACTTTAGTAGAATAAACTAGACTTTAGTAGAATAAACTAGACTTTATAAGAATGAACTAGACTTTAGTAGAATAAACTAGACTTTAGTAGAATAAACTAGACTTTAGTAGAATAAACTAGACTTTAGGAGAATAAACTAGACTTTAGGAGAATAAACTAGACTTTAGGAGAATAAACTAGACTTTAGGAGAATAAACTAGACTTTAGTAGAATAAACTAGACTTTAGTAGAATAAACTAGACTTTATGAGAATAAACTAAACTTTAGTAGAATAAACTAAACTTTAGTAGAATAAACTAGACTTTAGGAGAATAAACTAGACTTTAGTAGAATAAACCAGACTTTAGAAGAATAAACTAGACTTTAGCAGAATAAACTAGACTTTAGTAGAATAAACTAGACTTTAGGAGAATAAACTAGACTTTAGTAGAATAAACCAGACTTTAGAAGAATAAACTAGACTTTAGCAGAATAAACTAGACTTTAGGAGAATAAACTAGACTTTAGTAGAATAAACCAGACTTTAGAAGAATAAACTAGACTTTAGCAGAATAAACTAGACTTTAGGAGAATAAACTAGACTTTAGAAGAATAAACTAGACTTTAGGAGAATAAACTAGACTTTAGAAGAATAAACTAGACTTTAGGAGAATAAACTAGACTTTAGGAGAATAAACTAGACTTTAGGAGAATAAACTAGACTTAAAGCAGCAGATCTGTCTTCTAAAGGTTCAGGGTCCGTATCCACCTGGAGTGTGTGGACAGGTCTTGGAGCAGGTCCTGGTGCAGGTCTTGGAGCAGGTTCTGGAGCAGGTCCTGCAGGTCCGGGGCAGAGCCACCATCTTCAGACCCTCCAGAGAGGCCCTGCGCTGGTTCAGTTCCTCCAGGAATCGGCTCCTGTCCTGGGGCAGAGGGAACCAGAGCTGCAGCCTCTGACCCCCCAGCAGCAGGTCCACACAGTGAGTCCACCTGGAGCAAAAACCACAGAAACCAGACTGAAGACTGGAATCGAGCGTTACGTGACGTAGATTCGTGCT
The DNA here is from genome assembly GCA_030544235.1 of Lepturacanthus savala. Classification (NCBI taxonomy): domain Eukaryota; kingdom Metazoa; phylum Chordata; class Actinopteri; order Scombriformes; family Trichiuridae; genus Lepturacanthus; species Lepturacanthus savala. The sequence continues at coordinate 38,243,833 of CM060463.1, forward strand.
GAATGGAATCAATAAGAGAATCGTTAGATAAACTGACAACGATTCCATGGAACTGATAAACACACAAAACCCGTCATCTACAGGAACCAGGTCTCTACAGGAACCGGTTCCTGTAGATGACGGTTCTCTGCAGGAACCAGGTCTCTACAAGAACCGGGTCTTCCCATCCCTATCAATGAGTTTGTGTACCTGTGGTGGTGTTTGGGGTCAGGACAGACCCTGCTGCTGCTGCCACCTTCACCTCCCTCCTCAGCAGCTCTCTCTGTGGGGTGAAGCACCACGGAGCCCAGGGGTACATGGACCAGCCTGCACCAGGAGGAGCAGGAGGAGGAGGTGCTGCTCCTCTCTCCTCCTGCCAGCTCTCTGAAGTTGATCCTCAGCACCCAGAGGAGTCGGTGGCTGAGGAACAGCAGCAACGGGAGGGTGGGCTCCTCCTCCTCCTCCTCGGAGAAGATGTCTGACAGGAGGGAGGAGGAGGAGGAGGAGGAGGAGGAGGGGAGGAGGTGGGCTGGGTAGCCTCCCCTGACTCCCTGACTCTCCTCCAGCTCCCAGGAGTTGAGGAGTGAGCGGGGGAGGAGCTGAGGAGGTCTGGGAGGATCCAGCTCCTCCTGATACTCTGGCTGCAGAAAGAAGAAGAAGAGGCTGGTTTTAAGATGAAAACTAGGAAATAAACAAAGATCTGGAGATAAAACGAGGAAATAAGGATCTAAAGGGACTGGAACCCAGACCTGGATCAGGGACCTCAGCTGGGTCCTGGTCTGGTGCAGATCCTGGGCCTCAGAGAACAGGAACCAGCAGGGGGGACGGTCCTGGAGTCCCAGGACCAGGCAGGGGTCAGGGAGGTCAGGAGGAGAGAGGAGGAGCAGCTGGGAGTAGGGCAGCAGGAGGTCCAGCTGCAGGAGGGTCAGGACCTCCTCAGGACCTGGACCCTGCTGCTGGTCTGAGGACAGAATGTGGATCAGTGTTTAATCAAAGATGAAGATTCAACATAAAATGTCTTTTTAGTCCAAAGATCATCAGTTTATTATTATAGAGACTAAAGAAACCAGGAAATAATCAGAATTATTATTATTATCATTATTATTTATCTATATCCTGATAATAAAATGTGTTTTAATCAGTTTATTTATCCGTCATTCATTGGTCAGGACTGTAGAGGTAAAGGTGTGTGTACCTGAGTCCTGATTGGTCCAGGTGAATCCCTCTGGCAGGTGCAGGAGGGCCAGGAGTCGGTCTGTCAGCACCAGACACGCCTCCTTCTGCTGCGCCTCCTTCTGCTGCACCTCCACACAGGAGCACCACAGGAGCCTGAGGACCTGCAGCTCCTGCTCCTCCTCCTCCTCCTGCTCCTCCTCCTCATGGCCGCCGGTCTCCGTAGGAGGAGCAGTGAGGGAGGTGGTGGAGGAGCAGACGGACTCCTCCACAGAATCATCCAGACCCATCTCAAAGTAGCCGTCTCTGGACCCGGGACTGGAACCACCACCACAGAACAAGAGGGTTAATGGGTTTAACTGAACCTTTGTGATGTCACAAAGATCCTCCTCTGCTTCTCTTACTGACGTTTACAGCTAGTTTTACCCTGTTAAAGGTTTTTTATAGAGTTTTTCCTTCTGTGAGGGTCTAATATTTAACAGAAATGATATTTTTATGTAAACCATCATGTATTATTATACATTCTGTATAGATATTACATTCTATGATGAAGTCTATTGGTTTCAGACTATTCTATGACCAGTATCACCCAAGTGTGTGTTTGTATTCAACTTTTAGGACCAACCAATCACATCCTTTAAATACAACGAGTCCTACCTAGCAACAGGACCAACCAATCACATCCTTTAAATACAACAATGAGTTCTACCTAGCAACAGGACCAACCAATCACATTCTTTAAATACAACAATGAGTTCTACCTAGCAACAGGACCAACCAATCACATCCTTTAAATACAACAATGAGTCCTACCTAGCAACAGGACCAACCAATCACAGCCTTTAAATAAATTAATGAGTTCTACCTAGCAACAGGACCAACCAATCACAGCCTTTAAATAAATTAATGAGTTCTACATAGCAACAGGACCAACCAATCACATCCTTTAAATACAACAATGAGTCCTACCTAGCAACAGGACCAACCAATCACATCCTTTAAATACAACAATGAGTTCTACCTAGCAACAGGACCAACCAATCATATCCTTTAAATAAAATAATTAGTCCTACCTAGCAACAGGACCAACCAATCACATCCTTTAAATACAACAATGAGTCCTACCTAGCAACAGGACCAACCAATCACATCCTTTAAATAAAATAATGAGTCCTACCTAGCAACAGGACCAACCAATCACATCCTTAAAATTAAATAATGAGTTCAACCTAGCAACAGGACCAACCAATCATATCCTTTAAATACAACAATGAGTTCTACCTAGCAACAGGACCAACCAATCACATCCTTTAAATACAACAATGAGTTCTACCTAGCAACAGGACCAACAAATCATATCCTTTAAATACAACAATGAGTTCTACCTAGCAACAGGACCAACCAATCACATCCTTTAAATTAAATAATGAGTCCTACCTAGCAACAGGACCAACCAATCACATCCTTAAAATTAAATAATGAGTTCAACCTAGCAACAGGACCAACCAATCATATCCTTTAAATACAACAATGAGTTCTACCTAGCAACAGGACCAACCAATCACATCCTTTAAATACAACAATGAGTTCTACCTAGCAACAGGACCAACAAATCATATCCTTTAAATACAACAATGAGTTCTACCTAGCAACAGGACCAACCAATCACATCCTTTAAATTAAATAATGAGTTCTACCTAGCAACAGGACCAACCAATCACATCCTTTAAATACAACAATGAGTCCTACCTAGCAACAGGACCAACCAATCACATCCTTTAAATACAACAATGAGTTCTACCTAGCAACAGGACCAACCAATCATATCCTTTAAATACAACAATGAGTCCTACTTAGCAACAGGACCAACCAATCACATCCTTTAAATACAACAATGAGTTCTACCTAGCAACAGGACCAACCAATCATATCCTTTAAATAAAATAATTAGTCCTACCTAGCAACAGGACCAACCAATCACAGCCTTTAAATACAACAATGAGTTCTACCTAGCAACAGGACCAACCAATCACAGCCTTTAAATAAATTAATGAGTTCTACATAGCAACAGGACCAACCAATCACATCCTTTAAATACAACAATGAGTTCTACCTAGCAACAGGACCAACCAATCATATCCTTTAAATAAAATAATTAGTCCTACCTAGCAACAGGACCAACCAATCACATCCTTTAAATACAACAATGAGTCCTACCTAGCAACAGGACCAACCAATCACATCCTTTAAATACAACAATGAGTTCTACCTAGCAACAGGACCAACCAATCATATCCTTTAAATAAAATAATTAGTCCTACCTAGCAACAGGACCAACCAATCACATCCTTTAAATACAACAATGAGTCCTACCTAGCAACAGGACCAACCAATCACATCCTTTAAATAAAATAATGAGTCCTACCTAGCAACAGGACCAACCAATCACATCCTTAAAATTAAATAATGAGTTCAACCTAGCAACAGGACCAACCAATCATATCCTTTAAATACAACAATGAGTTCTACCGAGCAACAGGACCAACCAATCACATCCTTTAAATACAACAATGAGTTCGACCTAGCAACAGGACCAACAAATCATATCCTTTAAATACAACAATGAATTCTACCTAGCAACAGGACCAACCAATCACATCCTTTAAATTAAATAATGAGTCCTACCTAGCAACAGGACCAACCAATCACATCCTTAAAATTAAATAATGAGTTCAACCTAGCAACAGGACCAACCAATCATATCCTTTAAATAAAATAATTAGTCCTACCTAGCAACAGGACCAACCAATCACATCCTTTAAATACAACAATGAGTCCTACCTAGCAACAGGACCAACCAATCACATCCTTTAAATAAAATAATGAGTCCTACCTAGCAACAGGACCAACCAATCACATCCTTAAAATTAAATAATGAGTTCAACCTAGCAACAGGACCAACCAATCATATCCTTTAAATACAACAATGAGTTCTACCTAGCAACAGGACCAACCAATCACATCCTTTAAATACAACAATGAGTTCTACCTAGCAACAGGACCAACAAATCATATCCTTTAAATACAACAATGAGTTCTACCTAGCAACAGGACCAACCAATCACATCCTTTAAATTAAATAATGAGTCCTACCTAGCAACAGGACCAACCAATCACATCCTTAAAATTAAATAATGAGTTCAACCTAGCAACAGGACCAACCAATCATATCCTTTAAATACAACAATGAGTTCTACCTAGCAACAGGACCAACCAATCACATCCTTTAAATACAACAATGAGTTCTACCTAGCAACAGGACCAACAAATCATATCCTTTAAATACAACAATGAGTTCTACCTAGCAACAGGACCAACCAATCACATCCTTTAAATACAACAATGAGTTCTACCTAGCAACAGGACCAACAAATCATATCCTTTAAATACAACAATGAGTTCTACCTAGCAACAGGACCAACCAATCACATCCTTTAAATTAAATAATGAGTTCTACCTAGCAACAGGACCAACCAATCACATCCTTTAAATACAACAATGAGTCCTACCTAGCAACAGGACCAACCAATCACATCCTTTAAATACAACAATGAGTTCTACCTAGCCAACAGGACCAACCAATCATATCCTTTAAATAAAATAATTAGTCCTACCTAGCAACAGGACCAACCAATCACATCCTTTAAATACAACAATGAGTCCTACCTAGCAACAGGACCAACCAATCACATCCTTTAAATAAAATAATGAGTCCTACCTAGCAACAGGACCAACCAATCACATCCTTAAAATTAAATAATGAGTTCAACCTAGCAACAGGACCAACCAATCATATCCTTTAAATACATCAATGAGTTCTACCTAGCAACAGGACCAACCAATCACATCCTTTAAATACAACAATGAGTTCTACCTAGCAACAGGACCAACAAATCATATCCTTTAAATACAACAATGAGTTCTACCTAGCAACAGGACCAACCAATCACATCCTTTAAATTAAATAATGAGTTATACCTAGCAACAGGAACAACCAATCACAGCCCTTAAATAAAGCGAGTTCTACCTAGCAACAGGACCAACCAATCACATCCTTTAAATTAAATAATGAGTCCTACCTAGCAACAGGACCAACCAATCACAGCCTTTAAATTAAATAATGAGTTCTACCTAGAAACAGGACCAACCAATCACATCCTTTAAATTAAATGAGTTCTACCTAGCAACAGGACCAACCAATCACAGCCTTTAAATTAAATAATGAGTTCTACCTAGCAACAGGACCAACCAATCACAGCCTTTAAATTAAATGAGTTCTACCTAGCAACAGGACCAACCAATCACAGCCTTTAAATAAAACGAGTTCTACCTAGCAACAGGACCAACCAATCACATCCTTTAAATACAACAATGATAATAATGAACATCAGTGGATCAGAGATAAAACTGGACCAGGAGGACGTTGATAGATCCATGAAACCAGGAGGAGCAGCAGGTTTTGGTTGATGTACCTGGGACTCCCCACCTCTGTTCCCTCCACATGGGACTGAACCTCCCTGGATTCAGACCTCCTCTCTTTTCTCTCCACCTCCTCTTCCACCTCCTCTTCCTTCTCCTCCTCTGCTTCCTTCTTCTTCTGCTCCTTCCAGCTGGAGGAGAGCTGCTGGGAGAGCTGGGTAATGAAGTCTTTGTTGGAGGAGGAGAAGGAGGAGATGAGGCCTGCAGGAAGAAGAGGAAACCAGGAGGTGCTGCAGGAGGAGGAGCAGGAGGAGGAGCAGACACAACTAGACAGAGACAGAAGAGCAGAGAGGAGTCAAATGAAAATGATATTACTATAAATAACAGCATTACTATCTATAAACAGCTGGTCTATGACAGGTCAGGACTGGATTCTACATATAAAGTCTATTTATCGTAGAGTGTTTTATATTTATTTGAATGAATGTCTTGTAAACTGTATTTAACCTGTTTTATTCATTGGATGTTATAGAGGTGGTGATATAACCAGAATATAGACATTAAATATTTCATATCAGTGGATAACAATGATTATTGATCATTTTTAATTATTGACCAGAAGAAAAAGGCTGAATGAGCAGTTTATACTGAAGATGATTATTGATTCTTCTGTTAAATGATTGATCCATTATCATATTATTGATGATATATAATGAAGTGAAGACACTTCACAGTAGAATCCTGTTAATAAATGAGGAGCAGCACCTGCTGCTGGAGTCACACACCTCCACCTGGTCTCCTACAGCTTCTCTGGCAATAGAATAAAATAGATGATGTATAATATATAGGTTTATTTACTGCAGTACTTGTGTAGAAGATTTAAATGTGTGTACAAATGACCAATAACTCATCATCCACTCCTATTTACTCCTTTGACCTATTAATGATGGAATAAATTCATCATATTATAAATATGAACAATGCAAAGACTTGTTTTACTAACACAAGGTTAAATAAATCCCTGGAAACTATATGTTTATTATAGTAGCAGCAAATTACACGTTAGAGGGTGGATGTTATTACATTTATAGAATTAAATGGAATTAATTACCTCATTATTAGAGTGTCTCATATTGAAAACTGTCCTTTAATTATTTCTGTTTATTTATTTCTGTTTATTTGACCACATTTGAGTAAAGACATTTTCTATTTTCTGTAGTTTGAAGCTTTCTCCTCATTCTCATTATATCTTTAGTGTATTATTAATATATAATAGAATATTATTCATTTCCACAGAATAAATTCCATCTGTTAAGGCCATGAATCTACATTTTCAGACAGTTCTACTTGTTGTTTTACTACAGTTAAACTGTTGTCAATGTGACAGGTATCTACAGGTAACTACAGGTAACTACACGCATCTACAGGTAACTACAGGTATTATCATCAGGTATCTACAGGTAACTACAGGTATTATCATCAGGTAACTACAGGTATTATCATCAGGTATCTACAGGTAACTACAGGTATCATCAGGTATCTACAGGTATCATCAGGTAACTACACGCATCTACACGCATCTACAGGTATCTACAGGTAACTACAGGTATCTACAGGTAACTACACGCATCTACAGGTATCTACAGGTAACTACAGGTAACTACAGGTAACTACAGGTAACTACAGGTATCTACAGGTAACTACAGGTATCTACAGGTATCTACAGGTATCATCATCAGGTATCTACAGGTATCTACAGGTATCATCATCAGGTATCTACAGGTATCTACAGGTATCATCATCAGGTATCTACAGGTATCATCATCAGGTATCTACAGGTATCATCATCAGGTATCTACGGGTATCATCATCAGGTATCTACGGGTATCATCATCAGGTATCTACGGGTATCACCATCAGGTATCTACAGGTATCACCATCAGGTATCTACAGGTATCATCATCAGGTATCTACAGGTATCTACAGGTATCATCATCAGGTATCTACGGGTATCATCATCAGGTATCTACGGGTATCATCATCAGGTATCTACAGGTATCACCATCAGGTATCTACAGGTATCATCATCAGGTATCTACAGGTATCTACAGGTATCATCATCAGGTATCTACGGGTATCATCATCAGGTATCTACAGGTATCACCATCAGGTATCTACAGGTATCATCATCAGGTATCTACAGGTATCATCATCAGGTATCTACAGGTATCATCATCAGGTATCTACAGGTATCATCATCAGGTATCTACAGGTATCTACAGGTATCATCATCAGGTATCTACGGGTATCATCATCAGGTATCTACAGGTATCACCATCAGGTATCTACAGGTATCATCATCAGGTATCTACAGGTATCATCATCAGGTATCTACAGGTATCATCATCAGGTATCTACGGGTATCATCATCAGGTATCTACGGGTATCATCATCAGGTATCTACAGGTATCACCATCAGGTATCTACGGGTATCATCATCAGGTATCTACGGGTATCATCATCAGGTATCTACAGGTATCATCATCAGGTATCTACAGGTATCTACAGGTATCATCATCAGGTATCTACGGGTATCATCATCAGGTATCTACGGGTATCATCATCAGGTATCTACAGGTATCACCATCAGGTATCTACAGGTATCATCATCAGGTATCTACAGGTATCTACAGGTATCATCATCAGGTATCTACGGGTATCATCATCAGGTATCTACAGGTATCACCATCAGGTATCTACAGGTATCATCATCAGGTATCTACAGGTATCATCATCAGGTATCTACAGGTATCATCATCAGGTATCTACAGGTATCATCATCAGGTATCATCATCAAGTATCATCATCAGGTAACTACAGGTATCTACAGGTATCTACAGGTAACTACAGGTATCTACAGGTAACTACAGGTAACTACAGGTAACTACACGCATCTACAGGTATCTACAGGTAACTACAGGTAACTACAGGTATCTACAGGTAACTACAGGTATCTACAGGTAACTACAGGTATCTACAGGTAACTACAGGTATCTACAGGTAACTACAGGTATCTACAGGTAACTACAGGTATCATCATCAGGTATCTACGGGTATCATCATCAGGTATCTACGGGTATTATCATCAGGTATCTACAGGTATCATCATCAGGTATCTACAGGTATCATCATCAGGTATCATCATCAAGTATCATCATCAGGTATCTACAGGTATCTACAGGTATCATCATCAGGTATCTACAGGTATCTACAGGTGAATATAGTGAACATTAAGGCAGATTCAGACCAGACAGTGGTGTTTCTGATGGTTGGAGCTCCACAGGTGGTGTGTTCAGACAGACTGACGACAGGTTGTTGGACCTGAACATGAAGATTAAAACAACATTAATTCACCTCAGGGAGCTGACCTTTGACCTGCTGCAGCTTACAATGAGGTTTAATAGATGTTAGCATGTACAAACTACTCATTTATAGAAGTTAAATATCTTCCTGCACAGATTTACATGTATTGAATGAATTAGAGATCTCAGTAAATTCAACCTGAAAACGTCTTTTAATCCATAAACCTGGTAATTTACTGAACAAACACCATAAACACCAGAGATTTAAACTACAGGAGAATCTGATCTGAACGGAGTCAGACCTGGCTCACAGCCAGCCAATCAGCAGGCCTCCCTCTTCCTAACTGGTTGCCGTGGTAACAGCGTTACCTGTGCAGTGACGGGGTGCAGGTGTGTGTGTGTGGTGAGGCGTTCAGGGGCAGCGTCAGCGGGGGGGAAAACAGATGAGTCTTCTCTGGTCATCACTTCTGGAACAGGAAGAAACACATGTTCAATGAATAAAAACATTAGTTTAATTAGTTTAATTAACTCATCTTTAACTTCCTGTCCCATAAACACCTCAATTAATTAATGTCTATAATAATACATATTAATCATAATCCATAATTAATCATTTATAGTAATTAGTAGTGTTAAATTTATGCAGCTGTGTGTTAGTGGCATTTAAAGGAACATTTAACAGTTAAAGAATAGATTATTTAATATATATATATATATATATATATATATATATATATATATATATGATAGTCAGATGATGACTTTGATAAAGCAGCAGCCATAATGAACTGTAATAATTTATCAAACATCTGTTTTATTAAACCAACATGTGGATGAGGAGCAGCTGTTTATTAGCAGCATCCATGATGTTGGAGGATAAATGTCTGATTTAGATGTTTTAGATAAAGTTAGACGTTCAGACATAGAGCAGATTAACATTAATATTAATATGAATATTAATATTAATCCTCCTCATCCATCATTACCTTGGCTGGAGCAGGAAACCTGCTGGGCCCGACAGGAGGAGGAGGAGGAGGAGGAGGAGGAGACAGCAGGAGGAGCAACAGCAGAGGAGCAACATGAGGAGGAGGAGGGGGGAGGAGGAGGGGTAAAGGAGGAGGAGGAGGAGGAGGAGAGGTGAGGAGGTGCAGCAGCAGACAACCTGGTCTCCTCACTGATCTGACAAGAGGAGAAAGAGGAGGAAGCTTCAGAAAACAACAAGATACTGATAAAGATACTGAAATATGAGTTATTATCACGTTAATATGAGTTATTATCACGTTAATATGAGTTATTATCACGTTAATACACAGGAAATATGAGTTATTATCACGTTAATACACAGGAAATATGAGTTATTATCACGATAATACACAGGAAATATGAGTTATTATCACGATAATACACAGGAAATATGAGTTATTATCACGATAATACACAGGAAATATGAGTTATTATCACGATAATATGAGTTATTATCACGTTAATACACAGGAAATATGAGTTATTATCACGTTAATACACAGGAAATATGAGTTATTATCACGATAATACACAGGAAATATGAGTTATTATCACGATAATACACAGGAAATATGAGTTATTATCACGATAATATGAGTTATTATCACGTTAATACACAGGAAATATGAGTTATTATCACGTTAATACACAGGAAATATGAGTTATTATCACGTTAATATGAGTTATTATCACGTTAATACACAGGAAATATGAGTTATTATCACGTTAATACACAGGAAATATGAGTTATTATCACGTTAATATGAGTTATTATCACGTTAATACACAGGAAATATGAGTTATTATCACGTTAATACACAGGAAATATGAGTTATTATCACGTTAATACACAGGAAATATGAGTTATTATCACGTTAATATGAGTTATTATCACGTTAATACACAGGAAATATGAGTTATTATCACATTAATAGACAGGAAATATGAGTTATTATCACGTTAATAGACAGGAAATATGAGTTATTATCACGTTAATATGAGTTATTATCACGTTAATATGAGTTATTATCACGTTAATACACAGGAAATATGAGTTATTATCACGTTAATATGAGTTATTATCACGTTAATAGACGTCTATAGACACGTTAATATTGTAGTCACGTCTACAAGAAGGTAAATGTAGAGTTTACCCTCTTGTAGTAGCAGTAGTACTAGTAGTAGTATTAGTAGTATAGTGTACATTCTTGTAGTAGCATTAGTACTAGTAGTACTAGTAGTAGTATTAGTAGTATAGTGTACCTTCTTGTAGTAGCAGTAGTAGTAGTACTAGTAGTAGTACTAGTAGTACTAGTAGTACTACTACTAGTACTAGTATTAGTAGTAGTATAGTGTACCTTCTTGTAGTAGCAGTAGTACTAGTACTAGTAGTACTAGTAGTCCTAGTACTAGTACTAGGAGCAGAGTAGAATGTACCTTCTTGTAGTAGCCGCAGTATGTACTAGTACTAGTAGTAGTAGTAGTATTAGTACTAGTATAGTGTACCTTCTTGTAGTAGCCGCAGTAGTACTAGTACTAGTAGTACTAGTAGTAGCATTAGTAGTATTAGTACTAGTAGAGTGTACCTTCTTGTAGTAGCCGCAGTAGTACTAGTACTAGTAGTAGTAGTAGTAGTAGTACTAGTATAGTGTACCTTCTTGTAGTAGCAGTAGTACTAGTACTAGTAGTACTAGTAGTAGCATTAGTAGTATTAGTACTAGTATAGTGTACCTTCTTGTAGTAGCAGTAGTACTAGTACTAGTAGTACTAGTAGTAGCATTAGTAGTATTAGTACTAGTATAGTGTACCTTCTTGTAGTAGCAGTAGTACTAGTACTAGTAGTACTAGTAGTAGCATTAGTAGTATTAGTACTAGTGTAGTGTACCTTCTTGTAGTAGCAGTAGTACTAGTACTAGTAGTAGCATTAGTAGTATTAGTACTAGTGTAGTGTACCTTCTTGTCGCTGCTGCTCATCCGGTCTTTGACTTCTTTAGCTTTCTGAATGGCTTTCAACACTTCAACAGTGTCCAGCTCCTTCTCTGTGGTCACTTTACTGTCCAGACACACCTGAGGAAAGGTAGTAGTATTATTAGATAGGAAGGATCACTAATAGTATTATTAGATAGGAAGGATCACTAATAGTATTATTAGATAGGAAGGATCACTAATAGTATTATTAGATAGGAAGGATCACTAATAGTATTATTAGATAGGAAGGATCACTAATAGTATTATTAGATAGGAAGGATCACTAATAGTATTATTAGATAGGAAGGATCACTAATAGTATTATTAGATAAGAAGGATCACTAATAGTATTATTAGATAGGAAGGATCACTAATAGTATTATTAGATAAGGCAGTAGTATTATTAGATAGGAAGGATCACTAATAGTATTATTAGATAAGGCAGTAGTATTATTAGATAGGAAGGATCACTAATAGTATTATTAGATAAGGCAGTAGTATTATTAGATAGGAAGGATCACTATTAGTATCAGTAAATAAGATGAATCACTAATAGTATCATTAGATAAGAAGGGTCACTATTAGTATCATTAGATAGGATGGATCACTATTAGTATCATTAAATAAGGCAGTAGTATTATTAGATAGGAAGGATCACTATTAGTATCATTAGATAAGATGGATCACTAATAGTATCATTAGATAAGAAGGGTCACTATTAGTATCATTAGATAAGAAGGATCACTATTAGTATCATTAAATAAGGCAGTAGTATTATTAGATAGGAAGGATCACTATTAGTATCATTAGATAGGAAGGATCACTAATAGTATTATTAGATAGGAAGGATCACTAATAGTATTATTAGATAAGAAGGATCACTAATAGTATTATTAGATAGGAAGGATCACTAATAGTATTATTAGATAGGAAGGATCACTAGTAGTATTATTAGATAAGGCAGTAGTATTATTAGATAGGAAGGATCACTAATAGTATTATTAGATAAGGCAGTAGTATTATTAGATAGGAAGGATCACTAATAGTATTATTAGATAGGAAGGATCACTAATAGTATTATTAGATAAGAAGGATCACTAATAGTATTATTAGATAAGAAGGATCACTAATAGTATTATTAGATAGGAAGGATCACTAGTAGTATTATTAGATAGGAAGGATCACTAATAGTATTATTAGATAGGAAGGATCACTAATAGTATTATTAGATAGGAAGGATCACTAGTAGTATTATTAGATAAGGCAGTAGTATTATTAGATAGGAAGGATCACTAATAGTATTATTAGATAAGGCAGTAGTATTATTAGATAGGAAGGATCACTAATATTATTATTAGATAGGAAGGATCACTAATAGTATTATTAGATAAGAAGGATCACTAATAGTATTATTAGATAAGAAGGATCACTAATAGTATTATTAGATAGGAAGGATCACTAGTAGTATTATTAGATAGGAAGGATCACTAATAGTATTATTAGATAGGAAGGATCACTAATAGTATTATTAGATAAGGCAGTAGTATTATTAGATAGGAAGGATCACTAATAGTATTATTAGATAAGAAGGATCACTAATAGTATTATTAGATAGGAAGGATCACTAGTAGTATTATTAGATAGGAAGGATCACTAATAGTATTATTAGATAGGAAGGATCACTAATAGTATTATTAGATAGGAAGGATCACTAATAGTATTATTAGATAAGGCAGTAGTATTATTAGATAGGAAGGATCACTAGTAGTATTATTAGATAGGAAGGATCACTAATAGTATTATTAGATAGGAAGGATCACTAATAGTATTATTAGATAGGAAGGATCACTAGTAGTATTATTAGATAAGGCAGTAATATTATTATATAGGAAGGATCACTATTAGTATCATTAGATAAGATGGATCACTAATAGTATCATTAGATAAGAAGGGTCACTATTAGTATCATTAGATAAGATGGATCACTATTAGTATCATTAGATAAGGTAGTAGTATTATTAGATAAGAAGGATCACTAATAGTATCATTAGATAAGGTAGTAGTATTATTAGATAAGATGGATCACTAATAGTATCATTAAATAAGGCAGTAGTATTATTATAGAGGAAGGATCACTATTAGTATCATTAGATAAGGCAGTAGTATTATTAGATAGGAAGGATCACTAATAGCATTATTAGATAGGAAGGATCACTAATAGTATTATTAGATAGGAAGGATCACTATTAGTATCATTAGATAAGGTAGTAGTATTATTAGATAGGAAGGATCACTATTAGTATCATTAGATAAGGTAGTAGTATTATTAGATAGGAAGGATCACTATTAGTATCATTAGATAAGGCAGTAGTATTATTAGATAAGAAGGATCACTAATAGTATTATTAGATAAGGTAGTAGTATTATTAGATAAGAAGAAGAAGGATCACTATTAGTATCATTAGACACTAATAGACAGAAGGCTCTTCTGTCACAGAACAGGTTCTGTTGTCCTACCTCTGCTGCTCTCTCTCCAAACTGGGCCAGGACTTTGGTTCTGTAGTCAGGGATGATGCACATGGGGTTACTGGACAGGTGGAGCTTCTCCAGACACGGCAGAGACCCGATGTTCCTGATCTCCTCCAGCTGCAGGGACACATATATATCATCAATACTGTGGACCAGGTATCAGTCCTCATCAGTCTGAGCTGTGTTCATTGAAGTAAAGGTCAGTGCTGGTTCAGACCTGGTCCAGCTGGTTGTGGCTCAGGTCCAGGTTGACCAGGGAGTAGAGCTTGGTGAGTCCAGTGAGGCGGTCCAGCTGGTTCCCAGCCAGACTCAGAGTCTTGATGTTTCCTAGTCGTGTGTGAGCAGCTTCCAGGACCCGCAGGTTGTTGTAGGACAGATCCACATGGACCAGGTTATACAGGTGCTGCAGGAAGAGGAGGAATACACTAAAGTCCATGTCATCTAGTGGTTGTCTAACCAACTCTAACTAACCTTAACTAACTGTAACTAACTAACCTTAACTAACTGTAACTAACCTTAACTAACTGTAACTAACTAACCTTAACTAACTGTAACTAACTAACCTTAACTCTAACTAACCTTAACTAACTGTAACTAACTAACCTTAACCAACTCTAACTAACCTTAACTAACTGTAACTAACTAACCTTAACCAACTCTAACTAACCTTAACTAACTGTAACTAACTAACCTTAACCAACTCTAACTAACCTTAACTAACTGTAACTAACTAACCTTAACCAACTCTAACTAACCTTAACTAACTGTAACTAACTAACCTTAACCAACTCTAACTAACCTTAACTAACTGTAACTAACTAACCTTAACCAACTCTAACTAACCTTAACTAACTGTAACTAACTAACCTTAACCAACTCTAACTAACCTTAACTAACTGTAACTAACTAACCTTAACCAACTCTAACTAACCTTAACTAACTGTAACTAACTAACCTTAACTAACCAACTGTAACTAACCTTAACTAACTAACTAACTGTAACTAACCTTAACTAACTGTAACTAACTAACCTTAACTAACTAACTGTAACTAACCTTAACTAACTCTAACTAACCTTAACTAACTGTAACTAACTAACCTTAACTAACTGTAACTAACCTTAACTAACTGTAACTAACTAACCTTAACTAACTGTAACTAACTAACCTTAACTAACTCTAACTAACCTTAACTAACTGTAACTAACTAACCTTAACCAACTCTAACTAACCTTAACTAACTGTAACTAACTAACCTTAACCAACTCTAACTAACCTTAACTAACTGTAACTAACTAACCTTAACCAACTCTAACTAACCTTAACTAACTGTAACTAACTAACCTTAACCAACTCTAACTAACCTTAACTAACTGTAACTAACTAACCTTAACCAACTCTAACTAACCTTAACTAACTGTAACTAACTAACCTTAACTAACTGTAACTAACTAACCTTAACCAACTCTAACTAACCTTAACTAACTGTAACTAACTAACCTTAACCAACTCTAACTAACCTTAACTAACTGTAACTAACTAACCTTAACTAACCAACTGTAACTAACCTTAACTAACTAACTGTAACTAACCTTAACTAACTGTAACTAACTAACCTTAACTAACTAACTGTAACTAACCTTAACTAACTGTAACTAACCTTAACTAACTGTAACTAACTAACCTTAACCAACTCTAACTAACCTTAACTAACTGTAACTAACTAACCTTAACTAACTAACTGTAACTAACCTTAACTAACCAACTCTAACTAACTAACCTTAACTAACTGTAACTAACTAACCTTAACTAACTGTAACTAACTAACCTTAACTAACTAACTGTAACTAACCTTAACTAACCAACTCTAACTAACTAACCTTAACTAACTGTAACTAACTAACCTTAACTAACCAACTCTAACTAACTAACCTTAACTAACTAACTAACTAACTGTAACTAACTAACGTTAACTAACTAACTGTAACTAACTAACGTTAACTAACTAACTGTAACTAACTAACTGTAACTAACTAACCTTAACTAACCATAACTTCAACTAACTCACCTTAACTAACCATAACTAACCATAACTGCAACAAACTAACCTTATCTATCTAACTAACTGTAACTAACTAACCTTAACTAACCATAGCTAACCATAACTGCAACTAACTAACCTGAACTAACTGTAACTAACTAACCTTAACTAACTGTAACTAACCTTAACTAACTGTAACTAACTAACCTTAACCAACTCTAACTAACCTTAACTAACCTTAACTAACTAACCTTAACTAACTAACTGTAACTAACCTTAACTAACTGTAACTAACTAACCTTAACTAACTAACTGTAACTAACCTTAACTAACCAACTCTAACTAACTAACCTTAACTAACTGTAACTAACTAACCTTAACTAACCAACTCTAACTAACTAACCTTAACTAACTAACTAACTAACTGTAACTAACTAACTGTAACTAACTAACTAACTGTAACTAACTAACCTTAACTAACTGTAACTAACTAACCTTAACTAACTAACCTTAACTAACTAACTGTAACTAACTAACGTTAACTAACTAACCTTAACTAACCATAACTTCAACTAACTCACCTTAACTAACCATAACTAACCATAACTGCAACTAACTAACCTGAACTAACTGTAACTAACTAACCTTAACTAACTAACTGTAACTAACCTTAACTAACTGTAACTAACTAACCTTAACCAACTCTAACTAACCTTAACTAACTGTAACTAACTAACCTTAACCAACTCTAACTAACCTTAACTAACTGTAACTAACTAACCTTAACTAACTAACTGTAACTAACCTTAACTAACCAACTCTAACTAACTAACCTTAACTAACTGTAACTAACTAACATTAACTAACTAACTGTAACTAACTAACGTTAACTAACTAACTGTAACTAACTAACTGTAACTAACTAACCTTAACTAACCATAACTTCAACTAACTCACCTTAACTAACCATAACTAACCATAACTGCAACAAACTAACCTTATCTATCTAACTAACTGTAACTAACTAACCTTAACTAACCATAGCTAACCATAACTGCAACTAACTAACCTGAACTAACTGTAACTAACTAACCTTAACTAACTAACTAACCTTAACTAACTGTAACTAACTAACCTTAACCAACTCTAACTAACCTTAACTAACCTTAACTAACTAACCTTAACTAACTAACTGTAACTAACCTTAACTAACTGTAACTAACTAACCTTAACTAACTAACTGTAACTAACCTTAACTAACCAACTCTAACTAACTAACCTTAACTAACTGTAACTAACTAACCTTAACTAACCAACTCTAACTAACTAACCTTAACTAACTAACTAACTAACTGTAACTAACTAACTGTAACTAACTAACTAACTGTAACTAACTAACCTTAACTAACTAACTAACCTTAACTAACTGTAACTAACTAACCTTAACCAACTCTAACTAACCTTAACTAACCTTAACTAACTAACTGTAACTAACCTTAACTAACTGTAACTAACTAACCTTAACTAACTAACTGTAACTAACCTTAACTAACCAACTCTAACTAACTAACCTTAACTAACTGTAACTAACTAACCTTAACTAACCAACTCTAACTAACTAACCTTAACTAACTAACTAACTAACTGTAACTAACTAACTGTAACTAACTAACTAACTGTAACTAACTAACCTTAACTAACTGTAACTAACTAACCTTAACTAACTGTAACTAACTAACCTTAACTAACTAACTGTAACTAACTAACGTTAAATAACTAACTGTAACTAACTAACTGTAACTAACTAACCTTAACTAACCATAACTTCAACTAACTCACCTTAACTAACCATAACTAACCATAACTGCAACTAACTAACCTGAACTAACTGCAACAAACTAACCTTATCTATCTAACTAACTGTAACTAACTAACCTTAACTAACCATAGCTAACCATAACTGCAACTAACTAACCTGAACTAACTGTAACTAACTAACCTTAACTAACTAACTAACCTTAACTAACTGTAACTAACTAACCTTAACCAACTCTAACTAACCTTAACTAACCTTAACTAACTAACCTTAACTAACTAACTGTAACTAACCTTAACTAACCAACTCTAACTAACTAACCTTAACTAACTGTAACTAACTAACCTTAACTAACCAACTCTAACTAACTAACCTTAACTAACTAACTAACTAACTGTAACTAACTAACGTTAACTAACTAACTGTAACTAACTAACGTTAACTAACTAACTGTAACTAACTAACTGTAACTAACTAACTGTAACTAACCATAACTTCAACTAACTCACCTTAACTAACCATAACTAACCATAACTGCAACAAACTAACCTTATCTATCTAACTAACTGTAACTAACTAACCTTAACTAACCATAGCTAACCATAACTGCAACTAACTAACCTGAACTAACTGTAACTAACTAACCTTAACTAACTAACTAACCTTAACTAACTGTAACTAACTAACCTTAACCAACTCTAACTAACCTTAACTAACCTTAACTAACTAACCTTAACTAACTAACTGTAACTAACCTTAACTAACTGTAACTAACTAACCTTAACTAACTAACTGTAACTAACCTTAACTAACCAACTCTAACTAACTAACCTTAACTAACTGTAACTAACTAACCTTAACTAACCAACTCTAACTAACTAACCTTAACTAACTAACTAACTAACTGTAACTAACTAACTGTAACTAACTAACTAACTGTAACTAACTAACCTTAACTAACTGTAACTAACTAACCTTAACTAACTGTAACTAACTAACCTTAACTAACTAACTGTAACTAACTAACGTTAAATAACTAACTGTAACTAACTAACTGTAACTAACTAACCTTAACTAACCATAACTTCAACTAACTCACCTTAACTAACCATAACTAACCATAACTGCAACTAACTAACCTGAACTAACTGTAACTAACTAACCTTAACTAACTAACTGTAACTAACCTTAACTAACTGTAACTAACTAACCTTAACCAACTCTAACTAACCTTAACTAACCTTAACTAACTAACCTTAACTAACTAACTGTAACTAACCTTAACTAACTGTAACTAACTAACCTTAACTAACTAACTGTAACTAACCTTAACTAACCAACTCTAACTAACTAACCTTAACTAACTGTAACTAACTAACATTAACTAACTAACTGTAACTAACTAACGTTAACTAACTAACTGTAACTAACTAACTGTAACTAACTAACCTTAACTAACCATAACTTCAACTAACTCACCTTAACTAACCATAACTAACCATAACTGCAACAAACTAACCTTATCTATCTAACTAACTGTAACTAACTAACCTTAACTAACCATAGCTAACCATAACTGCAACTAACTAACCTGAACTAACTAACTGTAACTAACTAACCTTGACTAACTAACTGTAACTAACTAACCTTAACTAACTGTAACTAACTAACCTTAACTGACTGTAACTAACTAACCTTAACTAATTAACTGTAACTAACCTTAACTAACTGTAACTAACTAACCTTAACCAACTCTAACTAACCTTAACTAACTGTAACTAACTAACCTTAACTAACTGTAACTAACCTTAACTAACCAACTCTAACTAACTAACCTTAACTAACTCTAACTAACTAACCTTAACTAACTGTAACTAACTAACTAACGTTAACTAACTAACTGTAACTAACTAACTAACCTTAACTAACTAACTGTAACTAACTAACTAACCTTAACTAACTCTAACTAACTAACCTTAACTAACTCTAACTAACTAACCTTAACTAACTCTAACTAACTAACCTTAACTAACTGTAACTAACTAACCTTAACTAACTAACTGTAACTAACTAACTAACTAACGTTAACTAACTAACTGTAACTAACTAACCTTAACTAACTGTAACTAACTAACCTTAACTAACTAACTGTAACTAACTAACTAACTAACGTTAACTAACTAACTGTAACTAACTAACTAACCTTAACTAACTGTAACTAACTAACCTTAACTAACTGTAACTAACTAACCTTAACTAACTGTAACTAACTAACTGTAACTAACTAACCTTAACTAACCATAACTTCAACTAACTCACCTTAACTAACCATAACTAACCATAACTGCAACAAACTAACCTTATCTATCTAACTAACTGTAACTAACTAACCTTAACTAACCATAGCTAACCATAACTGCAACTAACTAACCTGAACTAACCAACTAACTATTGACTAACTAGTTATAGATTCTAGCCACGTAGTTATAGATTACAGCCACATAGTTATCAATTATAACCACGTAGTTATCGATTACAGCCACGTAGTTATCGATTACAGCCACGTAGTTATCGATTACAGCCACGTAGTTATCGATTACAGCCACGTAGTTATCGATTATAACCACGTAGTTATCGATTACAGCCACGTAGTTATCGATTACAGCCACGTAGTTATCGATTATAACCACGTAGTTATCGATTATAGCCACGTAGTTATCGATTACAGCCACGTAGTTATCGATTACAACCACGTAGTTATCGATTATAGCCACGTAGTTATCGATTATCTACACGTATTTATTGATTATCACCACGTAGTTATTGATTAATCAGATATTCAGATTGATAACGTACCTGCAGGTTTTCTACTGAAGACAACTTGTTGTGACTCAGATCCAGAAACTCAACCTTAGGAATCAGTTTCTATAACAGAAAAAAAACTGTTAAACAGCCAACGCTGTTATATATTCATATAGTCTTAACGCTGCTATATATATATATATATATATATATATATATATATATATATATATATATATATAGTCGTACTGACCACAGAGCTGTCGATGCAGCTGATCCAGTTGTGGCTCATGTCCAGCGTGGTCAGGTTCCTCCACACGGGGATGATGGCGGTGACGGGACAGTCAGGCTCCGCCCCCTCAGCCTCCCACTGAGAGAACTCACTGGCCTCAGGAACCAGGATGAGCTGCAGAAACACGGAGACACGGCTGAATTCAGCAGGTCCACAGGTTGCTGCTCTACTCCACTCTGATGTAGCTGAGAGTTCAACCTGAGCCGTACCATCATGGTCTCTGTGGAGCGGTGGATGTTTAACGTTTCCAGACTGGACCTCAGAGACGCCAGGCCTCCGATCTGCTGGGAGCTGCACTCACTGATCTGAGGACAGACAGGAGAGGGTTCAGAGGATTCCTGAAGATCCAGAGGATTCCTGAAGAACCAGAGGATTCCTGTAGAACCAGAGGATTCCTGTAGAACCAGAGGATTCCTGTAGAACCAGAGGATTCCTGTAGATCTAGAGGATTCCTAAAGAACCAGAGGATTCCTAAAGAACCAGAGGATTCCTGTAGAACCAGAGGATTCCTGAAGATCCAGAGGATTCCTGTAGAACCAGAGGATTCCTAAAGAACCAGAGGATTCCTGTAGAACCAGAGGATTCCTGTAGAACCAGAGGATTCCTGAAGATCCAGAGGATTCCTGTAGATCTAGAGGATTCCTGAAGATCCAGAGGATTCCTGTAGATCCAGAGGATTCCTGTAGATCTAGAGGATTCCTAAAGAACCAGAGGATTCCTGAAGAACCAGAGGATTCCTGTAGAACCAGAGGATTCCTGTAGAACCAGAGGATTCCTGTAGATCTAGAGGATTCCTAAAGAACCAGAGGATTCCTAAAGAACCAGAGGATTCCTGTAGATCTAGAGGATTCCTGTAGAACCAGAGGATTCCTGTAGATCTAGAGGATTCCTAAAGAACCAGAGGATTCCTGTAGATCTAGAGGATTCCTGTAGAACCAGAGGATTCCTGTAGATCTAGAGGATTCCTGTAGAACCAGAGGATTCCTGTAGATCTAGAGGATTCCTAAAGAACCAGAGGATTCCTGTAGAACCAGAGGATTCCTGAAGATCTAGAGGATTCCTGTAGAACCAGAGGATTCCTAAAGAACCAGAGGATTTCTGTAGAACCAGAGGATTCCTGTAGAACCAGAGGATTCCTGTAGATCTAGAGGATTCCTAAAGAACCAGAGGATTCCTGTAGAACCAGAGGATTCCTGTAGATCTAGAGGATTCCTGTAGAACCAGAGGATTCCTGTAGATCTAGAGGATTCCTAAAGAACCAGAGGATTCCTGTAGAACCAGAGGATTCCTGAAGATCTAGAGGATTCCTGTAGAACCAGAGGATTCCTAAAGAACCAGAGGATTCCTGAAGATCCAGAGGATTCCTGTAGAACCAGAGGATTCCTGAAGATCTAGAGGATTCCTGTAGAACCAGAGGATTCCTGAAGATCCAGAGGATTCCTGTAGAACCAGAGGATGCCTGTAGAACCAGAGCACATCTCCATGTCTAGAGGAGTTTACCTCTATCTGCAGCAGAGACTTGAAGACTGACAGGTCGAAGGGGAGAGTGTCCTCCTGGATGTTGCTGCTTCCTACTGGACCTCGACTTCCACAGATCTGAAGAAGAAAACACCACAAACCAGCAGCAGTTACAGGAAAAACTAATAAACTAATAAAACTAAAGCTACCTCTGGGATTTAACTTAAATAAGATTAGATGAGAACATGAAGACAACTGAATATGATTGTGTTCATATAAATATCAGAGTATTTTCTGTATAAAGTCAGATATTTGCTGTATGAAGTGATAAATGCTGATTCTCCTCCTGTGAATCACTCCAGTAACATTTAGTAGTTGTGACCATGGTTCCTGAGACCTGGTTCCTGAGACCTGGTTCCTGAGACCTGGTTCCTGAGACCTGGTTCCTGAGACCTGGTTCCTGAGACCTGCTGCACATCTGCACCAACTCCTGGTTCCTGTCAACAGCTGTTTACACTCAATCATTGTCAATTCACTGCTTTAGGCTCCAACAGCATTTATGATGTCACACACTGGTTTAATGGGTTCAGGTCCAGGGTTCAGGTCCAGGGTTCGGGGTTCAGGTCCAGGATTCAGGTCAAGGGATTGGGTTCATGTCCAGGGTTCAGGTTCAGGTCCAGGATTCAGGTCCAGGGTTCAGGTCCAGGGATTGGATACAGGTCCAGGGTTCAGGTCCAGGGTTCAGGTCCAGGTCCAGGTCCAGGGATTGGGTTGGCCAGTCCACAGCTTTAATTTATTGGTTTAGAACCACTGGTGGGTTTACTGGTGTTTAACTGGTGTTAAAAAGTATTCTAAGGACGTTGGTTTAACTTTGTATTTCCACTTATATAGTGACACATATATACATGGCTGTTTATAAGGTGATATGTATGTGACATGTCAAATAAATGCCTTGTGTACCAAGAGAATGACCCTGATGTCAACAGTAGTAATGAGTTCCTACCTTCAGGTATCTGAGTCTGCAGGTGAAGTCCAGGATGTGTCCCAGGTCAGTCTTAGCGTCTCCGTTGCAGCACGTTGGTTTAGCTAAACGCAGCTGCTGAGAAACAGAGTAAAGCTGCAGAGGATGGAGAGAAAACACCTGGCCAGCCTGCAGCAGCTGTTCACCTGGAACACAGTCAACACGGCAACACGTCAACACGTCAACATGTCAACACGTCAACACGGCAACACGTCAACACCGTCAACACAACACCGTCAACACCGTCAACACAACACCGTCAACACCGTCAACACAACACCGTCAACACGTCAACACGGCAACATGGCAACACCGTCAACACAACACCGTCAACACCGTCAACACCGTCAACACCGTCAACACCGTCAACACAGCAACACGTCAACACCGTCAACACCGTCAACACCGTCAACACAAAACAGCCAACACAGTCAACACAGTCAACACAGTCAACACAGTCAACACAGTCAACACAGTCAACACCGTCAACACCGTCAACACCGTCAATCCAGTCAACACAGCAACAACGTCAATCCAGTCAACACGTCAACACAGTCAACACAGCAACACCGTCAATTCCGTCAACACCGTCAACACAGTCAACACAAAACAGCCAACACAGCCAACACCGTCAACACAGTCAACACAGTCAACACAACACCGTCAACACCGTCAACACCGTCAACACCGTCAACACCGTCAACACCGTCAACACCGTCAACACAACACAGTCAACACCGTCAACACAGCCAAAACAACACCGTCAACACCGTCAACACCGTCAACACCGTCAACACCGTCAACACCGTCAACACAGTCAACACAGTCAACACAACACAGTCAACACCGTCAACACCGTCAACACAGTCAACACCGTCAACACCGTCAACACAGGTGTGTGTGTTGACGGTCAACACAACACAGTCAACACAGTCAACACAGTCAACACCGTCAACACAGGTGTGTGTGTTGACGGTCAACACAACACCGTCAACACAGTCAACACCGTCAACACAGGTGTGTGTGTTGACGGTCAACACAACACCGTCAACACAGTCAACACAACACAGTCAACACAGTCAACACAGTCAACACCGTCAACACCGTCAACACCGTCAACACAGTCAACACAGTCAACACAGTCAACACAGTCAACACAACACAGTCAACACCGTCAACACCGTCAACACCGTCAACACCGTCAACACAGTCAACACAGTCAACACAGTCAACACAGTCAACACAGTCAACACCGTCAACACCGTCAATCCAGTCAACACAGCAACAACGTCAATCCAGTCAACACGTCAACACAGTCAACACAGTCAACACAGCAACACTGTCAATTCAGTCAACACGTCAACACAGTCAACACCATCAATACAGCAACACGTCAACACAACACCGTCAATCCAGTCAACACGTCAACACCGTCAACACAACACCGTCAATCCAGTCAACACGTCAACACAGTCAACACAACACATTAACACATTAACTACTTAAAATCAATCAGAGTCATGTATTAATCAGTAAATGTGTAAATTCTCTGGTTCCAGCTTCTCTTCTCTGATTATTTCCTGGTTTCTTTAGTCTCTATAATAATAAACTGATGATCTTTGGACAAAAAAAGACATTTTAGGTTGAATCTTCATCTTTGATCTACATTTAAATCATTTAATGAAGTAGACTAGTAATAGATTAATGATTTCACTAATCAATGACTAACCAATGATTAGTCATTGATTATAGTTGAAGCTGTATTCAGCCTCATCAGATGCAGGGTTCAGGTTATATGTGTTTAAATTGATGCAGCAGCTAAAGTCACGTGAATCAGAACCACAGTGAAACACAGTGACATCACTTCAAGTTCATTCATCATTAGAACAGAACGTCCAGATGAGAGGAACCAGGAGGAGAAAGTGACCTTTATGGAACAGATCCTCAGCCAGAGCTGCTGTGATGCCGTTGATCTCCTGAAACACACAAACGACTCCGTCAACCTGGATTCACCTTTAATACAACAGATCAACTCTGACTCTATTTAACTGGATTCACCTTTAATACAACAGATCAACTCTGACTCTATTTAACTGGATTCACCTTTAATACAACAGATCAACTCTGACTCTATTTAACTGGATTCACCTTTAATACAACAGATCAACTCTGACTCTATTTAACTGGATTCACCTTTAATACAACAGATCAACTCTGACTCTATTTAACTGGATTCACCTTTAATACAACAGATCAACTCTTCTACACTCTTCTATTTGACTCATGGTATTTCTTCACCTCACAGCTGTTGATCATCACATGTTGATCATCGATCGTCACATGTTGATCGATCAAAACATGTTGATCATGTCACATGACATGAGTCAGTTTTTCTATCAGCTGTTTTCTCCTGAGGACTCAGACTTCGTCATGTGATCAACAGAAACTGATTCTCAACCTGCAGCTTCAACATTTACAGAAACTGGTGTTTGTTCTGTGATGAAGGAAACAACCAGTAGAACAGAGATTATTACAGTTATTTATTTAATTAGTACATTTATTAAACCTGACTAAACTAAATGATTACATTCATTCATTTAATTATTACCATCTCATTGGTATATATAGTCTCTATATAGATTTACAGACAGGGAGTTGACTCCAGCCATTGTTACACACGTCAGCATGAAGACGCCAGGTGAACTCACGTAAAGGTGGAAGAGCAGGAAGCAGGTGAGCGGGGTGGGCGTGGCCTGTGGGAACTGCAGCAGCAGCGTCTGCAGGTAAAGCTCCAGCTCCTTCTGCCGCCGCTCCACCAGACTCTTGGAGTTCTTCCCCAGCATCTTCTTAGGAGGAAGCAGCCGCCGGTCCACCTTCTTCTCTGCTGTCAGCTGGAACACAGGGGAGAGGCACATGTGAAACACACATGTGAAACACACATGTGAAACACACATGTGATACACACATGTGATACACACATGTGAAACACACATGAAACATGTGAAACACGTGAAACACACATGTGATACACACATGTGAAACACACATGTGATACACACATGTGAAACACACATGTGATACACACATGTGATACACACATGTGAAACACACATGTGAAACACACATGTGATACACACATGTGAAACGCATTGGTGAAATACACATGTGAAACGCATTGGTGAAATACACATGTGAAATACACACGTGAAACACACACGTGAAACGCAATGGTGAAATACACATGTGATACACACACGTGAAACACACACGTGAAACACACACGTGAAACACACATGTGAAACACACATGAAACATGTGAAACACGTGAAACACACATGTGATACACACATGTGAAACACACATGTGATACACACATGTGATACACACATGTGAAACGCATTGGTGAAATACACATGTGAAACGCATTGGTGAAATACACATGTGAAATACACACGTGAAACACACACGTGAAACGCAATGGTGAAATACACACGTGAAACGCAATGGTGAAATACACACGTGAAACGCAATGGTGAAATACACATGTGATACACACACGTGAAACACACACGTGAAACGCAATGGTGAAATACACACGTGAAACGCAATGGTGAAATACACATGTGAAACGCATTGGTGAAATACACATGTGAAATATACATGTGAAACTCACATGTGAATCGCACATGTGTTAAAACCACATGTGAAACGCACACATGAAATGTACATGTAAAAATTCACATGTGAAACACACATGATACACATCTGAAACACACATGTGAAATTCACATGTGAAACACATGTGAGACACATGTGAGACACATGTGAGACACACGTGAGACACACGTGAGACACCACCTGTTGAAACTCACATGTGAAATGCACACATGAAATGTACCTATGAAACACACATGTGAAACACACATGTGAAACACACACATGTGAAACACACACATGTGAAACACACACATGTGAAACACACATGTGAGACTCACATGTGAAACACACATGTGAAACACACACATGTGAAACACACACATGTGAAACACACATGTGAGACTCACATGTGAAACACACACATGTGAAACGCACACATGTGAAACACACACATGTGAAACACACATGTGAGACTCACATGTGAAACACACACATGTGAAACGCACACATGTGAAACACACACATGTGAAACACACACATGTGAAACACACACATGTGAAACACACACATGTGAAACACACACATGTGAAACACACACATGTGAAACACACACATGTGAAACACACATGCAGCTCCTGTCAGTGGGTCATGCAGCAGAAACCCATGAAAAGTCCCAGGTTAGTGTCAAACTTTCTTCTAACAACTAGAAACTGTGAATCAGACTCAACCTTTACTGGATAAAATCCATGTTTTATTTAAAACAGGGACGATGCAGATTAATGAACATATATTAGTAAATATGATGATTAATTATTTAATCTCCACTGACAGGTTGAGAATCTTTAATAAATAATTATAGAAAATAATTAGAAAAATAATGAGATCATTAAGATTTAAAGAGATTAGAGAATTAGAAAAGAACAGAGCTTCACAGACTGGTGTGATTTATTTACAGTGAATAAATGTTGAAGTTAACAGAGACACGCTGGTCACGTTGTCTTTGTACGACTTCATTAACTCCAACATCTTTTTCTCAATCGGCCACGAAGGTTGTTTAAAAACAGGAAAGTTTCTGTTTGTTCCTTATTTTCCTTTGTTGAAGTACATCTGTCATTACTTTCTATTCTTTCTATTCTTTATTTTCTTTAATTCTGTTTAACAGCACTATTATGAGTGGAGAGGTAATTATCTACTATAATAACATAGATAATAATAATAATATATATCTACTATAATAACATAGATAATAATAATACATATATGATCTTTATAATTGGTCCTTTGAGTGAAACCAGAACACTGATGTGATCAAACAGAGTATAACTCGTCTGATCTTCAGGTTTATTCATGGTTGTAGTAACAGTTCAGTTCTTCCTGTAGATCAGTAGTGAAACAGGTCAAAGTTCATGTATAGTTTAATATTAAACTCCAGGTTTAGAAGCGGGAACAGAAAATGGTTCTTGGCCAAAGGATCTTTTTCTAAAAGGAAGTGATGTGGTTCATCTGTTGGAGTTTTATCTCTTTTAATGGAGGAGGGGTTTTATCATGGAGGATTCTATTAATTAATGATTTTATTTATTTATAACTACAGTTTAATCACAGCTGCTGGTGTCTTACCTTCTCATGGAGGTCGTGGAAGTCGCTGTATCGATGCTTCACACTCCATCGGTGCTGTCCATCAGTCACCTCCATGATGTACACCTGAACACACACACACACACACACACACACACACACACACACACACACACACACACACACACACAACCAGTCTATAACATCACTATAATACTGATATACACCTGAACACATATATATATATAATTTACATATTTCTCTAGTGTGTGTCGTTCAGTAAATGTGTTTAGTTACTCTTTGTATTTAGTTACTCTCTGTATTTAGTTACTCTCTGTATTTAGTTACTCTCTGTATTTAGTTACTCTCTGTATTTAGTTACTCTCTGTATTTAGTTACTTTCCACCACTGTATAACATCAACATATAAACTGTTCATTTCGTTCTATCGGTAACAAATTTCTTTCTCCTGACATAATTTTTGGTGACACGCCCTACGCCGCCTCTGATTGGCTAACACTCGTTGCCTTCGTGCGTTCATTGGTTGAGGTTAGGCTGAGAATCCAGAGTGAGCCAATCAGCAGCGGAGTAGGGCGGGTCATCCTCAAATCGTCCTAGGAACAAAATATTGGCTAACGGTTAGCGGTTAGCTGTCTGGGTTCATTAACTTAGCTCCAGGAGGCTAATAAATAACGGCTGAAGTTAATATATAATTATGGTTAGTGAATAGTTGTAATATTCCTTATCAGAAGAACTTCAGACACGTGAACTCTGTGTCACTTTATTATGACAGGGCTGAAACTACGCTAGCCACAAGCTAAGCTAACGGCCGTAGAGCCCGGATGTAACTCACGGTGTAGTTTTCCACCAGCTCCGAGCCGATAACACACACTTTCCTCTCAGAAACCTCCTCTGGAAAAGAGGCGGCCTCCATGTCTGGAGCGAGGAGACTGGAGTGATGTGTTGGTGATGTGTTGGTGATGTGTCCTCCAGTTCTGGAGGAAACTGATGATGAAAAGCAGCTGTGGAGGATGTGCAGCGCTCCTGCCGCTCTGTTAGCCGCCTTCAGACGCCATGTTTGTTGTGGTCTGGTCGGGATCAGCTGACCGCTTTGAAACGTATAACTTTATTGACACTCCTTCCTGGACATTTTTATTTTGATTATGTTTTTGTTTCAGTCAAAGGTTTATTAGATATGAAACATGTTTGTTAGTTAGACTCTTAATATATCGACAAGATGTACAAAAAATAACAATTAATCCGAAGATAAGATATTTATTTATTTAATATATTTATTTATTATTTCAAAGGGATAATGTAGTTAGTTTATAGGTGATAATTCTCTACTCCACCAGTCCCTGTTGGACTCTACCACAACAGTACAGCACAGCATATATATATATATATATATATATATATATATATATATATATATATATATATATATATATATATATATATATATATATATATATATATATATATATATATATATATATATATATATATATATAATTAGCATCAACATCATGTGTAATTAGCAGCAACATCATGTGTAATTAGCAGCAGCATCATGTGTAATTAGCAGCAACATCATGTGTAATTAGCAGCAGCATCATGTGTAATTAGCAGCAGCATCATGTGTAATTAGCAGCAGCATCATGTGTAACTAGCAGCAGCATCATGTGTAGCAGCAGCAGCATCATGTGTAGCAGCAGCATCATGTGCAGCAGCAGCAGCATCATGTGTAACTAGCAGCAGCATCATGTGTAGCAGCAGCAGCATCATGTGTAACTAGCAGCAGCATCATGTGTAACTAGCAGCAGCAGCATCATGTGTAACTAGCAGCAGCAGCATCATGTGCAGCAGCAGCAGCATCATGTGTAACTAGCAGCAGCAGCATCATGTGTAGCAGCAGCAGCATCATGTGTAACTAGCAGCAGCAGCATCATGTGTAGCAGCAGCAGCATCATGTGTAACTAGCAGCAGCATCATGTGTAACTAGCAGCAGCATCATGTGTAACTAGCAGCAACAGCATCATGTGTAACTAGCAGCAGCATCATGTGTAACTAGCAGCAACAGCCAGGTGGAGGCAGCAGAGACTAAAGCTGCAGCAGACATGTCTGACATGTGTCTGAACAGGAGGAACATGTTGATGTTGAGTCTGGTTTATATGATGGAGTCAAACAGCTGTAACTAGTGATGAGATGGACAATAACAACAGGAGAACAGTGATAAACAGACTTTAAACTGATTCCACTTCCCATAATACTAGTAATATACTAGTAGTATATTATGCTACTAGTATATTATACTACTAGTATATTATAATACTAGTATATTATACTACTAGTATATTATACTACTAATATATTATACTACTAGTATATTATGCTACTAGTATATTATACTACTAGTATATTATACTACTAGTATATTATGCTACTAGTATATTATACTACTAGTATATTATACTACTAGTATATTATGCTACTAGTATATTATGCTACTAGTATATTATACTACTAGTATATTATACTACTAGTTTATTATACTACTAGTATATTATGCTACTAGTATATTATACTACTAGTATATTATACTACTAGTATATTATACTACTAGTATATTATGCTACTAGTATATTATACTACTAGTTTATTATACTACTAGTATATTATGCTACTAGTATATTATACTACTAGTATATTATGCTACTAGTATATTATGCTACTAGTATATTATGCTACTAGTATATTATACTACTAGTATATTATGCTACTAGTATATTATACTACTAGTATATTATGCTACTAGTATATTATACTACTAGTATATTATACTACTAGTATATTATGCTACTAGTATATTATACTACTAGTTTATTATACTACTAGTATATTATGCTACTAGTATATTATACTACTAGTATATTATGCTACTAGTATATTATGCTACTAGTATATTATGCTACTAGTTTTAATCAATAAATACATTTTAGTGTTTAGTTTATCAATGTGGAGCCAATTTAAGACACAGTGGGTAGATTAGGAGTAAAAGTACTGCATCATGATATTTGGCAGTGTTAGCAGCAGTAAGTGTTAGCAGCAGCAGTAACAGTGTCAGTAGCAGTAATAGTGTTAGCAGCAGTGTTAGCAGCAGCAGCAGTAACAGTGTCAGCAGCAGCAGTAACAGTGTTAGCAGCAGCAGTAACAGTGTTAGCAGTATCAGCAGCGGTAACAGTGTCAGTAGCAGCAGTAGCAGTAAAAATGTTAGCAGCAGTGTCAGCAGCAGCAGTAACAGTGTCAGTAGCAGCAGTAACAGTGTTAGCAGCAGCAGCAGTAACAGTAGCAGCAGTAGCAGTAACAGTGTTAGTAGCAGCAGTAGCAGTAACAATGTTAGCAGCAGTGTCAGCAGCAGCAGCAGCAGCAGCAGGGATCATATTTCAGCAGCTCAAAGTGAATCAGAGTGATCCATCCTGCTGTGGGGAACATCTTTGTGTTTGTACCAACCAGCAGAAACAGATAGAACCTGTAGACAGGTGAACATGCTACACACGTGTTGTATGTGTCACATGTAGAAGTCCTATGTTAAACACACATGTTATAATACGATGTTATTAAGCCTCAGTGGAGGATCTGCAGACCTGACCCCCCCGTGTTAAAGCAGTGAATGGACTGTTCCAGCTCTTTATCCTGGATGTGGAGGCTGAGCCTCAGTCAGTGCTGCTACAGCTCAGTCACAGCCGGGACCTGTCTAAAACCTGGAATACCACTTTAAATCAGCCAGGAGCAACACAACCTCCAGCTGCTCCACCCAGGTCACCTGTCACAGCTGAGACCAGCCGACTGGACTCAGAGGTGAAAGGTTAGAGGTCGGGACAGCAGGAGAACAGGAGGAGGTGCTGCTGCTGCTGCTGCTGCTGCTGCTGCTGCTGCTGCTGCTGCTGCTGCGAGGGAGGATCAGCAGGCCATGCACCGGCCACAGCCAGAGGTCAAGAAAAAAATCTGCAGAGTGGTGAAGAGGTAGAAACGGAGCAGGGAGAGGTCATCTGAGCCCCGAGCCAGGAATTAGACAGCACCGCCTCTTTGTTGTTGAGAGCAGGAGGAGGAGGAGGATGTGAAGGAGCAGCAGGAGGACGGAGGGAGGCGCCGCCAGGAACACACACCACAGAATGCTGCCGGAGGCTCTGAGCAGCAGGAGGTGCAGCAGGAGGTGCAGCAGCAGGAGGAGGAGCAGGACCAGGAGCAGCGAGGACAAGGACGGCGCCGGCCGCAGGAAACCCGGCTGGTCCTGGACCTGCAGGGGGCGCCTGCAGGGCCGGAGGACAGGAGGGGGGGGGTGGCGCCACCAGAACCAGCAGAACCACCAGAACCAGCAGAACCGGCCCAGGCCGGTGGCGTCGCTGCGGCCCGTCAACGTGAAGGGGAACCGGGCCCGGGGCATGCGGGCCCCCAGGAACACCAACCAGTTCCTGATGCAGGAGAAGTACCAGATGCTGCACCTGAGGTCCGACTCGGTCGGCAGCGACAGCGGCTCCGACAGCGACCCGGACCTCACCGACATGGACTCATACCTGGGGGTCCTGGAAAACGCCCGGGGGGCCCTGCCGGACAGCCCAGACCCCCACGGCTCCACGGCGCCGCCCGGGCCGGTGCTGGTCCTGCAGCGGCAGGAGGACAGCATGCAGTACTTCCCCTCAGAACACGACCTGCTGCAGAGCCAGAACTTCATGCAGAGGGACTTCGTGGAGTTCTGCCGCAGTTCTGTGCAGTTCTGACGTCCTGAAGGACCCGGCGGGTCTGAAGAACCCAGCAGTCACCAGGTCGGTTCTGCTGCGGCTCAGTCATTTCATACACCAGTTTCCACTAGTATTAAGTTTTAATAACAGAACTCATTGAGTGAATCACCTGATTGGACCAACATGGACTGAGATGATGGTCTGTTCATGGGGACTGGACCTGTGTGTTTTATACACCATGTTCTCACAAAAGCTGCTTCTCTGTTGTTGTTGTTGTTGCACACAAAGGGAGACGGCTGGGTGGTGGGAGTGACCCCAGCAGCCAATCAGCATGCAGCTGGCTGCAGCAGGCCGCACGTGATTGGCCGACACAGACTGTCATGAACAACAACCACTTTTCTGTACAGAATAAAAGGAGGTGAATAAATATGATGCTGTAACTGGCTGCGTTGTCTTTATACAGAGGAGTCACGATTAAGAGGGAAGTTTAAAATAGTCCTCATCATCATCATCATCATCATCATCCTCTCTGCTTATAAAACAACGTCTCATGTTATTTACATCATATAAATCACAGGCAGCTCTATAGCTGTTATTTCTGTGTGTTGCTGCTGTATTTAACAGGAAGCAGCAAAGACTCAGTGGATTATATAACATGTAGAGCTGGTCACAGCCACAGCTACACACCTGTTGATGTGGAACAAGCTAACACTGGTCAAAGGTCAAAGTGTAAACGACTGGCAGCGTCAACCATTATTATTATTATTATTATTATTATTATTATTATTATTATTATTATTATTATTATTATTATTATTATTATTATTATTATTAGATTGTCAGAGTAACAGCTGTGAATAAAAGAAGAAAAAGAGAAGAGAAATAAGATCCTGATGCTTCATTTTAAGCCTTTTTAGTCTAATTATGCTGTTTTATATATATATATATATATATATATATATATATATATATATATATATATATATATATATATATATATATATATATATCATCATCTACCCTTTTTATGTATTTTAGTAAATGTGTGATTCAGAGTTAACTGAGACTCAACACATCAAACCAAAGCGCCCGTTAGCTTATATGCTAATTAGCTTAGCTAGGAAGCTAACAGGCGCTTTGGTGTGATGTACCCGTTAGCTTCTCTGCTAACTAGCTTAGCTAGGAAGCTAACAGGCGCTTTGGTGTGATGTACCCGTTAGCTTCTCTGCTAACTAGCTTAGCTAGGAAGCTAACAGGCGTTTTGGTGTGATGTGTTAGCTCCTATGCTAAGCTCGTTAGCTTTCAGCAGCTTTCAGCAGCAACAACTTCAGTGACTAATGTTGCTTCAGTAAGTTTCAGTGAATCAAAGTAAAATGATGTTTAATCTCCATTTAACTGAGTTTAGTTTAGTAAAAACAGTTTAGTTTTAGTTTCAGCTTCATGAATATTTACATATTTACCTGTTGACCTGTTTTATTATAAATAATAAGAGCTCATCATGTGGATTAACTGGGTTTACTACTAATTAATTAATTCAGGTAACATCTCTGGTAAAGTAACGTTATTCCTGCTTCTTTCATGTGTTTCAGGCTGATTTATTTATATATTGAGCTGTAAAACAGGAAGATGTAATGATGTGTTGAATACAACGAGGTAAAGAGTAAATAATACAGAAATAAATGTAGAAGCAGGATCATTTAACATTAACTGACCACATGAAGCTTCCATCCACGTCATTACACTGGCGACCTGCTGTCACCATGGAAACCAGCTCCATGCAATCACCTGTGGCGATAATAAGTGGCTTCATGACCTCTGACCTCTGTGTCAGTGTGTGTGTTACACACTAAACAAACACACACAGTCACACTGACCTACTGATACACTGCAATAGATGTCAACAGAGAACAGAGATTACCTGTCCAGGTGACATTACCTGTCCAGGTGACATTACCTGTCCAGGTGAGTTGACCTGTCCAGGTGAGTTGACCTGTCCAGGTGAGTTGACCTGTCCAGGTGACATTACCTGTCCAGGTGAGTTGACCTGTCCAGGTGACATTACCTGTCCAGGTGACATTACCTGTCCAGGTGAGTTGACCTGTCCAGGTGAGTTGACCTGTCCAGGTGACATTACCTGTCCAGGTGAGTCGACCTGTCCAGGTGGAGACCTGCTGGACTCTGTTATAATAATATAATATATAATATATATTTCTGTTTCTACTGTTGTTTCTACTGTTTCTACTGTTGTTTCTACTGTTTCTACTGTTGTTTCTACTGTTTCTACTGTTGTTTCTACTGTTTCTACTGTTTCTACTGTTTCTACTGTTGTTTCTACTGTTTCTACTGTTTCTACTGTTTCTACTGTTGTTTCTACTGTTTCTACTGTTTCTACTGTTTCTACTGTTGTTTCTACTGTTGTTTCTACTGTTTCTACTGTTTCTACTGTTGTTTCTACTGTTGTTTCTACTGTTTCTACTGTTGTTTCTACTGTTTCTACTGTTTCTACTGTTTCTACTGTTTCTACTGTTGTTTCTACTGTTGTTTCTACTGTTTCTACTGTTTCTACTGTTTCTACTGTTTCTACTGTTTCTACTGTTGTTTCTACTGTTGTTTCTACTGTTTCTACTGTTGTTTCTACTGTTTCTACTGTTTCTACTGTTGTTTCTACTGTTTCTACTGTTTCTACTGTTGTTTCTACAGTTTCTACTGTTTCTACTGTTTCTACTGTTGTTTCTACAGTTTCTACTGTTTCTACTGTTTCTACTGTTGTTTCTACTGTTTCTACTGTTTCTACTGTTTTTCTACTGTTTTTTCTACAGTTTCTACTGTTTCTACTGTTTCTACTGTTGTTTCTACTGTTTCTGCTGTTTCTACTGTTGTTTCTACTGTTTCTACTGTTGTTTCTATTGTTTCTACTGTTTCTACTGTTTCTACTGTTGTTTCTACTGTTTCTACTGTTGTTTCTACTGTTTCTACTGTTTCTACTGTTGTTTCTACTGTTTCTACTGTTTCTAATGTTGTTTCTACTGTTTCTACTGTTTCTACTGTTTCTACTGTTGTTTCTACTGTTTCTACTGTTTCTACTGTTGTTTCTACTGTTTCTACTGTTTCTACTGTTGTTTCTACAGTTTCTACTGTTTCTACTGTTTCTACTGTTTCTACTGTTGTTTCTACTGTTTCTACTGTTTCTACTGTTGTTTCTACAGTTTCTACTGTTTCTACTGTTTCTACTGTTTCTACTGTTTCTACTGTTGTTTCTACTGTTGTTTCTACTGTTGTTTCTACTGTTTCTACTGTTTCTACTGTTGTTTCTACTGTTTCTACTGTTGTTTCTACTGTTGTTTCTACTGTTTCTACTGTTGTTTCTACTGTTTCTACTGTTGTTTCTACTGTTTTGTTTCTACTGTTGTTTCTACTGTTTCTACTGTTTCTACTGTTTCTACTGTTGTTTCTACTGTTTCTACTGTTTCTACTGTTGTTTCTACTGTTTCTACTGTTTCTACTGTTTCTACTGTTTCTACTGTTGTTTCTACTGTTGTTTCTACTGTTTCTACTGTTGTTTCTACTGTTTCTACTGTTTCTACTGTTGTTTCTACTGTTTCTACTGTTTCTACTGTTGTTTCTACAGTTTCTACTGTTTCTACTGTTTCTACTGTTGTTTCTACAGTTTCTACTGTTTCTACTGTTTCTACTGTTGTTTCTACTGTTTCTACTGTTTCTACTGTTTTTCTACTGTTTTTTCTACAGTTTCTACTGTTTCTACTGTTTCTACTGTTGTTTCTACTGTTTCTGCTGTTTCTACTGTTGTTTCTACTGTTTCTACTGTTGTTTCTATTGTTTCTACTGTTTCTACTGTTTCTACTGTTGTTTCTACTGTTTCTACTGTTGTTTCTACTGTTTCTACTGTTTCTACTGTTGTTTCTACTGTTTCTACTGTTTCTAATGTTGTTTCTACTGTTTCTACTGTTTCTACTGTTTCTACTGTTGTTTCTACTGTTTCTACTGTTTCTACTGTTGTTTCTACTGTTTCTACTGTTTCTACTGTTGTTTCTACAGTTTCTACTGTTTCTACTGTTTCTACTGTTTCTACTGTTGTTTCTACTGTTGTTTCTACTGTTGTTTCTACTGTTTCTACTGTTTCTACTGTTGTTTCTACTGTTTCTACTGTTGTTTCTACTGTTGTTTCTACTGTTTCTACTGTTGTTTCTACTGTTTCTACTGTTGTTTCTACTGTTTCTACTGTTGTTTCTACTGTTTCTACTGTTGTTTCTACTGTTGTTTCTACTGTTTCTACTGTTGTTTCTACTGTTTCTACTGTTTCTACTGTTGTTTCTACTGTTTCTACTGTTGTTTCTACTGTTTCTACTGTTTCTACTGTTGTTTCTACTGTTGTTTCTACTGTTTCTACTGTTTCTACTGTTGTTTCTACTGTTTCTACTGTTGTTTCTACTGTTGTTTCTACTGTTTCTACTGTTTCTACTGTTTCTACTGTTTTCTTCAGGCAGCAGCTGCAGCTTCAGGAGTTATGCAACGTCGCCTCTGATTGGTCAGCTGACACTGCCAAGAAGAAAGAGTCAGCTGGCTGGCACACACACACACACACACACACACACACACACACACACACACACACACACACACACACACACACA
The DNA here is from genome assembly GCA_030544235.1 of Lepturacanthus savala. NCBI lineage: Eukaryota > Metazoa > Chordata > Actinopteri > Scombriformes > Trichiuridae > Lepturacanthus > Lepturacanthus savala. The sequence continues at coordinate 38,282,400 of CM060463.1, forward strand.
CACACACAGCAGTAAAGTGTGTGTGTGTCAGGTTACAGAAAGTAGATCAGTAACATGTAGACTCGTCCTCTGCTAGCTACACACATGCTAATCATGTAAAGAACTGGAACTTTACTGTGATTATACACACACACACACACACACACACACACACACACACACATGAACACACACACACACACACACACACATGAACACACACACACACAGTAATAAGTGTGGATTGTTGTTGAAGGAGCAGCAAACAGACAAGTACAGATAGATAAAGAAGGAACGGTTAGAAAAACCACACACACACACACACACACACACACACACACACACACACACACACACACAGTGTTAATAACTTCTTCTTCTTTGTGAATCTAGGTGTAATATCAGTTAATATCAGTTGTTTGTGACTCAGCTCTGACGTTTACTTCCTGTTTGTTTTCTTCTTTTTTGCTGCTTTTAATTGAGTCGTGATGCTTTTATTGTGTAGAGTCAATGACTTTTATTCTGTAACAGGTTAACAGGTTACCTGGTTACCTGGTTACCTGGTAACCTGAATAATATAACCTAAAAATAAATAATATAACCTAAAAATAAATAATATAACCTAAAAATAAATAATATAACCTAAAAATAAATAATATAACCTAAAAGTAAATAATATAACCTAAAAATAAATAATATAACCTAAAAATAAATAATATAACCTAAAAATAAATAATATAACCTAAAATATGAGGCTGCAACATGAGGAGAAATAAATAAATAATAAGATATAATGTAATATAATAATATATAACCTCTGACCTGACCTGACCTGCAGCATGAGGGTGAATTAAAGGTCAACCACTAGTTTTTATAGTGTTTGTGTTATTTCCTGTAAACAGAATAATTCTACAGTGAATCCATGATGTTGATGTTTGTTTACAGATTAAATGACATGTAAACAAACAGGAAACAAATCAAACTAATGTTCAACTATAACATGAAGAACATTTAGATCCTGTTGTCCTTCAGAACTTTAACTGCACAAGAAACACTGGTTCCTCCTGTGTGTGTGTGTGTGTGTGTGTGTGTGTGTGAGTGTGTGTGTGTGTGTGTGTGTGTGTGTGAGTGTGTGTGTGTGTGAGTGTGTGTGTGTGTGTGTGTGTGTGAGTGTGTGTGTGTGTGTGTGTGTGTGAGGTGTGTGTGTGTGTGTGTGTGTGTGTGTGTGTGTGAGTGTGTGTGTGTGTGTGTGTGTGTGTGTGCATGGAGGAGGAGTTGAATCTCTTTCAGTGGAAAAGTACAGCCGTGCTGCTGTGGGGGCGGAGCCTCCTCTGTCCAGGACCAGAATCAGCCAATCAGGAGGCAGAACAACACAGCTCTGTTCTGTGTCTTCATGTCAATAAAGTTTTATTGAAGTGATAAGAAGCTTCAGGAGGATTAAACTGTTAAAGTTTTAAACTGATTAAAGTTAAAGTTTATTTTCCTTTAGAAACAAACTGGATGTAAAACATCCTGAAAATGAGTTTTTACTAAAAGGAACAGAAATAATAATAATAATAATAATAATAATATGAAATAATAATAATAATAATATGAAATAATAATAATAATATGAAATAATAATAATAATAATACGAAGTAATAATAATATGAAGTAATAATATTAAGTAATTAATATTAATTAATTACTGACTCTATGCACCTTATTACTGACTATGCACCTTATTACTGACTCTATGCACCTTATTACTGACTATGCACCTTATTACTGACTCTATGCACCTTATTACTGACTATGCACCTTATTACTGACTCTATGCACCTTATTACTGACTATGCACCTTATTACTGACTCTATGCACCTTATTACTGACTATGCACCTTATTACTGACTCTATGCACCTTATTACTGACTATGCACCTTATTACTGACTCTATGCACCTTATTACTGACTCTATGCACCTTATTACTGACTATGCACCTTATTACTGACTCTATGCACCTTATTACTGACTATGCACCTTATTACTGACTCTATGCACCTTATTACTGACTATGCACCTTATTACTGACTCTATGCACCTTATTACTGACTCTATGCACCTTATTACTGACTATGCACCTTATTACTGACTCTATGCACCTTATTACTGACTATGCACCTTATTACTGACTCTATGCACCTTATTACTGACTATGCACCTTATTACTGACTATGCACCTTATTACTGACTCTATGCACCTTATTACTGACTCTATGCACCTTATTACTGACTATGCACCTTATTACTGACTCTATGCACCTTATTACTGACTATGCACCTTATTACTGACTCTATGCACCTTATTACTGACTCTATGCACCTTATTACTGACTATGCACCTTATTACTGACTCTATGCACCTTATTACTGACTATGCACCTTATTACTGACTATGCACCTTATTAATGACTATGCACCTTATTACTGACTCTATGCACCTTATTACTGACTCTATGCACCTTATTACTGACTATGCACCTTATTACTGACTCTATGGCAAGTTTATTTGTATAGCACATTTCAACAACAAGGTAATTCAAAGTGCTTTACATAAAACATTAAAAGCATCAAGATACAATTTAAGACAGTTGATTAAAACAATTTAAAACAGTTGATTAAAATAAAAAAATAGATATAATATAAAATAAAAATAAGAAATAAAAATTAAGAATTAAAATGTATAACTTTGAAATTAAAACAAAGAACAAGTTACAGTGCAGTGCAGAGTAATTCAGAATGATATTAGCAGTAGGCAGCATTGAACAGAAAAGTCTTCAGCTGTGATTTAAAAGCAGTGAGAGTTGCAGCAGACCTGCAGGTCTCTGGGAGTTTGTTCCAGATCTGTGGGGCATAGAAACTGAACGCTGCTTCTCCATGTTTAGTTCTGACTCTAGGAACAGAGAGCAGACCTGATCCAGATGATCTAAGAGGTCTGGATGGTTCATAAGGGATCAGCAGATCTGCAATATACCTAGGCCCTAGACCATTCAGGGCTTTATAAACCAGTAAGAGTATTTTAAAGTGAATCCTTTGGCAGACAGGAAGCCAGTGCAAGGACCTTAGAACTGGACTGATGTGGTCTACTTTTTTAGTCCTAGTCAGGACTCGAGCGGCAGCATTTTGAATCAGCTGCAGCTGTCTGATTGACTTTTTAGAGAAGCCTGTAAAGGCCCCATTGCAGTAGTCTAGTCTACTGAAGATAAAAGCATGGACAAGCTTTTCCAAATCTTGCTGAGACATCAGGCCTTTAATCCTTGATATATTCTTCAGGTGGTAGTAGGCTGACTTTGTAACAGTTTTTATGTGACTATTTAAATTCAAGTCTGAGTCCATAACTACACCCAGATTTCTAGCTTGGTTTGTAGGCTTTAACATTGCTGATTGAAGATGAGCGCTGACTTTCAATCGTTCTGCCTTGGCTCCAAAAACAATTACCTCAGTTTTATCTTTGTTTAATTGGAGAAAGTTCTGGCACATCCAATCATTAATTTGTTCAATGCATTTACTCAGTGTTTGTATTGGATTATGATCTCCTGGTGATATACTGATGTAAATTTGTGTGTCATCTGCATAATTATGGTAACTTATTTTATTTTCTTTCATAATCTTAGCGAGTGGGAGCATGTAAATGTTGAATAGTAGAGGCCCCAGAATTGAACCTTGGGGGACCCCACAGCTTATGTCTATATGTTCAGATGTGTAGTTGCCTATAGACACAAAGTAGTCTCTGTCCTTTAAGTAGGATTCAACCCATTTTAGTGCTGTGCCAGTAAGTCCCACCCAGTTCTCCAGTCGGTGTAATAATATGTTGTGGTCAACCGTGTCAAATGCGGCACTGAGATCCAGTAATACTAAGACTGAAATTTTGCCATTGCACCTTATTAATGACTCTATGCACCTTATTACTGACTATGCACCTTATTACTGACTCTATGCACCTTATTACTGACTATGCACCTTATTACTGACTATGCACCTTATTACTGACTATGCACCTTATTACTGACTCTATGCACCTTATTACTGACTATGCACCTTATTACTGACTATGCACCTTATTACTGACTCTATGCACCTTATTACTGACTATGCACCTTATTACTGACTATGCACCTTATTACTGACTCTATGCACCTTATTACTGACTATGCACCTTATTACTGACTATGCACCTTATTACTGACTCTATGCACCTTATTACTGACTATGCACCTTATTACTGACTATGCACCTTATTACTGACTCTATGCACCTTATTAATGACGTGTGTTTGTCGTATTTATGTTGTGTTTATGTCGTATTTGTCGTGTTCATGTCGTGTTCATGTCGTGTTTATGTCGTATTTATGTCGTATTTATGTCGTGTTCATGTCGTGTTTATGTCGTGTTTGTCGTATTTATGTTGTGTTTATGTCGTATTTGTCGTGTTCATGTCGTGTTCATGTCGTGTTTATGTCGTATTTATGTCGTATTTATGTTGTGTTTATGTCGTATTTATGTCGTGTTTATGTCGTATTTATGTCGTATTTATGTTGTGTTTATGTCGTATTTATGTCGTGTTCATGTCGTGTTCATGTCGTGTTTATGTCGTATTTATGTCGTATTTATGTCGTATTTATGTTGTGTTTATGTCGTATTTATGTCGTATTTATGTCGTGTTCATGTCGTGTTTATGTCGTGTTTGTCGTATTTATGTTGTGTTTATGTCGTATTTGTCGTGTTCATGTCGTGTTCATGTCGTGTTTATGTCGTATTTATGTCGTGTTCATGTCGTGTTCATGTCGTGTTCATGTCGTGTTTATGTCGTATTTATGTCGTATTTATGTTGTGTTTATGTCGTATTTATGTCGTGTTCATGTCGTGTTCATGTCGTGTTTATGTCGTATTTATGTCGTGTTCATGTCGTGTTCATGTCGTGTTCATGTCGTGTTTATGTCGTATTTATGTCGTATTTATGTCGTGTTTATGTCGTATTTATGTCGTGTTCATGTCGTGTTCATGTCGTGTTTATGTCGTATTTATGTCGTGTTCATGTCGTGTTCATGTCGTGTTCATGTCGTGTTCATGTCGTGTTTATGTCGTATTTATGTCGTATTTATGTTGTGTTTATGTCGTATTTATGTCATATTTATGTCGTGTTCATGTCGTGTTTATGTCGTGTTTGTCGTATTTATGTTGTGTTTATGTCGTATTTGTCGTGTTCATGTCGTGTTCATGTCGTGTTTATGTCGTATTTATGTCGTATTTATGTCGTATTTATGTCGTGTTTATGTCGTATTTATGTCGTGTTCATGTCGTGTTCATGTCGTGTTTATGTCGTATTTATGTCGTGTTCATGTCGTGTTCATGTCGTGTTCATGTCGTGTTCATGTCGTGTTTATGTCGTATTTATGTCGTATTTATGTTGTGTTTATGTCGTATTTATGTCGTATTTATGTCGTGTTCATGTCGTGTTTATGTCGTGTTTGTCGTATTTATGTTGTGTTTATGTCGTATTTGTCGTGTTCATGTCGTGTTCATGTCGTGTTTATGTCGTATTTATGTCGTATTTATGTCGTATTTATGTCGTGTTCATGTCGTGTTCATGTCGTGTTTATGTCGTATTTATGTCGTATTTATGTCGTATTTATGTCGTGTTCATGTCGTGTTTATGTCGTGTTTGTCGTATTTATGTTGTGTTTATGTCGTGTTCATGTCGTGTTTATGTCGTATTTATGTCGTATTTATGTCGTGTTTATGTCGTATTTATGTCGTGTTCATGTCGTGTTCATGTCGTGTTTATGTCGTATTTATGTCGTATTTATGTCGTGTTTATGTCGTGTTCATGTCGTGTTCATGTCGTATTTATGTCGTATTTATGTCGTGTTCATGTCGTGTTTATGTCGTGTTTATGTCGTATTTATGTCGTATTTATGTTGTGTTTATGTCGTATTTATGTCGTATTTATGTCGTGTTCATGTCGTGTTATGTCGTGTTTGTCGTATTTATGTTGTGTTTATGTCGTATTTGTCGTGTTCATGTCGTGTTCATGTCGTGTTTATGTCGTATTTATGTCGTGTTCATGTCGTGTTCATGTCGTATTTATGTCGTATTTATGTCGTGTTCATGTCGTGTTATGTCGTGTTTGTCGTATTTATGTTGTGTTTATGTCGTATTTGTCGTGTTCATGTCGTGTTCATGTCGTATTTATGTCGTGTTTATGTCGTATTTATGTCGTGTTCATGTCGTGTTCATGTCGTGTTTATGTCGTGTTTATGTCGTGTTTATGTCGTGTTCATGTCGTGTTCATGTCGTATTTATGTCGTGTTCATGTCGTGTTATGTCGTGTTTGTCGTATTTATGTTGTGTTTATGTCGTATTTGTCATGTTCATGTCGTGTTCATGTCGTATTTATGTCGTGTTTATGTCGTATTTATGTCGTGTTCATGTCGTGTTCATGTCGTGTTCATGTCGTGTTCATGTCGTGTTTATGTCGTATTTATGTCGTATTTATGTTGTGTTTATGTCGTATTTATGTCGTGTTCATGTCGTGTTCATGTCATGTTTATGTCATATTTATGTCGTATTTATGTCGTGTTCATGTCGTGTTTATGTCGTGTTTGTCGTATTTATGTTGTGTTTATGTCGTATTTGTCGTGTTCATGTCGTGTTCATGTCGTGTTTATGTCGTATTTATGTCGTGTTCATGTCGTGTTCATGTCGTGTTCATGTTGTGTTTATGTCGTATTTATGTCGTATTTATGTCGTGTTTATGTCGTATTTATGTCGTGTTCATGTCGTGTTCATGTCGTGTTTATGTCGTATTTATGTCGTGTTCATGTCGTGTTCATGTCGTGTTTATGTCGTATTTATGTCGTATTTATGTTGTGTTTATGTCGTATTTATGTCGTATTTATGTCGTGTTCATGTCGTGTTATGTCGTGTTTGTCGTATTTATGTTGTGTTTATGTCGTATTTGTCGTGTTCATGTCGTGTTCATGTCGTGTTTATGTCGTATTTATGTCGTGTTCATGTCGTGTTCATGTCGTATTTATGTCGTATTTATGTCGTGTTCATGTCGTGTTATGTCGTGTTTGTCGTATTTATGTTGTGTTTATGTCGTATTTGTCGTGTTCATGTCGTGTTCATGTCGTATTTATGTCGTGTTTATGTCGTATTTATGTCGTGTTCATGTCGTGTTCATGTCGTGTTTATGTCGTGTTTATGTCGTGTTTATGTCGTGTTCATGTCGTGTTCATGTCGTATTTATGTCGTGTTCATGTCGTGTTATGTCGTGTTTGTCGTATTTATGTTGTGTTTATGTCGTATTTGTCATGTTCATGTCGTGTTCATGTCGTATTTATGTCGTGTTTATGTCGTATTTATGTCGTGTTCATGTCGTGTTCATGTCGTGTTCATGTCGTGTTTATGTCGTATTTATGTCGTATTTATGTTGTGTTTATGTCGTATTTATGTCGTGTTCATGTCGTGTTCATGTCATGTTTATGTCGTATTTATGTCGTGTTCATGTCGTGTTTATGTCGTGTTTGTCGTATTTATGTTGTGTTTATGTCGTATTTGTCGTGTTCATGTCGTGTTCATGTCGTGTTTATGTCGTATTTATGTCGTATTTATGTCGTGTTTATGTCGTATTTATGTCGTGTTCATGTCGTGTTCATGTCGTGTTTATGTCGTATTTATGTCGTATTTATGTCGTGTTTATGTCGTATTTATGTCGTGTTCATGTCGTATTTATGTTGTGTTTATGTCGTATTTATGTCGTGTTCATGTCGTGTTTATGTCGTATTTATGTCGTGTTCATGTCGTGTTCATGTCGTGTTTATGTCGTATTTATGTCGTATTTATGTCGTGTTTATGTTGTGTTTATGTCGTATTTATGTCGTGTTCATGTCGTGTTCATGTCGTGTTCATGTCGTGTTTATGTCGTATTTATGTCGTATTTATGTTGTGTTTATGTCGTATTTATGTCGTGTTCATGTCGTGTTCATGTCATGTTTATGTCGTATTTATGTCGTATTTATGTCGTGTTCATGTCGTGTTTATGTCGTGTTTGTCGTATTTATGTTGTGTTTATGTCGTATTTGTCGTGTTCATGTCGTGTTCATGTCGTGTTTATGTCGTATTTATGTCGTGTTCATGTCGTGTTCATGTCGTGTTCATGTTGTGTTTATGTCGTATTTATGTCGTATTTATGTCGTGTTTATGTCGTATTTATGTCGTGTTCATGTCGTGTTCATGTCGTGTTTATGTCGTATTTATGTCGTGTTCATGTCGTGTTCATGTCGTGTTCATGTCGTGTTTATGTCGTATTTATGTCGTATTTATGTTGTGTTTATGTCGTATTTATGTCGTATTTATGTCGTGTTCATGTCGTGTTTATGTCGTGTTTGTCGTATTTATGTTGTGTTTATGTCGTATTTGTCGTGTTCATGTCGTGTTCATGTCGTGTTTATGTCGTATTTATGTCGTATTTATGTCGTGTTTATGTCGTATTTATGTCGTGTTCATGTCGTGTTCATGTCGTGTTTATGTCGTATTTATGTCGTATTTATGTCGTGTTTATGTCGTATTTATGTCGTGTTCATGTCGTATTTATGTTGTGTTTATGTCGTATTTATGTCGTGTTCATGTCGTGTTTATGTCGTATTTATGTCGTGTTCATGTCGTGTTCATGTCGTGTTTATGTCGTATTTATGTCGTATTTATGTCGTGTTTATGTCGTGTTCATGTCGTGTTCATGTCGTATTTATGTCGTATTTATGTCGTGTTCATGTCGTGTTTATGTCGTGTTTATGTCGTATTTATGTCGTATTTATGTTGTGTTTATGTCGTATTTATGTCGTATTTATGTCGTGTTCATGTCGTGTTATGTCGTGTTTGTCGTATTTATGTTGTGTTTATGTCGTATTTATCGTGTTCATGTCGTGTTCATGTCGTGTTTATGTCGTATTTATGTCGTATTTATGTCGTGTTTATGTCGTATTTATGTCGTGTTCATGTCGTATTTATGTTGTGTTTATGTCGTATTTATGTTGTGTTTATGTCGTGTTCATGTCGTGTTCATGTCGTATTTATGTCGTGTTTACGTCGTTTATGTCGTGTTTATGTCGTATTTATGTCGTATTTGTCGTATTCATGTCGTATTTATGTCGTGTTTATGTCGTGTTCATGTCGTGTTTATGTCGTATTTATGTTGTATTTATGTCGTGTTCATGTCGTGTTTATGTCGTATTTATGTTGTGTTTATGTCGTGTTCATGTCGTGTTCATGTCGTATTTATGTCGTGTTTACGTCGTTTATGTCATGTTTATGTCGTATTTATGTCGTATTTGTCGTATTCATGTCGTATTTATGTCGTGTTTATGTCGTGTTTATGTCGTGTTTACGTCGTATTTATGTCGTGTTTATGTCGTGTTTATGTCGTATTCATGTCGTGTTTATGTTGTGTTTATGTCGTATTCATGTCGTATTCATGTCGTGTTTATGTTGTGTTTATGTCGTGTTTATGTCGTATTTATGTCGTATTTGTCGTATTCATGTCGTATTTATGTCGTGTTTATGTCGTGTTTATGTCGTATTCATGTCGTATTTATGTCGTGTTTATGTCGTGTTTACGTCGTATTTATGTCGTGTTTATGTCATGTTTATGTCGTATTCATGTCGTATTTATGTTGTGTTTATGTCGTATTTATGTCGTGTTTATGTCATGTTTATGTCGTATTTATGTCGTGTTTATGTCGTATTTATGTCGTATTTATGTCGTGTTCATGTCGTATTTATGTTGTGTTTATGTCGTATTTATGTTGTGTTTATGTCGTGTTCATGTCGTGTTCATGTCGTATTTATGTCGTGTTTACGTCGTTTATGTCGTGTTTATGTCGTATTTATGTCGTATTTGTCGTATTCATGTCGTATTTATGTCGTGTTTATGTCGTGTTCATGTCGTGTTTATGTCGTATTTATGTTGTATTTATGTCGTGTTCATGTCGTGTTTATGTCGTATTTATGTTGTGTTTATGTCGTGTTCATGTCGTGTTCATGTCGTATTTATGTCGTGTTTACGTCGTTTATGTCATGTTTATGTCGTATTTATGTCGTGTTCATGTCGTGTTCATGTCATGTTTATGTCATATTTATGTCGTATTTATGTCGTGTTCATGTCGTGTTTATGTCGTGTTTGTCGTATTTATGTTGTGTTTATGTCGTATTTGTCGTGTTCATGTCGTGTTCATGTCGTGTTTATGTCGTATTTATGTCGTGTTCATGTCGTGTTCATGTCGTGTTCATGTTGTGTTTATGTCGTATTTATGTCGTATTTATGTCGTGTTTATGTCGTATTTATGTCGTGTTCATGTCGTGTTCATGTCGTGTTTATGTCGTATTTATGTCGTGTTCATGTCGTGTTCATGTCGTGTTCATGTCGTGTTTATGTCGTATTTATGTCGTATTTATGTTGTGTTTATGTCGTATTTATGTCGTATTTGTGTCGTGTTCATGTCGTGTTTATGTCGTGTTTGTCGTATTTATGTTGTGTTTATGTCGTATTTGTCGTGTTCATGTCGTGTTCATGTCGTGTTTATGTCGTATTTATGTCGTATTTATGTCGTGTTTATGTCGTATTTATGTCGTGTTCATGTCGTGTTCATGTCGTGTTTATGTCGTATTTATGTCGTATTTATGTCGTGTTTATGTCGTATTTATGTCGTGTTCATGTCGTATTTATGTTGTGTTTATGTCGTATTTATGTCGTGTTCATGTCGTGTTTATGTCGTATTTATGTCGTGTTCATGTCGTGTTCATGTCGTGTTTATGTCGTATTTATGTCGTATTTATGTCGTGTTTATGTTGTGTTTATGTCGTATTTATGTCGTGTTCATGTCGTGTTCATGTCGTGTTCATGTCGTGTTTATGTCGTATTTATGTCGTATTTATGTTGTGTTTATGTCGTATTTATGTCGTGTTCATGTCGTGTTCATGTCATGTTTATGTCGTATTTATGTCGTATTTATGTCGTGTTCATGTCGTGTTTATGTCGTGTTTGTCGTATTTATGTTGTGTTTATGTCGTATTTGTCGTGTTCATGTCGTGTTCATGTCGTGTTTATGTCGTATTTATGTCGTGTTCATGTCGTGTTCATGTCGTGTTCATGTTGTGTTTATGTCGTATTTATGTCGTATTTATGTCGTGTTTATGTCGTATTTATGTCGTGTTCATGTCGTGTTCATGTCGTGTTTATGTCGTATTTATGTCGTGTTCATGTCGTGTTCATGTCGTGTTCATGTCGTGTTTATGTCGTATTTATGTCGTATTTATGTTGTGTTTATGTCGTATTTATGTCGTATTTATGTCGTGTTCATGTCGTGTTTATGTCGTGTTTGTCGTATTTATGTTGTGTTTATGTCGTATTTGTCGTGTTCATGTCGTGTTCATGTCGTGTTTATGTCGTATTTATGTCGTATTTATGTCGTGTTTATGTCGTATTTATGTCGTGTTCATGTCGTGTTCATGTCGTGTTTATGTCGTATTTATGTCGTATTTATGTCGTGTTTATGTCGTATTTATGTCGTGTTCATGTCGTATTTATGTTGTGTTTATGTCGTATTTATGTCGTGTTCATGTCGTGTTTATGTCGTATTTATGTCGTGTTCATGTCGTGTTCATGTCGTGTTTATGTCGTATTTATGTCGTATTTATGTCGTGTTTATGTCGTGTTCATGTCGTGTTCATGTCGTATTTATGTCGTATTTATGTCGTGTTCATGTCGTGTTTATGTCGTGTTTATGTCGTATTTATGTCGTATTTATGTTGTGTTTATGTCGTATTTATGTCGTATTTATGTCGTGTTCATGTCGTGTTTATGTCGTGTTTGTCGTATTTATGTTGTGTTTATGTCGTATTTGTCGTGTTCATGTCGTGTTCATGTCGTGTTTATGTCGTATTTATGTCGTATTTATGTCGTGTTTATGTCGTATTTATGTCGTGTTCATGTCGTGTTCATGTCGTGTTTATGTCGTATTTATGTCGTATTTATGTCGTGTTTATGTCGTATTTATGTCGTGTTCATGTCGTATTTATGTTGTGTTTATGTCGTATTTATGTCGTGTTCATGTCGTGTTTATGTCGTATTTATGTCGTGTTCATGTCGTGTTCATGTCGTGTTTATGTCGTATTTATGTCGTATTTATGTCGTGTTCATGTCGTGTTTATGTCGTGTTTATGTCGTATTTATGTCGTATTTATGTTGTGTTTATGTCGTATTTATGTCGTATTTATGTCGTGTTCATGTCGTGTTATGTCGTGTTTGTCGTATTTATGTTGTGTTTATGTCGTATTTATCGTGTTCATGTCGTGTTCATGTCGTGTTTATGTCGTATTTATGTCGTATTTATGTCGTGTTTATGTCGTATTTATGTCGTGTTCATGTCGTATTTATGTTGTGTTTATGTCGTATTTATGTTGTGTTTATGTCGTGTTCATGTCGTGTTCATGTCGTATTTATGTCGTGTTTACGTCGTTTATGTCGTGTTTATGTCGTATTTATGTCGTATTTGTCGTATTCATGTCGTATTTATGTCGTGTTTATGTCGTGTTCATGTCGTGTTTATGTCGTATTTATGTTGTATTTATGTCGTGTTCATGTCGTGTTTATGTCGTATTTATGTTGTGTTTATGTCGTGTTCATGTCGTGTTCATGTCGTATTTATGTCGTGTTTACGTCGTTTATGTCATGTTTATGTCGTATTTATGTCGTATTTGTCGTATTCATGTCGTATTTATGTCGTGTTTATGTCGTGTTTATGTCGTGTTTACGTCGTATTTATGTCGTGTTTATGTCGTGTTTATGTCGTATTCATGTCGTGTTTATGTTGTGTTTATGTCGTATTCATGTCGTATTCATGTCGTGTTTATGTTGTGTTTATGTCGTGTTTATGTCGTATTTATGTCGTATTTGTCGTATTCATGTCGTATTTATGTCGTGTTTATGTCGTGTTTATGTCGTATTCATGTCGTATTTATGTCGTGTTTATGTCGTGTTTACGTCGTATTTATGTCGTGTTTATGTCATGTTTATGTCGTATTCATGTCGTATTTATGTTGTGTTTATGTCGTATTTATGTCGTGTTTATGTCATGTTTATGTCGTATTTATGTCGTGTTTATGTCGTATTTATGTCGTATTTATGTCGTGTTCATGTCGTGTTTATGTCGTGTTTGTCGTATTTATGTTGTGTTTATGTCGTATTTGTCGTGTTCATGTCGTGTTCATGTCGTGTTTATGTCGTATTTATGTCGTATTTATGTCGTGTTTATGTCGTGTTCATGTCGTGTTCATGTCGTATTTATGTCGTATTTATGTCGTGTTCATGTCGTGTTTATGTCGTGTTTATGTCGTGTTCATGTCGTGTTTATGTCGTATTTATGTCGTATTTATGCTTTAGTCTTTAATTTCCACTGTTTAAATGTCCGGTTTCACCTTTGACCTCATTAAAACTCACTGTTTCTCTGTTTTCACCAGACTTTTATTCATGTAGTTTCTGTCTCTCGTCACGTTTAACTTCTAGTTTTTAAATGAAGACGATAAAACATTTAAAATATAAAACATTTCAGATAAAAACCTCTGGCTCCTAAAGAGTTAAACCATGAATCTGATGATGTTTGACAAAATCAGCTGCTGTTTCACCTTTAGCTTCCGGTCGGAATGCTAAGCTAAGCTAAGCTAACCGCTAACTCGCTGGCAGAGCTGAAAAAATGTGTTTATGCACGTTTGTAATAAATCATGGTGGATGAATAGTAGAGATCACACACACACACACACACACACACACACACACACACACACACACACACACACACAGGGAGGGGTTGTTGTTATTCTGGTAGAATGAACTCAGACTCTCTCCTTCAGTAGAGAATGTTTCATAGAACTGAGAACACACACACACACACACACACACACACACACACAGTCACATTCCAGTGTGTGTGTGTGTGTGTTCAGGGTTGGACTCTGATTCACGTCAGGCTGCAGATTTACTGTTTTATTGTAGGCTGGGTCCTGGTTTCTGATTGGCTGCTGTGTGTGTGTGTGTGTGTGTGTGTGTGTGTGTGTGTGTGTGTGTGTGTGTGTGTATGATCAGAGATCTCAGCTCCGCTAAAACATCGTGACCAGAAACACTTTACAACAAAAAGTCAACTAGTTCTGAGTCAAGAACAATCCAATGAACACACACACACACACACACACACACACACACACACACAGCATTACATGTTAAATGGTGATTTTCTCTGTTAACTGCAGCATTAACTCATCATCTACAGTCACAGCTGTAAACATTCAATTAATTAATTAATTAAATTAATTAATTAAATCTTCATCATTTTAATTTGTGATTCTCATCAGTTTCAGATGAAACAGGATTTATTTCTGTAAAACAGCTGTTTAACCTTTAACCTCAGCAGCGCCACCTATAGCCCAACACATCTATATAATAGTACTAGTAGTAACCAGAGGGCGCCCCCTGTGGCCAACCTGCAGCATTACACCCACTCAAAGCTGCACATTCAGTTTCCTGGTGTTCAGTGAAGCTTTTGAGTCTTTAAGACTGAAAATACTGAAAGTTTAGATTATTTTACTGTTTTATTTATTCATTAATGACCTGAACTTCATCTGGTCACGAAACCAACGGAGAAAAAACAAGAAAACAACAAAAACATGGAGTCAAACGGTGAATTAACGAATCCGACTTCAGAAAACCAACAGATTAATGAATAAATAGACATTTAAAGGATTTACTGAACATATTTATACTATTAAACAGTTCAAAGTTGTTCTAATGTATAATATAATATATGTTTTATATATATATATATATAAGACGCTGTCATTAACTTTACTGTCTGGAATTATAATAAAACACAGTAAGTTTTATTAAGTGTCTGTCGAGTGTAAATAATAAACAGTAAATGTGACATTAAAGTGATTTTATTGTTTAATTCTACAGATTTCAATGTTTGAGATGAAAACATGAAGAAGATGAATAAACATTAGAACAGATTAGAATATGTTATTTGATGAAATGATTGTGGTTTTAATAACAAAGATCAGATCCATCATCAGGAGGTTTAACAGTGGTTTAGGATCCGGGACATTAACTTCAGTCTCAGCATCAACTGGTTCCTGGTTTCCTCCCAGTCAGAACCTGATGTTTCTACTGGAGAAGAAGAAGAATGTTCCTCATGTTCCTCATGTTCTTCATGTTCTTCATGTTCCTCCTGAGGCTGGTTCAGGTTTTAAAGCAGTTTATTCATTTTAATATTGAGAACGATGAAAACTCATGTTCCGAACCAGAATCCTCCCTGCTGCCGCCCCTCTGTCTCCTCCTTCTTCTCCTGCTCCTCCTCCTGCTCCTCCTCCTGCTCCTCCTCCTCCAGCCTCCTCTGCTCCTCCTGCAGCTCCTCCTGTTCTTTGGCATCAGCCTCCTTCAGTTTCTCCTCCACATCTTCAGGAATCTCCACCTTCATCAGGTTCTCCATCCCAGTCTGAGGTTCATCTCCGATCAGAACCTGGAGGATGAACAGTTAGCGTTAGCTAACAAACGTTAGCTATAATCTATAACCCTGGAGGTCTGGAGAGAACTCTTGGGACCCGGACCTGTCCTACCTGGACCCGGTCCACCCGGACCCGTCCTACCTGGATCAGTTTCTCACAGGCTGCTCCTACATGGGGGTCCTTCTCCCAGCGGTGGAACTCTCGGAGGATCACGTAGACCTTCTTCTCCTTCAGGGTCTGACGACCTGGTTTAGTGGCTGTGAGCTGGAGGACAAAAAACACCAGGATCAGGACCAGGATCTGGATCTGGATCATCAGGAGGGTTAGAATGGGGTGGAGTGGTGGTCTGGGTGTGGTTTTACATCGAGGTCTAGGTCTGGTTCTGGGTCTAGTACCAGGTAGAGAGCCCCCAGCAGCATCTTCCTGATGTCTCGGTCTGGGTCTAGGTCTAGGTCTGGTTCTAGGTCTGGTTCAGGTTCTGGGTCTAGGTCTGGGTCTAGGTCTAGGTCTGGTTCTAGGTCTGGTTCTAGGTCTGGGTCTGGGTCTAGGTCTGGTTCTGGGTCTAGGTCTGGGTCTGGGTCTAGGTCTAGGCCTGGTACCAGGTAGAGAGCCTCCAGCAGCATCTTCCTGATGTCTACGTCTAGGTCTACGTCTGGGTCTGGTTCTAGGTCTGGTTCAGGTTCTGGTTGTGGGTCTGGTACCAGGTAGAGAGCCTCCAGCAGCATCTTCCTGATGTCTAGGTCTGGTTCTAGGTCTGGGTCTGGTTCTAGGTCTAGGTCTGGGTCTGGTTCTGGTTCTAGGTCTGGTACCAGGTAGAGAGCCTCCAGCAGCATCTTCCTGATGTCTAGGTCTGGTTCTAGGTCTGGGTCTGGTTCTGGTTCTAGGTCTAGGTCTGGGTCTGGTTCTGGTTCTGGGTCTGGGTCTAGGTCTAGGTCTAGGTCTGGTACCAGGTAGAGAGCCTCCAGCAGCATCTTCCTGATGTCTGGATCCTCTTCTCTCTTCTTGTCTTCAGGCAGGTACTGCAGGTCCACAGGTAGACCTGGACCAGGACCAGAGGTTAGTGTTTTATTATTGAGCCTATGAAGTAAAGGTCATGTTAATACCAGCAGATTAATATTAATATTATTCATAATTAATATGAATAATTAATATGAATAATGAATATGAATAATTAATGAGACTCTGTCCAACCTTCATTCTCCTCCTCACTCAGCTCCTCTGGTCCAGCCAATGGCAGCAGCAGGAAGGGCAGGATGTCCACCTGGTCGCCTAGCAACCACTCATGATGGGCTGGATGGGAGGAAGGACACGGGATCAGGGTCTGGGACCAGGGTCTAGGTCCAGGTAGGACCAGGGTCTAGGACCAGGATCTAGGACCAGGTAGGACCAGGGTCTGGGACCAGGTAGGATCAGGGTCTAGGACCAGGGTCTAGGACCAGGGTCTAGGACCAAGGTCTAGGTCCAGGTAGGACCAGGATCTAGGACCAGGGTCTAGGTCCAGGTAGGACCAGGATCTAGGACCAGGGTCTAGGACCAGGATCTAGGACCAGGGTCTAGGTCCAGGTAGGACCAGGATCTAGGACCAGGGTCTAGGACCAGGGTCTAGGACCAGGGTCTAGGACCAGGGTCTAGGCCCAGGGTGTGGGTAAATATCTGGGTTTTACTGTTTTAAATTAAATTAAAGTTATTTCAGTGGATCAGACTATTTCCTGTGATGTTTCGGTGGATCAGACTATTTCCTGTGATGTTTCGGTGGATCAGACTATTTCCTGTGATGTTTCAGTGGATCAGACTATTTCCTGTGTTATTTCAGTGGATCAGACTATTTCCTGTGTTATTTCAGTGGATCAGACTATTTCCTGTGTTATTTCAGTGGATCAGACTATTTCCTGTGATGTTTCGGTGGATCAGACTATTTCCTGTGATGTTTTGGTGGATCAGACTATTTCCTGGGTGTAGAGCAGCATCTTCTCACCGTGGTCGAAGCAGCAGTTCCGTAGCGTCCCGATGACTCCGCCTCTTCTCAGCGTCGACGCCTGGAACTGAGTGAAGGGCAGCAACCTCTGGATCACACATCTGGAGCAAACAGCATATATAGGGATATTATATATAATATAATATATAAGGATATGTAAAACCTACACTACAAACTATTCTTATTATTTAGATTCATCTCATCGGCAGAGAATTCATCTTTTATTAGTTTCTCCTGATTTTAAATAGATGAAATCAACTAAAATCATCTTTATAATTTTATTATCTCATCTTTTCATTCTCATATTAACAAGAAAAACAGGAACATCTCAAATAATTAGAATATCAATATTTATATAATTTCAGAAAGTGAAACCCATTCTTCAGAAATATTTATATATTATATATTATTTAAATGTTTAAACCTTTATTTCTTGTAATATTGGAGACTTTGTTTTCCAGAAAATAAAAAGCTCAAACCTGATATTTAGTTGAGATGCAGCTTAAATATATATGTAATATCTACTAAATATCTACTAAATATCTACGTAACATCTACGTAACATCTACGTAACATCTACCTAACATCTACTAAATATCTACGTAACATCTACTAAATATCTACGTAACATCTACACAACATCTACATAACATCTACGTAACATCTACTAAATATCTATGTAATATCTACTAAATATCTACGTAACATCTACGTAACATCTACTAAATATCTACGTAACATCTACATAACATCTACTAAATATCTACGTAACATCTACTAAATATCTACGTAACATCTACACAACATCTACATAACATCTACGTAACATCTACTAAATATCTATGTAATATCTACTAAATATCTACGTAACATCTACGTAACATCTACTAAATATCTACGTAACATCTACATAACATCTACTAAATATCTACGTAACATCTACTAAATATCTACGTAACATCTACTAAATATCTACGTAACATCTACGTAACATCTACATAACATCTACGTAATATAACCCAACAACATTAAATGTAGAAAATACAGATTAACACAAAATATGACAAAGAAGACCAGAACCAGAACAGGAAGAAGACCAGCTGGACCACAGAGACCAGATCCAGACCAGCTGGACCGCTAGATCCAGACCAACTAGACTACAGAGACCAGATCCAGCCCAACTGGACTACAGAGTACTGACCGGTCGGGGTCCAGGAGATAGGTCCTGGCCTCAGGCAGCTGGGTGAGGTTGGACAGGAGTGGACCCAGGTAGTGGAGCTGGTTCCTCTGGTTGTAGGACTCACAACACAACATGTGGACTATGTGGGCCAGACCCACGTCCTCCTGGAGGACCTGGAGCAGCAGAATAAGACCATCAGGGTCAGCACCAGGGTCAGGAGGAACCAGCAGAACATTTAAATTAATTCATGTGCCTAAACTACTGATCAATGATTCCAATAATCACCAGATTCATTGATTAATTAGTCATTTATTAGTTAATTATTAGTAGAATGATTCTATGATGATGAATATTCAGGTTCTGCAGCAGCTGATGTGATTAAATCAGTTTTTATCAAACATGGAATTAATGTGAAGATGTTTTTATTGATCATTTTCTATATTCATGTTAATATCAGGATCTTATAGAATTATTGATCAATGGAACAACCTGAAAGATTTACCAGATTAAACTACTAATCAATAAAATATACACCAATCAATCAGAATTATTGGTAGCTGCAGCAGTAACTGTATAGAATCATTATTGATAGAATTATTATTTTATCAATACTGATCGATTAATCATTAATCATCATTAGAATCCTCGTTAGTTGCAGCTCTAATTAACTAGAATCATCTTTATTTTACTGAACTCAGATCATTTATCTCATTTCTAGTCGTTTTTATTGATTTTGACTTTTAATCATAAATTTTGTTATATTTTTTAATCCAAATCAATAAAAATCCTTTCAATAAGACAAACTCTGCTGTTAGAGGAGTTATTAGTAACACTCCAGGTGTTAATGACACGTTGTTTATTTCCTGCAGGTAAACAACAACAACATCGTTTACCTTCAACACCGTCCTGCAGCTTTTCTGGTGGCGGCTCAGGTTTGATAAGATGCTGCAGGTCTGATCAGCCAACAGGTGATCTGGATCCACCAGGTTCCTCAGGAGGACCGGAAGAACCTGCACGTCTGTCAGCAGCACCTGGAACAGGTAGGACACCGACAGGTGAGTTCACCTGGTCAATAACACAGACAGGTGAGTTCACCTGGTCAATAACACAGACAGGTGAGTTCACCTGGTCAATAACACAGACAGGTGAGTTCACCTGGTCAATAACACAGACAGGTGAGTTCACCTGGTCATTAACACCGACAGGTGAGTTCACCTGGTCATTAACACAGACAGGTGAGTTCACCTGGTCATTAACACAGACAGGTGAGTTCACCTTGTTAATAACACAGACAGGTGAGTTCACCTGGTCAATAACACCGACAGGTGAGT
This sequence comes from Lepturacanthus savala, assembly GCA_030544235.1. Classification (NCBI taxonomy): domain Eukaryota; kingdom Metazoa; phylum Chordata; class Actinopteri; order Scombriformes; family Trichiuridae; genus Lepturacanthus; species Lepturacanthus savala. Next base: position 38,302,461 of record CM060463.1, read on the forward strand.
TCACCTGGTCATTAACACAGACAGGTGAGTTCACCTGGTCATTAACACAGACAGGTGAGTTTACCTGGTCAATAACACCGACAGGTGAGTTCACCTGGTCAATAACACAGACAGGTGAGTTCACCTGGTCAATAACACAGACAGGTGAGTTCACCTGGTCATTAACACAGACAGGTGAGTTCACCTGGTCATTAACACAGACAGGTGAGTTTACCTGGTCATTAACACCGACAGGTGAGTTCACCTGGTCATTAACACCGACAGGTGAGTTCACCTGGTCAATAACACAGACAGGTGAGTTTACCTGGTCATTAACACAGACAGGTGAGTTTACCTGGTCAATAACACCGACAGGTGAGTTCACCTGGTCAATAACACAGACAGGTGAGTTCACCTGGTCATTAACACAGACAGGTGAGTTCACCTGGTCATTAACACAGACAGGTGAGTTTACCTGGTCATTAACACAGACAGGTGAGTTCACCTGGTCATTAACACCAACAGGTGAGTTTACCTGGTCAATAACACAGACAGGTGAGTTTACCTGGTCATTAACACAGACAGGTGAGTTTACCTGGTCATTAACACAGACAGGTGAGTTCACCTGGTCATTAACACAGACAGGTGAGTTCACCTGGTCATTAACACAGACAGGTGAGTTTACCTGGTCATTAACACAGACAGGTGAGTTCACCTGGTCATTAACACAGACAGGTGAGTTCACCTGGTCATTAACACAGACAGGTGAGTTTACCTGGTCATTAACACAGACAGGTGAGTTCACCTGGTCAATAACACAGACAGGTGAGTTCACCTGGTCAATAACACCAACAGGTGAGTTCACCTGGTCAATAACACCAACAGGTGAGTTCACCTTGTTAATAACACCAACAGGTGAGTTCACCTGGTCAATAACACAGACAGGTGAGTTCACCTGGTCAATAACACCGACAGGTGAGTTCACCTGGTCATTAACACAGACAGGTGAGTTCACCTGGTCATTAACACAGACAGGTGAGTTTACCTGGTCATTAACACAGACAGGTGAGTTTACCTGGTCAATAACACCGACAGGTGAGTTCACCTGGTCAATAACACAGACAGGTGAGTTCACCTGGTCATTAACACAGACAGGTGAGTTCACCTGGTCATTAACACAGACAGGTGAGTTTACCTGGTCATTAACACAGACAGGTGAGTTCACCTGGTCATTAACACCAACAGGTGAGTTTACCTGGTCAATAACACAGACAGGTGAGTTTACCTGGTCATTAACACAGACAGGTGAGTTTACCTGGTCATTAACACAGACAGGTGAGTTCACCTGGTCATTAACACAGACAGGTGAGTTCACCTGGTCATTAACACAGACAGGTGAGTTTACCTGGTCATTAACACAGACAGGTGAGTTCACCTGGTCATTAACACAGACAGGTGAGTTCACCTGGTCATTAACACAGACAGGTGAGTTTACCTGGTCATTAACACAGACAGGTGAGTTCACCTGGTCAATAACACAGACAGGTGAGTTCACCTGGTCAATAACACCAACAGGTGAGTTCACCTGGTCAATAACACCAACAGGTGAGTTCACCTTGTTAATAACACCAACAGGTGAGTTCACCTGGTCAATAACACAGACAGGTGAGTTCACCTGGTCAATAACACCAACAGGTGAGTTCACCTGGTCAATAACACCAACAGGTGAGTTCACCTTGTTAATAACACCAACAGGTGAGTTCACCTGGTCAATAACACCGACAGGTGAGTTCACCTGGTCAATAACACAGACAGGTGAGTTCACCTGGTCAATAACACCAACAGGTGAGTTCACCTGGTCAATAACAGAGACAGGTGAGTTCACCTGGTCAATAACACCAACAGGTGAGTTCACCTGGTCAATAACACCAACAGGTGAGTTCACCTTGTTAATAACACCGACAGGTGAGTTCACCTGGTCAATAACACAGACAGGTGAGTTCACCTGGTCAATAACACCGACAGGTGAGTTCACCTGGTCAATAACACAGACAGGTGAGTTCACCTGGTCAATAACACCGACAGGTGAGTTCACCTGGTCATTAACACAGACAGGTGAGTTCACCTGGTCAATAACACCGACAGGTGACCAATTATAAAGATCATATATGTGTATCTACATATTATTATTATTATATATGTTTATTTTCAGGAGTTTCATACATTTTATTATCTTTAACTCAGTCACCTGGTGCAGGGTCTCATCAGCCGACAGGTTGATGAAGATGTAGTAGGAGTCCTTCGCTATGGCAACAGAGGGGTCAGAGGTCAGAGCAAACAGAGCCACCAGGAGGTCAGGTTTAGTTCGGAGGAAACGGCAGCCATCCCTGAAAACAATGAGGTCATTTAAGGTGGAAACTTTAAGGTGGAATTCAATGAGCTGAGTGACAGTGAAGGAATGAATCTGTTCGTTGAACTGATTCACCAACATCACAGTTTATTCAGGCCAGAACCACGTCTGTGTATTCATTCATATTCATTAATATTCATTATTAATTATTTATTCATTAAATACGGTCAATGAGCGAAACTTCTTTTCAGTTTGAGTCGTGTTTCAAACAAACTCAGCTTCATTCTCATCGTTATTCTTCAGACACAGAGGAAATAAATTAACTCATGTTTTATTTCTCACCTGTTAATAAAATGTTCCTGAATAAACTGTTATAGACGATGTTTAAAGGATCATTTAACTATGTTTTCCTGTTATTCATCTATAGATACACGTACAGCCTGGTGAACAGTGTGATATTATTGATGAATGATGATTAGCGGGGTCACCTGCTGCCTGACAGCCCCAGGACGTATTCTGTGGTCTGAGCTTTAACATCAGGGCGAGTTGTTGGCGTCAGGAAGGAAATCAGCTCCGACGTCTCTGAGTCACTCAGCATCTTCACCGATCAAACTCTGAAAACAAATCAATAATCAATACACTCTGCTCTTATACTCATGTAGATTCCTGTTAAAACAGCATTAAACTCTATGCTGCTCTGATCAGACATTAATCGATCAGTTACTGAAGGATTGATTGATTAGTTATCTGAAAGCCTAAATGCTTATTTTAAAAATATATTGGAGATTTTATGTTTACTGACCTACTTTTAATATGTAAATGTAGCCAGAACAGATATTGATATAAAATATTTAATCATAACAATGATTATTAATTATTTAATGATTTATTTTAAGGACCAGAAAAAAAGGTGAAATAAAATGTTGTAAATGTGGATCAGTGTTTCTAAACATGAAGATTCAACCTAAAATGTCTTTATTTGTCCAAAGATCATCAGTTTATTATTATAGAGACTAAAGAAACCAGGAAATAATCAGAGAAGAGAAGCTGGAACCAGAGAATTTACACATTTACTGATTAATCAATGACTCTATTAATCGATATTAAAAAGATGTCGATTAATGTGACAGAAACTATCGATTAACTGATGGATCCTTGCAGCTCCAGCTGCTAATAACGCGTTTATTAAAGTATAATTTACCAGTATTTGTCTATAACTATTGAATTATCTGTATATTTCTGTCAGGAGTTTTATAAACTAGGTTTAATGGAAGTTATTTACTATTAGCATGGCACGTTAGAGAAGCTAACTACATGCTAGCTACCGCTAACTTTACATAACGGGCTATTGAAGCTAGCTAAGCTAACTAGCTGTGATTGTCAGAATAAAAGTATCTTTACCTGATTTTATCCAGGTGACACTTAAACATCACATCATCATCTTCATGTGACAACGGTCACACGTGGACTACAGCTGAAACTCACTTCCGGTGTTCAATGTTTTTTTTAGTGCTTTATTTAACACAGATGTTGTTCACAGTAACAAGATGGCGGCAGCGTTCTGCATGAATATTTTTTTTCCTAGGATGATTCTGCCATGACCCGCCCTACGCTGGCTCTGATTGGTTGATACTCGCTGCCTTCATGGATTAGATTGGTTCCATCCGGGAATGAATACAAAATCAGCCAATCAGAGGAGGATAGGGCGGGTCATGCCGGAATCATCCTAGGGAAAAAAATATTCATATCCTAGGTAGTGGCGCCCTAGGATGAAGAGGGTGAACTTTTTCTGATACATATATATATATATATATATATATATATATATATATATATATATATATATATATATATATATATATGAAACAATGAAACGTGTCCATTAGATTAAGTATATTAAAACTAGAAAAGACGGTTTTACAGGTTTTCTGAAACTCCACGCTTAAATATGCAAATTAGTAATTATACAGTCTTATATTTTTATAAAAGGATGGAGGAAATCTCTTATTTTCATATGTACATGAATAAATCCCTAAAAAACCCTCAGAATATAGATATGAATAAATGAATAGTTATATATACATGTGTGTTATTAAAGTGGAGATTTCAAGAGAAAACACTCATTTTGAAGACAACCTTTAGGAATAATTCCTGAACACGTGTTCAGATGTTTATTTACTACATTTACAATACAACAACTGTTTTTCTGACTTAAGTTATTGATCCATGAACTAATCTCTGTTATTTATTATCTATAATCCTGTTATTATCATAGTAATTATGCAGCTTTGAGTCAAACAGTGACATCTGGTGGCAGCAGCAGGGAACTACAACAGCTGATTAATTAAACTCAACAGCAGGTTTAGTTTAATTAAACTACACAGCAGGTTTAGTTTAATTAAATTCAACAGCAGGTTTAGTTTAATTAAACTACACAGCAGGTTTAGTTTAATTAAACTATACAGCAGGTTTAGATTAATTAAACTAAACAGCAGGTTTAGTTTAATTAAACCATACAGCAGGTTTAGTTTAATTAAACTAAACAGCAGGTTAGGGTTATCCTTTTACTCCCATTCAGCACTTTTACTTGTTTTTGAGTATTGTTAATGATATTATATTTATTAGTAGTATATTTATTAGTAGTGTTAGTATATTTAACTTGTCCACTACCAGCAAACATAGATTTCTACTTTTTATTTTTAAGACAACCCAGTCAACGGTTTGTTGATTTGTAGGAAACAGACATAAACTACACAGGATAATTTCACTATTTATTATAATTATTAGTTGGGTCCACTCACCCCAGAGCATTGATTATAATCCTATATATTATATAATATATTATAGTTTATTATATGTCTGTATTGTGTCGTTTGTCCTCAGGGTTTTGAGGTTTTGTCGTATATGACTTTTCTCAGAGATTCCTGTTACTATGGCGACATAGTCTCCATTTTTGTCTGGACTTTTGTCCCCATTCATTCTGGATGGGAGGAGCCTCTAGAGGCTAGAGTGGGTGATGTCATCGTTAGAGTGTAGAGGGAGAGAAAACAGCTCTGAAAAATAAATTTATAAATTACTGGAGGAGCCACAATTTTAAACACACATCAATAATGTTTATATCAAGACGTAGCCACGACCGTCCTGATCGATAAAATACCACTAACCAAGCTGAGAGTTTTACAGTTTTCTCGCTACGAGCCTCCAAACACAGCTTGGTCCCTCTTTTGCTCCCATTCAGTCCCATATTAAATTTGAATTTGAAAAACGTTGATTTTCAAAATCCTCCTACTTTTTAAACTGCTCCTGTGCTCACGTTTTTTAAGATACAGAAATAAAAATGATATCAGTACGACCGGGGGAAGGCCTGCTCTCAGAAAATATGATCATTTTGTCTCCATCTTTTACGGTTTTCTAATTATGAGCATTTGTTCGGCGTGTGTTCCAACCAGAGGTAGCCTTTCTGCCTCCTCAGATTTAGTCGGTTAGTCATGAATTCAAATGTAGCAGAGCAGTTAGTCACCATGGTAACGGCCCAGCTGCTGGAGAAAGCTGCTCAGCAACTCAGCTGAAAGCTGATTGGCTCATGATGTCAGGCTGAAAGCTGATTGGCTCATGATGTCAGGCTGATAGCTGATTGGCTGAATGGTTTTCATCAATAACTTTGGATCTAAAGTTCCTACAACCATATAACTTGATGGAGATCATGTTGAAGACCAATCAAACTGATTCCATAGTATTGGGGCCCTGCCTCCTCAAAGCTGATTGGGTTTCACCATGGAAACTCCACGGTCACCAAGGCAACAAAGTCTCCGTTTTGGCGCAATTGATTCCCATGTACTGATCCCCGACAGCCCGAGACCCAACTCTCAACTATCACACAAATACAGAAATCTACAGATTTATATTCTCTATATTCTCATATTATTGGTTGTGATATAAATGTTTTATTCATCTAATAATGGTTGATATAGACTTGTAGCTGAGTTTGTTGTTGTTACATGAACATATTGATGCTGCTGCTGAACAACAAGGATTCATGGTGAATAACCTGGAGGGGAACAGGTTAAATAACCAGCAGGAAGATCCACAACATCAGATTCAATTTATTGATATGTTGAAACAGAAAAAACAACATTCACATAGTTTAGTCCCATCAGCATCAACATCAGCATCAACATCAGCATCAACATCAGCATCAACATCAGCATCAACATCAGCATCAACATCTGCTCCAGATGTTTTATTTTATGAAAACGTTTCCTGCTGCAGCTTGAACCTCAGACTGAAGGAGCAGGAGGTCCACAAGGATCCTTGAACCTGGAGGTCGACATGAGGGACACAGCAGAGAACATCTGAAACAACAAGAACCAGACTGGTCCTGATACCCTTACTGGACCAGAACCAGGGACCAGATCCAGAGACTGGAACCAGGGACCAGAACCAGGGACCAGGTGAGTGATGGAGATGCTGCTGGTCCCTCATCTCAAACCCTTAAACATTTTATTTTACTCAAACACTCTATTATCACACATTCTTCAATAAAACTTCAAAAAAACATAAAACGAGTAAAACGTAGATTTAACAGAGAAAGTCTGATCAGGTCCAGCATCAGGTCCAGCATCAGGTCCACCAGCTGCTGCTGAGGGTTCAGTTCCTGTAGATTCATCCAGACCTCCACCTGTCCATGTCTCACCTTCAGATCAGCTGATTTCTCTGATGGGTTCTGGTTGCCGCGGTAACGCAGTACTGTGAGTAGTACTGTGAGTTTCATGGTGTTGAACGTAGTGTTTGCAGTGAAAAAGTCTGGATCCCGGCAGGAAAAACTAGGTTCAACACGGAGGATCAGGGACCAGCTGATTGGCTGACAGGGATCAGCTGATTGTGTTTGGAAGTCGTCGTCGTCGTTGTCGTCATGGTAACCATCATCCTCTCCATCACTCGGCCTTGTCCTTCCTCTTGGCGGTGAACGGCACCTTGGCGGCGACGGTCGACCCCACCGTGGAGACTCCGCCTGCCACGGCGGACACGCCCCCCTTCACTAGCCCCACCCCCACGGACGGCACCGTGGTAACGGCCGACTTGGTGATCTCCAGGCTCTTCCCGCCCACCCAGGCCACGCCCCCCACCGCCGCCCCCACCACGCCCTTAGTGACGTTAAACAGGCCGCCCGTCACACGCCACATCACCCCGGGGGGAGGGGCCACGTGGTCCTTACCGGAGTCTGGAAACAAACAAATAAACAAACAAATGAACCAAATGAACCAATACTGTATATACAGTATATATATATATATATATATACTGTATATACAGTATATATATATATATATATATATATATATACTGTATATACAGTATTGGTTCATTTGGTTCATTTGTTTGTTTATACAGTATATATATATATATATATACTGTATATACAGTATATATATATATATATATATATATACTGTATATACAGTATATATATACTGTATATACAGTATATATATATATATATATATATATATATATACTGTATATACAGTATATATATACTGTATATACAGTATATATATACATATATATATACATATATATATATACTGTATATACAGTATATATATACATATATATATACATATATATATACATATATATATACATATATATATACATATATATATATACATATATATACATATACATATATATACATATATATACATATATATATACATATATATACATACAGGACACAGTGACATGATAGAAAAGTATAAAAGAAGCAGATAATATTCTATCATATAATTATATTCTAGAGACAGAAACCAGTAAATAATCATAGAATCTGGACGTTTTCTGCTGAATAATCGACTCTAATCGACTGATAACTGCTGAATGTCTGATGTGATATAAATAACCAGCTGGTCTGGTCTCTGTGTGTCACCTGGTCTGCAGGTAAAGGTGAGATAATTAGTTGTTGTTGATGCAGTGAATAAACTGGGGACCAGACAGAAATAGAAGGAAAACAGAGGAGTTCTCTGGTGCAACATGTGAGGAGTGTTGCAGCATGTCCCCTGCTGCTGCTGCTGCTGCTGCTGCTGCTCCAGGTGAGTCTCACCTGCAGCAGGTAGGCTGTGGGCGGAGTCAGCTGCTCCGTCTGAGGCCAGGCTGGTTCCAGGCTGAGGCTCCACACTCACACTGTTCACGTTCTGATACAGAAACACAGGAAACAGAGCGGTTACCACAGGACGACCTCTGACCTGGAGGGACGACACCGTTACCACGGCAACGGGCGTCAGGCGTCCGGTCTGATGACTGATTATTATTTAAAAAGTTCATCAAAGTTTAGTTTTACTTGGTATTTAAATGAATGCAGTACTTTATTTGATCAGGTTTAGTGACCTGTGCTGTGACCTCAGTGACCTCTGTGACCTCTGGACCAGGTCACCCTGGATCTCACTGGGTTTATTATGACCTGGTTAAATGAATAAAATAATAATGAATCTGACTATTTCCTGTGTTTTATTTAATTAAACAACATTTTAATGAGCTGACCCAGTAATCCTCAGTGTTGCCATGGCAACAGTTAGGTCACATGACCAGGATATCCCTACAGCTGACGGTCATGTGACCTCACTGACGACTTTAGTCAGAATTTAATGATCAGGTTAAAATGAACCTGAATTTAATTCAGTTTTAATGTTTGCTAAAATAGATTTGTTGTCATATATCAACAATATATAAATATATGTTACTATGGTTACTATGATTTCTGATGTTTCCTAAATCAATCTATTATTTATTTTATATTCATATTATTTATTTATTTTATTTTAACATCTCTGTATTAGTAGTGTGTGGTATCTTTGTTTTTTTGACGATGGTTTTGGTTATTTTTTGTAAGTAATTAACATCTAATTAACATCTAATTAACATCTAATTAATTTTAAATGTAATTTAAAATGAATTTAATTTTAAATTTAATTAATTAAATATGTTTTAGTATATAATAAATATAATTATTAATTATTATATAATATTTAAGTAGGTGGTTTTATTTTATTTATTGTTTTATTGTTTTTATTGTTTGACTCATGTACAGCATTTAAAATGTGAGGAATAAATAATAAAGTGTAGTTTGAGTTTTTAATTAAATATAATAAATATAAATATGGCTTTCAGATGACTTTCAAATTAAAAGCATGTATAAATGTATAAGTTAAACTTGAAGTTTAACTTATACATACTGAGGTTGTTTTTAAAGTGTCATATAAATTATTATTAATAATAATAATAAATAAATATGGCTGCCCAGATGACTTTCAAATTAAAAGCATGTGTCTTTCACAGTGACGTCACCTCCAGGTAAAAGTTTCAGTGAAGCTCCTGATTGAAGGGGCGGGGCTTCTGAGCAGGATTTGTGATGTCACAAATAGTTTTATTATAGTTTATTCACCTTAAACAGGAAAACTGTGTTAAACATAAACTTCAGTTAAAGCTGCGAGTTTAAATGAAGAGGTTAAAGGTTAAAGGTTAAAGATGTTTCTGGACCATCCCAACCCCCACTTCTTCTTCTTCTTCCTGTGACCTTTCAAATTAAAAGCTGCATCCATCTGCAGCAGCAGTTAGAATAAAGTGTTGATTCTTTAATAGAATCATGTGAAGCAGCAGCACGAGTCACAAACACGACTAAAACAGGATTTAACTTCATATCTGAGCAGTTTCTGCTGCAAACGAACATCAAAGAACAGTTAATTAATGATGGTTTACATCAAAGAACAGTTAATTAATGATGGTTTACATCAAAGAACAGTTAATTAATGATGGTTTACATCAAAGAACAGTTAATTAATGATGGTTTACATCAAAGAACAGTTAATTAATGATGGTTTACATCAAAGAACAGTTAATTAATGATGGTTTACATCAAAGAACAGTTAATTAATGATGGTTTACATCAAAGAACAGTTAATTAATGATGGTTTACATCAAAGAACAGTTAATTAATGATGGTTTACATCAAACAACAGTTAATTAATGATGGTTTACATCAAAGAACAGTTAATTAATGATGGTTTACATCAAAGAACAGTTAATTAATGATGGTTTACATCAAACAACAGTTAATTAATGATGGTTTACATCAAAGAACAGTTAATTAATGATGGTTTACATCAAAGAAAAGTTAATTAATGATGGTTTACATCAAAGAACGTTTAATTAATGATGGTTTACATCAAAGAACAGTTAATTAATGATGGTTTACATCAAAGAACAGTTAATTAATGATGGTTTACATCAAAGAACATTTAATTAATGATGGTTTACATCAAAGAACAGTTAATTAATGATGGTTTACATCAAAGAATGTTTAATTAATGATGGTTTACATCAAAGAATGTTTAATTAATGATGGTTTACATCAAAGAACAGTTAATTAATGATGGTTTACATCAAAGAACAGTTAATTAATGATGGTTTACATCAAAGAACAGTTAAATAATGATGGTTTACATCAAAGAACAGTTAATTAATGATGGTTTACATCAAAGAACAGTTAATTAATGATGGTTTACATCAAAGAACAGTTAATTAATGATGGTTTACATCAAAGAACAGTTAATTAATGATGGTTTACATCAAAGAACAGTTAATTAATGATGGTTTACATCAAAGAACAGTTAATTAATGATGGTTTACATCAAACAACAGTTAATTTAATGATTTAATGATGAAGTATAACTTTACCAGAGAAGGAGTTTAAAGGAGGAGTTCACACATTCTACAACATGACGTTAATCACATTAATGATCATTAATGTGATTAATGATCATTAATGTGATTAATGTGATTAATGATCATAGAACCAGTGATCATCTGCAGCTGAATCGTAACTTTTCTTTTATTTCTTACCTTCACCATCGTTCCAGAGTCAGAGGAAACACCTGGATGAAGATGAACTCCACGAAGAAAACTGAATCAAACTAAATCAAACTAAACTAAATGCCGCCGTAAATAAACCTGTATGAATAAACTCTGCTGCTCCTCCTCTTCTCTGCTGCTCTAAACCTTTAATCTGCAGCTTTTTCTTTGGTTTTAATCGGTTTTTTCTAACTTTTCTCCCTGAACTCGGCTCCAGTGAAGCTGCAGGTCGATGCTGCTGCTGCTGCTGGTTCTGCCGACGTGGCGCCTCACACACACACACACACACACACACACACACACACACACACACACACACACACACACACACACACACACACACACACACACACACACACACACACACACACACACACACACACACCATAAAAAACACACACACGCACTAAAACACACGCAAACACGTAATAACGTACTACACTTCCGGTTCGGACCTTCAAATTAAAACTCTTACTATAAATAATATTAAATGTTTACTTCAGTAAAAGTAGAAATATAAATAAATGCTGTAAAAACTAAACAAATATCATCAATATCACTGATCATTTAGCTCCAATAAAATAGTTTTGATTAATTTTAATGAATTTATTTATACAGTAATTTTCAAAACAAAAGTACAAAGTGCTGTAAAATAAATAAAGTAGAGTAAAAAAGTAAAAACATGAAGTTAAATTATTAAAGAAAGAGGAGAATAACAAAGATTTATGATTTATGATAAAATCAGTTCAGATGGAGATAAAATGAAATTAGAAAGGAAGAAGAATCACTTTTAATTAAATTAATTAATCTAATTAATATTCCTGTCCGTCAAAAACTAAACTTCAAGACAATCTAAACTATTAGAGACATTTATTTAGACAGTAAATAAATAAATAATCATCGTCCACATATTTAAAGGCTTGTTTTTCTACACGCTTCAAACTAATACGTTGTGTGCTTTTATTGTGAAGACAGGAAGTAGTTCGTGGTGGTTTTGTAGTTTTATTTTGTCAGTGTTGATGATTCTACTGGACACGTAACCTGACATGTGTTTGACATGAGTTTGGTTCATTTACACATTCACTTCCTGTTGAATAGATCTATAAACTTAGACAGAAGGGTCAAAGGTCAAATGCTGTAATGATGCTGGAAGGAACTTTAATCCACGATAGAATATAAAGAAATAAAGACGAATTCTTCTTTAAATGAATTAGAGCTGCATTATGCAGCACTTTTACTTTTTATACTTATACTAAAATACTGACTTTATAATAAGTCGATATTGTGACATAAAAACAACAATTATTCGATAAAAATACAAAATTGGGACGTAAAAATAATAAGATAAAAATAAAAATTGTCATATAAAAGTGACGATTATGAAATAAAAACAGAAACCTTTGACATACAAGTAATTCTGCCATACTAAGACTAAACCATGACCTGAAAGTGAAGTTTTAAGGTAAAAAGCCGTAATTATAACACGGAACCTCCAGTTGTCGTGTTATTTTCGTTCAGGCAGATCCTCGGCCGCTCTGTTTGGGTCCTCACTGGAGGCTCGGCGCCAGGCGAAGTAAATACGAGAGAAATCGGTGGAAAATACTAAATATATTCAGTTAAAACCGGTTTTTACGGGAACTTTGGATCCTCCGCCGCCAAACCATGAATCTGGAACTGCTCGGTGAGGAAATAAAAACCTATTTGATGACAAATGCGTCTTGTTAAGTTACTCGTTATGTTGCTATTGTAAATTAGCTTAGCATGTTAGCATGTTAGCAGCCGCTACGAGTTAAATTATCACATTAATCTAAAATATTAATTAAATTCTGTTACTCGGTGCAACTAAAGCTGGTTCCAACATATGATAAATATACTTTAATTTATTTGAAACGGATTAAATGTTTGAAATTAAAATGGAAACAGACGAAGTAAGTGTCAGTTAGCTGGTATTATTACCTAGAAACTATATATATATATATATATATATATATATATATATATATATATAGGGATATAGCGTTAGGGATATTGTTTTTTAAATGCTGTGTTTTTCTTATTACTAATAATAAGTGAAACACCAGTTTCATTCATTCAGATAATAAATTCACTGAGTCTCTCACAGTATCCACAACACATTACCTTATTCTGAGTAGTGTCTGAGTATCACTACAGGTGATAAATATTATAACTAATTCATATCATTATTAAATGTCCTCAGTTCATTTCTTACGTTAAGACATTTTAATGTTGTATTTAAATGAGACATGACTAAGTCTCACATTTACATTTAATGGACAAATAAGAGTCAAAGGTTTTAAATATGAACCAAGTCATTGTTCTCTGAATGATAAATCAACAACACCATGTTTTTATACATGTTTACACACATGTTTTTAACCAGTTTAAACCTGTTTTAACCAGTTTTAACCACATCTCATGTCTTTACCGTGTGATAACAATGAAATCCTGTTAAATCTGTTGTTGATGTTTCTCTTCATGTCTTTTTTCTCTCCTAGAATCGTTCGGGCAGAACTATCCAGAGGTAAAACCACCAGCTTCTACATTCATTACTATAAGATTATAATATATATAATATATATAATATATCATCACAGCCATCTGCAGCTTCTACTAATCCCAGTAATGATGTTATAATCCCAGTAACGATGTTATAATCCCAGTAATGATGTTATAATCCCAGTAACGATGTTATAATCCCAGTAACGATGTTATAATCCCAGTAACGATGTTATAATCCCAGTAATGATGTTATTTATTTAATTTAATTAATTTAATCTCCAGGAGGCTGATGGGACCCTGGACTGTGTGTTTAATGTGTTTTATTTATTTAATTTAATTAATTTAATCTCCAGGAGGCTGATGGGACCCTGGACTGCATCAGCATGGCTCTGACGTGTACGTTTAACCGGTGGGGGACGCTGCTCGCTGTCGGCTGCAACGACGGCAGAATCGTTATCTGGGACTTCCTGACACGAGGAATCGCTAAGATCATCAGCGCTCACATCCACCCAGTCTGCTCCTTATGGTGATTACTCCTCCTTTACTGTAGATACAGTCTGCTCCTTATGGTGATTACTCCTCCTTTACTGTAGCTCCAACAGTGGACAGTTTAATGTCCAGTATTTGTATTTTAATGTTGTGTAACAGCAGAGTAGAGGGTCAGGATCAGGGTCAGGGTCAGGGTCAGGGGTCAGGGCTGTAGACCAGTATTCATGCAGCTTCTGTCCTCGTTGAATCTTTACTTCCAGCATCATCTCATGTGTTTGTGTCTCTATCTGCTGAGAATTAAAGTTGGAGGATAAACAACATTTAAATGTGAGGAAATAGCAGCGTTTTGTTGACAGAGAAATACACAGAAAAACAAGTTTAACTCATTTAAACCCAGATATTTCATCCACAGGATTATATCAGCGGAGTCAGTAACAATCATGTTATTTAATTATTTATAAAACATCATTTAATGTCTGTTATAGTTGATGTTTACACTAATCTGACCATTAACAGGATCCTATTTATCTCATGTATTAAACTATTTTTGGTGAATCTGTTCATTCTTCACGTTTATAGTAATAATAAAGATGTTAAGGCTGATTTATCGTGTGTGTGTGTGTGTGTGTTATGTGTGTTATGTATGTGTGTGTGTGTTATGTGTGTGTGTGTTATAGCTGGAGCAGGGACGGCCATAAACTGGTCAGTGCCTCCACAGACAACATCGTGTCTCAGTGGGACGTCCTGACTGGAGACTGTGACCAGAGGTTTCGCTTCCCTTCCCCCATCCTGAAGCTGCAGTGTCACCCCAGAGACATGTAGGTCACCACACACAACTATATACGTGTGTGTGTGTGTGTGTGCGTGTAACACCTGTAAGTGGTGTAACATGGAGGTGGTCCTGTGTTTCAGGGATAAAGTCCTGGTGTGTCCTATGAAGTCCGCTCCAGTGCTGCTGACTCTGTCTGATTCTAAACACGTGGTCCTGCCTGTTGATGACGACTCTGACCTCAACGTGGTGGCAGCGTTTGACCGGAGGGGAGAGTACATCTACACTGGAAACGCCAAAGGAAAGGTAGGACCACCACGATCACCTGAACCACGATCACCTGAACCACGATCACCTGAACCACGATCACCTGAACCACGATCACCTGAACCACGATCACCTGAACCACGATCACCTGAACCACGATCACCTGAACCACGATCACCTGAACCACGATCACCTGAACCATGATCACCTGAACCACGATCACCTGAACCTGTCTCACCTGAACCATGATCACCTGAACCCCTATCACCTGAACCTGTCACCTGAATCACGATCACCTGAACCCCTGTCACCTGAACCCCTGTCACACCTGAACCCCTATCACCTGAACCTGTCTCACCTGAACCTGTCTCACCTGAACCTGTCTCACCTGAACCCCTGTCACCTGAACCCGTCTCACCTGAACCCCTGTCTCACCTGAACCCCTGTCACACCTGAACCCCTGTCACACCTGAACCCCTGTCTCACCTGAACCTGTCTCACCTGAACCTGTCTCACCTGAACCCCTGTCACCTGAACCCCTCTCACCTGAACCCCTGTCTCACCTGAACCCCTGTCTCACCTGAACCCCTGTCTCACCTGAACCCCTATCACCTGAACCCCTATCACCTGAACCCCTGTCTCACCTGAACCCCTGTCTCACCTGAACCCCTGTCTCACCTGAACCCCTGTCTCACCTGAACCCCTGTCACCTGAACCTGTCTCACCTGAACCTGTCTCACCTGAACCCCTGTCTCACCTGAACCCCTGTCTCACCTGAACCCGTCTCACCTGAACCCCTGTCTCACCTGAACCCCTGTCACCTGAACCCCTATCACCTGAACCTGTCTCACCTGAACCCCTGTCTCACCTGAACCCCTGTCTCACCTGAACCCCTGTCTCACCTGAACCCCTGTCTCACCTGAACCCCTGTCACACCTAAACCCCTGTCACACCTGAACCTGTCTCACCTGAACCTGTCTCACCTGAACCCCTGTCACCTGAACCCCTCTCACCTGAACCCCTGTCTCACCTGAACCCCTGTCTCACCTGAACCCCTGTCTCACCTGAACCTGTCTCACCTGAACCCCTATCACCTGAACCCCTATCACCTGAACCCCTATCACCTGAACCCCTATCACCTGAACCCCTGTCTCACCTGAACCCCTGTCTCACCTGAACCCCTGTCTCACCTGAACCCCTGTCACCTGAACCCCTATCACCTGAACCTGTCTCACCTGAACCCCTGTCTCACCTGAACCCCTGTCTCACCTGAACCCCTGTCTCACCTGAACCCCTGTCTCACCTGAACCCGTCTCACCTGAACCCCTGTCTCACCTGAACCCCTGTCACCTGAACCCCTATCACCTGAACCCCTGTCTCACCTGAACCCCTGTCTCACCTGAACCCCTGTCTCACCTGAACCCCTGTCTCACCTGAACCCCTGTCTCACCTGAACCCCTGTCTCACCTGAACCCCTCTCACCTGAACCCCTGTCTCACCTGAACCCCTGTCTCACCTGAACCCCTGTCTCACCTGAACCCCTGTCTCACCTGAACCCCTGTCTCACCTGAACCCCTGTCACCTGAACCCCTGTCACTGACACTGACTGCTGCTTCAGGGATGAGGAACACTTTAAAGTTGAAGCTGAGTTTATGTATCTATTATTTAAGGAAAACAATATAAAACTGAAGAGTAGTCACACACACACACACACACACACACACACACACACACACACACACACACACACACACACACACACACACACTCTGACTCCAGTGTTTCTGCTGCAGATCCTGGTGTTAAACACCAACACTCAGGAGCTGGTGGCGTCCTTCAGGGTCACGACGGGCACCAGCAACACCACGGCCATTAAATCCATCGAGTTCGCCCGCAAGGGAAGGTGAGAGGTCATAGAAAGATGATGTCATCTGTAGTCTGGTCTGTTTTATTAAGTCCATAACACCATCAACAGGTTCATTCATAGTTTGATGCCTTCAGTGGAAATAGTCCTGAAAATAAACACACTGAAGAGAAGGGGTGTCGTGACCTTTGACCTTGGCTGTCTCTGGGTCAGTGACACGTGGTTTAACTCTAAACACTAAAGATAGTTGAACTCTAGTTAGAACTAAATAAAACATGACTAGTTTTATTATAAACTTAACATTATATGAATGAATCTAGAGTCAATGACAACATATTCACATTAAAACTATTATTATATATTATATATATTATAATACTATTATTATTATATAACAGATTCAATGATCAGTTAATCATCTGTTATGACAGTTAATTGACATGTTACATGTTATTAACATGTTATTAACATGTTATTAACATGTTATTAACATGAATTAGTTCCTCTGAGAAACACTGGATTCAAAGAAATCAAGTGTTGAACCATGAAGAAAAGGTTTGAACTGCTGTTATTTTAGTGACGTATCATCATGAACCATCAGGGGTCAGAGGTCAGGAACACTGTTGTACTAGTGGATATATCAGTGTTATTAGTGTGGTGTTATTAGTGTGGTGTTATGAGACAGAATGTTAACAGTGGAGTGAATAATGAAGTATTAACACTGCTGGTTGTTTATTTTACTGTTGTCCTCCAGTTGTTTTCTAATAAACACGGCGGACAGAATCATCAGAGTCTACGACGGCAGAGAAATACTCACCTGTGGCAGAGATGGAGAACCTGAACCCATGCAGAAGCTGCAGGACCTGGTCAACAGGTAGCACCCTAATAATACTACACTGGTAGTACTACACTAATAATACTACACTGGTAGTACTACACTAATAATACTACACTGGTAATACTACACTAGTAATACTACAATAATAATACTACACTGGTAATACTACACTGGTAATACTACACTAGTAATAGAACCTGAACCCATGCAGAAGCTGCAGGACCTGGTCAACAGGTAGCACCCTAATAATACTACACTGGTAGTACTACACTAATAATACTACACTGGTAGTACTACACTAATAATACTACACTGGTAATACTACACTAGTAATACTACAATAATAATACTACACTGGTAATACTACACTGGTAATACTACACTAGTAATAGAACCTGAACCCATGCAGAAGCTGCAGGACCTGGTCAACAGGTAGCACCCTAATAATACTACACTAATAATACTACACTAGTAACACTACACTAATAATACTACACTGGTAATACTACACTAATAATAGAACCTGAACCCATGCAGAAGCTGCAGGACCTGGTCAACAGGTAGCACCCTAATAATACTACACTGGTAGTACTACACTAATAATAGAACCTGAACCCATGCAGAAGCTGCAGGACCTGGTCAACAGGTAGCACCCTAATAATACTACACTGGTAGTACTACACTAATAATAGAACCTGAACCCATGCAGAAGCTGCAGGACCTGGTCAACAGGTAGCACCCTAATAATACTACACTGGTAGTACTACACTAATAATACTACACTGGTAGTACTACACTAATAATACTACACTGGTAATACTACACTAGTAATACTACAATAATAATACTACACTGGTAATACTACACTAGTAATAGAACCTGAACCCATGCAGAAGCTGCAGGACCTGGTCAACAGGTAGCACCCTAATAATACTACACTAATAATACTACACTAGTAACACTACACTAATAATACTACACTGGTAATACTACACTAATAATAGAACCTGAACCCATGCAGAAGCTGCAGGACCTGGTCAACAGGTAGCACCCTAATAATACTACACTGGTAGTACTACACTAATAATAGAACCTGAACCCATGCAGAAGCTGCAGGACCTGGTCAACAGGTAGCACCCTAATAATACTACACTGGTAGTACTACACTAATAATAGAACCTGAACCCATGCAGAAGCTGCAGGACCTGGTCAACAGGTAGCACCCTAATAATACTACACTGGTAGTACTACACTAATAATACTACACTGGTAGTACTACACTAATAATACTACACTGGTAATACTACACTAGTAATACTACAATAATAATACTACACTGGTAATACTACACTAGTAATAGAACCTGAACCCATGCAGAAGCTGCAGGACCTGGTCAACAGGTAGCACCCTAATAATACTACACTAATAATACTACACTAGTAACACTACACTAATAATACTACACTGGTAATACT
Organism: Lepturacanthus savala; assembly: GCA_030544235.1. Classification (NCBI taxonomy): domain Eukaryota; kingdom Metazoa; phylum Chordata; class Actinopteri; order Scombriformes; family Trichiuridae; genus Lepturacanthus; species Lepturacanthus savala. The sequence goes on from CM060463.1 coordinate 38,321,919, forward strand.
ACACTAATAATAGAACCTGAACCCATGCAGAAGCTGCAGGACCTGGTCAACAGGTAGCACCCTAATAATACTACACTGGTAGTACTACACTAATAATAGAACCTGAACCCATGCAGAAGCTGCAGGACCTGGTCAACAGGTAGCACCCTAATAATACTACACTGGTAGTACTACACTAATAATAGAACCTGAACCCATGCAGAAGCTGCAGGACCTGGTCAACAGGTAGCACCCTAATAATACTACACTGGTAGTACTACACTAATAATACTACACTGGTAGTACTACACTAATAATACTACACTGGTAATACTACACTAGTAATACTACAATAATAATACTACACTGGTAATACTACACTAGTAATAGAACCTGAACCCATGCAGAAGCTGCAGGACCTGGTCAACAGGTAGCACCCTAATAATACTACACTAATAATACTACACTAGTAACACTACACTAATAATACTACACTGGTAATACTACACTAATAATAGAACCTGAACCCATGCAGAAGCTGCAGGACCTGGTCAACAGGTAGCACCCTAATAATACTACACTGGTAGTACTACACTAATAATACTACACTAGTAACACTACACTAATAATACTACACTGGTAGTACTACACTAGTAATAGAACCTGAACCCATGCAGAAGCTGCAGGACCTGGTCAACAGGTAGCACCCTAATAATACAACACTGGTAGTACTACACTAATAATACTACACTGGTAATACTACACTAATAATACTACACTGGTAATACTACACTAATAATACTACACTAATAATACTACACTGGTAATACTACACTAATAATACTACACTAATAATACTACACTAGTAATAGAACCTGAACCCATGCAGAAGCTGCAGGACCTGGTCAACAGGTAGCACCCTAATAATACAACACTGGTAGTACTACACTAATAATACTACACTGGTAATACTACACTAATAATACTACACTAATAATACTACACTGGTAATACTACACTAATAATACTACACTAATAATACTACACTAGTAATAGAACCTGAACCCATGCAGAAGCTGCAGGACCTGGTCAACAGGTAGCACCATAATGATAACACACTGGTAGTACTACACTAATAATACTACACTGGTAATACTAACCTAATAATACTACACTGGTAATACTACACTAATAATAGAACCTGAACCCATGCAGAAGCTGCAGGACCTGGTCAACAGGTAGCACCCTAATAATACTACACTAGTAGTACTACACTAATAATACTACACTAGTAATACTACACTAGTAACACTACACTGGTAATACTACACTAGTAATAGAACCTGAACCCATGCAGAAGCTGCAGGACCTGGTCAACAGGTAGCACCCTAATAATACTACACTGGTAGTACTACACTAATAATAGAACCTGAACCCATGCAGAAGCTGCAGGACCTGGTCAACAGGTAGCACCCTAATAATAACACACTGGTAGTACTACACTAATAATACTACACTAGTAACACTACACTAATAATACTACACTAATAATACTACACTAGTAACACTACACTAATAATACTACACTGGTAATACTACACTAGTAATAGAACCTGAACCCATGCAGAAGCTGCAGGACCTGGTCAACAGGTAGCACCCTAATAATACTACACTGGTAGTACTACATTAATAATACTACACTGGTAATACTACACTGGTAATACTACACTGGTAATACTACACTAATAATACTACACTAATAATACTACACTAATAATAGAACCTGAACCCATGCAGAAGCTGCAGGACCTGGTCAACAGGTAGCACCCTAATAATACTACACTAGTAACACTACACTAATAATACTACACTAATAATACTACACTAGTAACACTACACTAATAATACTACACTAGTAATAGAACCAGAACCCAGGCAGAAGCTGCAGTACCTGGTCAACAGGTAGCACCCTAATAATACTACACTGGTAGTACTACACTAATAATACTACACTAGTAATACTACAATAATAATACTACACTGGTAGTACTACACTAGTAATAGAACCTGAACCCAGGCAGAAGCTGCAGGACCTGGTCAACAGGTAGCACCCTAATAATACTACACTAGTAACACTACACTAATAATACTACACTAATAATACTACACTAATAATACTACACTGGTAGTACTACACTAGTAATAGAACCTGAACCCAGGCAGAAGCTGCAGGACCTGGTCAACAGGTAGCACCCTAATAATAACACACTGGTAATACTACACTGATATATCCACACTAATAACACTACACTAATAATACTACACCGATATATCCACTGATAACACCGATATATCCGCCGATAACACCGATATATCCACTGATAACACTGATATATCCACTGATAACACCGATATATCCACTGATAACACCGATATATCCGCAGATAACACTGATAACACCGATATATCCACTGATAACACTGATATATCCACTGATAACACCGATATATCCGCTAATAACACCGATAACACTGATATATCCACTGATAACACCGATATATCCACTGATAACACTGATAACACCGATATATCCACTGATAACACCGATATATCCGCTGATAACACTGATATATCCGCCGATAACACCGATATATCTACTGATAACACCGATATATCCACTGATAACACCGATATATCCACTGATAACACTGATATATCCACTGATAACACCGATATATCCGCTGATAACACTGATATATCCGCCGATAACACCGATATATCCACTGATAACACCGATATATCCGCAGGTAACACTGATAACACCGATATATCCACTGATAACACTGATATATCCACTGATAACACTGATATATCCACTGATAACACCGATATATCCGCTGATAACACTGATATATCCGCCGATAACACCGATATATCCACTGATAACACCGATATATCCGCAGGTAACACTGATAACACCGATATATCCACTGATAACACTGATATATCCACTGATAACACTGATATATCCACTGATAACACCGATATATCCACTGATAACACCGATATATCCACCGATAACACCGATATATCCGCCGATAACACCGATATATCCACTGATAACACCGATATATCCACTGATAACACCGATATATCCGCTGATAACACCGATATATCCGCTGATAACACCGATATATCCACCGATAACACCGATATATCCGCCGATAACACCGATATATCCGCCGATAACACCGATATATCCACCGATAACACCGATATATCCACTGATAACACCGATATATCCACCGATAACACTGTTTTAACCTCCTCCTGTGGGGTTTTGCTGTCAGGACTCCATGGAAGCGCTGCTGCTTCTCTGGAGACGGCGAGTACATCGTGGCCGGTTCAGCCCGGCAGCACGCCCTCTACATCTGGGAGAAGAGCATCGGGAACCTGGTGAAGATCCTTCATGGGACCAGAGGAGAGCTGCTGCTGGACGTCGCTGTGAGTAGAAGACCCTGACGTTTAATCACACGTTAATATTCAACGAGATAAGTCACCATCTGACCTCTGACCTCCAGTGGCATCCTGTCCGCCCCATCATCGCCTCCATCTCCAGCGGAGTGGTGTCCATCTGGGCTCAGAACCAAGTGGTGAGTAGATCCTGACTGTGGAGTCACTGAAGTCTGGTTTATACGACTAAAGTCTGGTTTATACTTCTAAAGTCTGGTTTATACTTCTAAAGTCTGGTTTATACTTCTAAAGTCTGGTTTATACTTCTAAAGTCTGGTTTATACTAGTAAAGTCTGGTTTATTCTACTAAAGTCTGGTTTATACTTCTAAAGTCTGGTTTATACTTCTAAAGTCTGGTTTATTCTTCTAAAGTCTGGTTTATTCTTCTAAAGTCTGGTTTATTCTTCTAAAGTCTGGTTTATTCTTCTAAAGTCTGGTTTATTCTTCTAAAGTCTGGTTTATACTTCTAAAGTCTGGTTTATTCTTCTAAAGTCTAGTTTATTCTTCTAAAGTCTGGTTTATACTTCTAAAGTCTGGTTTATACTTCTAAAGTCTGGTTTATACTAGTAAAGTCTGGTTTATTCTACTAAAGTCTGGTTTATACTTCTAAAGTCTGGTTTATACTTCTAAAGTCTGGTTTATTCTTCTAAAGTCTGGTTTATTCTTCTAAAGTCTGGTTTATTCTTCTGAAGTCTGGTTTATTCTTCTAAAGTCTGGTTTATTCTACTAAAGTCTGGTTTATTCTACTAAAGTCTGGTTTATTCTTCTAAAGTCTGGTTTATTCTTCTAAAGTCTGGTTTATTCTACTAAAGTCTGGTTTATTCTTCTAAAGTCTGGTTTATTCTTCTAAAGTCTGGTTTATTCTTCTAAAGTCTGGTTTATTCTTCTAAAGTCTGGTTTATACGACTAAAGTCTGGTTTATACGACTAAAGTCTGGTTTACACTTCTAAAGTCTAGTTTATTCTTCTAAAGTCTAGTTTATTCTTCTAAAGTCTAGTTTATTCTACTAAAGTCTGGTTTATTCTACTAAAGTCTGGTTTATTCTAATAAAGCCTGGTTTATTCTACTAAAGTCTGGTTTATTCTAATAAAGCCTGGTTTATTCTACTAAAGTCTGGTTTATTCTACTAAAGTCTGGTTTATTCTAATAAAGCCTGGTTTATTCTACTAAAGTCTGGTTTATTCTACTAAAGTCTGGTTTATTCTAATAAAGTCTGGTTTATTCTAATAAAGTCTGGTTTATTCTAATAAAGTCTGGTTTATTCTAATAAAGTCTGGTTTATTCTAATAAAGTCTGGTTTATTCTAATAAAGCCTGGTTTATTCTACTAAAGTCTGGTTTATTCTACTAAAGTCTGGTTTATTCTACTAAAGTCTGGTTTATTCTAATAAAGTCTGGTTTATTCTAATAAAGCCTGGTTTATTCTATCTTTCTCTGCAGGAAAACTGGAGTGCGTTTGCTCCAGATTTTAAAGAACTGGACGAAAACGTAGAATACGAAGAGAGAGAATCTGAATTTGATATAGAAGATGAAGACAAGAGTGAACCTGAACAGACTGGTAACACACACACACACACACACACACACACACATACACACACACACACACACACACACACACACACAGTTTTTCCTGTATTAATTCTCATTGCTGTAGTTGTGCCTTTAGTGTTAAACCTGCTTCATGTATAAATCCTGACTCAACATAAACACGTCTGTTATTAGCTTTAATTAGAATTTAACTCATTCACTTCATCATAAATCAAAGCTGCAGTTTAATGGTTCCCCTGGAGCCTCCTATTACTGGTCTAACTGGTTCCACTGGTCTAACTGGTTCCACTGGTCTAACTGGTTCCACTGGTCTAACTGGTCTAACTGGTCTAACTGGTTCCACTGGTCTAACTGGTCTAACTGGTTCTACTGGTTCCACTGGTCTAACTGGTTCCACTGGTCTAACTGGTCTAACTGGTTCTACTGGTTCCACTGGTCTAACTGGTTCCACTGGTCTAACTGGTCTAACTGGTTCTACTGGTCTAACTGGTTCTACTGGTCTAACTGGTCTAACTGGTTCACCTGCTCCAGGTGCAGACGCAGCAGAGGATGAGGAGGTGGACGTCACCACTGTTGATCCCATCGTGGCGTTTTGCAGCAGGTGAGAATGAAGTTTACTAGTCGTTAGGTGTTTACTAGTAGTTAGGTGTTTACTAGTCGTTAGGTGTTTACTAGTCGTTAGGCGTTTACTGGTAGTTAGGTGTTTACTAGTAGTTAGGTGTTTACTAGTCGTTAGGTGTTTACTAGTCGTTAGGCGTTTACTGGTAGTTAGGTGTTTACTAGTAGTTAGGTGTTTACTAGTCGTTAGGTGTTTACTAGTAGTTAGGTGTTTACTAGTAGTTAGGTGTTTACTAGTCGTTAGGTGTTTACTAGTAGTTAGGTGTTTACTAGTCGTTAGGTGTTTACTAGTAGTTAGGTGTTTACTAGTCGTTAGGTGTTTACTAGTAGTTAGGTGTTTACTAGTCGTTAGGTGTTTACTAGTAGTTAGGCGTTTACTAGTAGTTAGGTGTTTACTAGTAGTTAGGTGTTTACTAGTCGTTAGGTGTTTACTAGTAAACACCTAACGACAACCATGATGATGGATGGATGATGGATGGATGATGGATGGATAGATGGATGATGGATGGATGGATGGATGGATGATGGATGGATGATGGATGGATGATGGATGATGATGGATGGATGGATGATGGATGGATGGATGATGGATGGATGATGATGGATGATGGATGGATGATGGATGGATGATGGATGGATGATGGATGGATGATGGATGGATGGATGATGGATGGATAGATGGATGATGGATGGATGATGGATGGATGATGGATGGATGGATGATGATGGATGATGGATGATGGATGGATAGATGGATGATGGATAGATGGATGATGGATGGATGGATGATGGATGGATGGATGGATGATGGATGATGGATGGATAGATGGATGATGGATGATGATGGATGATGATGATGATGATGATGGATGATGGATGATGATGGATGATGATGGATGATGATGGATGGATGATGATGGATGGATGGATGATGATGGATGGATGATGGATAGATGGATGATGGATGGATGTATGATGGATGGATGGATAGATGGATGATGGATAGATGGATGATGGATGGATGATGGATGGATGGATGATGATGGATGGATGATGGATGATGATGATGGATGATGGATGGATGGATGATGGATGATGATGATGGATGATGATGGATGGATGATGGATGGATGATGGATGGATGGATGGATGGATGGATGGATGGATGGATGATGGATGGATGGATGGATGATGATGGATGGATGGATGATGGATGGATGATGGATGATGATGGATGGATGGATGATGGATGGATGATGGATGGATGGATGGATGATGATGGATGATGGATGGATGATGGATGGATGATGGATGGATGGATGATGATGGATGATGGATGATGGATGGATAGATGGATGATGGATAGATGGATGATGGATGGATGGATGATGGAAGGATGGATGGATGATGGATGATGGATGGATAGATGGATGATGGATGGATGGATGGATGATGGATGGATGGATGATTGATGGATGGATGATGGATGATGGATGGATGGATGGATGGATGATGATGGATGGATGATGGATGATGGATGGATTGATGATGGATAGATGGATGATGGATGGATGGATGGATGATGGATGGTGGATGATGGATGGATGATGGATGGATGGATGGATGATTGATGGATGGATGATGGATGGATGGATGGATGATGGATGATGGATGGATGGATGGATGATTGATGGATGGATGATGGATGATGGATGGATGATGGATGGATGATGGATGATGGATGGATGATGGATGGATGGATGATGGATGGATGATGGATGATGATGTATGGATGATGGATGGATGGATGATGGATGGATGATGGATGGATGGATGGATGATAGATGATGATGGATGGATGGATGGATGATGATGGATGATGGATGGATGATGGATGATGATGGATGATGGATGATGGATGGATGGATGGATGATGGATGGATGGATGATGGATGGATGGATGGATGATGATGGATGATGGATGGATGATGGATGGATGGATGATGGATGGATGATGGATGGATGGATGATGGATGGATGATGGATGGATAGATGGATGATGGATGGATGATGGATGGATGATGGATGGATGGATGATGATGGATGATGGATGATGGATGGATAGATGGATGATGGATGGATGGATGATGGATGGATGATGGATGGATGGATGGATAGATGGATGATGGATAGATGGATGATGGATGGATGGATGGATGATGGATGGATGGATGGATGATTGATGGATGGATGATGGATGATGGATGGATGGATGGATGATGGATGGATGATGGATGATGGATGGATTGATGATGGATAGATGGATGATGGATGATGGATGGATGGATGATGGATGATGGATGGATGATGGATGATGGATGGATGGATGGATGGATGATGGATGGATGGATGATGGATGGATGGATGGATGATGGATGGATGATGGATGGATGATGGATGGATGGAGGATGGATGGATGATGGATGGATGGATGATGGATGGATGGAGGATGGATGGATGATGGATGGATGGATGATGGATGGATGATGGATGATGATGTATGGATGATGGATGGATGGATGATGGATGGATGATGGATGGATGGATGGATGATAGATGATGATGGATGGATGGATGATAGATGATGATGGATGGATGATGGATGGATGGATGATGGATGGATGATAGATGATGATGGATGATGGATGGATGGATGATAGATGATGGATGATGGATGATGGATGGATGATAGATGATGATGGATGATGGATGATGGATGGATGATGGATGGATGGATGATGATGGATGGATGATGGATGGATGATGGATGGATGATGATGGATGGATGATGGATGGATGGATAGATGGATGATGGATAGATGGATGATGGATGGATGATGGATGGATGGATGGATGGATGATGATGGATGGATGATGATGGATGATGATGGATGGATGGATGATAGATGATGATGGATGATGATGGATGGATGATGGATGGATGGATGATGGATGGATGATGGATGATGATGTATGGATGATGGATGGATGGATGATGGATGGATGATGGATGGATGGATGATAGATGATGATGGATGGATGATAGATGATGATGGATGGATGATGGATGGATGGATGATAGATGATGATGGATGGATGATGGATGGATGGATGATGGATGGATGGATGGATGATGGATGGATGATAGATGATGATGGATGATGGATGATGGATGGATGGATGATAGATGATGATGGATGATGGATGGATGGATGATAGATGATGATGGATGATGGATGATGGATGATAGATGATGATGGATGATGGATGGATGGATGATAGATGATGATGGATGATGGATGATGGATGGATGGATGATGGATGGATGATGGATGGATGGATGATAGATGATGATGGATGGATGGTTGATGGATGGATGGTTGATGGATGGATGGTTGATGGATGGATGGATGATAGATGATGATGGATGATGGATGGATGATGATGGATGATGGATGATGGATGAATGATGGATGAATGATGGATGATGATGGATGGATGGATGATAGATGATGATGGATGATGGATGATGGATGGATGATGGTTGATGGATGGATGATGGATGGATGATGGATGATGGATGGATGATGGATGGATGATTGATGGATGATGGATGGATGATGGATGGATGGATGATGGATGGATGATGGATGGATGGATGATGGATGGATGATGGATGGATGGATGATGTATGGATGATGGATGTATGGATGATGGATGGATGGATGATGGATGGATGAATGATGGATGGATGATGGATGGATGGATGGATGATGGATGGATGGATGATGGATGGATGGATGGATGATGGATGGATGATAGATGATGATGGATGATGGATGATGGATGGATGGATGATGGATGGATGGATGATAGATGATGATGGATGATGGATGATGGATGGATGGATGATGGATGGATGATGGATGATGGATGGATGATGGATGATGGATGGATGGATGATAGATGATGATGGATGGATGGTTGATGGATGGATGGTTGATGGATGGATGATGGATGGATGGATGATGGATGGATGGATGATGGATGATGATGGATGATGGATGGATGATGATGGATGATGGATGATGGATGAATGATGGATGATGATGGATGGATGGATGATGGATGATGATGGATGGATGATGGATGGATGGATGATGGATGGATGATGGATGATGATGTATGGATGATGGATGGATGATGGATGGATGATGGATGGATGATGGATGGATGGATGGATGATAGATGATGATGGATGGATGATAGATGATGATGGATGGATGATGGATGGATGGATGATAGATGATGAAGGATGGATGATGGATGGATGGATGGATGATGGATGGATGGATGATGGATGGATGATAGATGATGATGGATGATGGATGATGGATGGATGGATGATAGATGATGATGGATGATGGATGGATGGATGATGGATGGATGATGGATGATGGATGGATGGATGATGGATGGATGATGGATGGATGATAGATGATGATGGATGGTTGATGGATGGATGATGGATGGATGGATGATAGATGATGATGGATGATGGATGGATGATGATGGATGATGGATGGATGGATGGATGATAGATGATGATGGATGATGGATGGATGATGGTTGATGGATGGATGATGGATGGATGATGGATGATGGATGGATGATTGATGGATGGATGATGGATGGATGATGGATGATGGATGGATGATGGATGGATGATGGATGGATGGATGGATGATGGATGGATGATGGATGGATGATGGATGGATGGATGATGGATGGATGATGTATGGATGATGGATGGATGGATGATGGATGGATGAATGATGGATGGATGATGGATGGATGGATGGATGATGGATGGATGGATGGATGATAGATGATGATGGATGATGATGGATGGATGATGGATGGATGGATGGATGATGGATGGATGATGGATGATGATGTATGGATGATGGATGGATGGATGATGGATGGATGATGGATGGATGATGGATGGATGGATGATAGATGATGATGGATGGATGATGGATGGATGGATGATGGATGGATGGATGGATGATGGATGGATGATAGATGATGATGGATGATGGATGATGGATGGATGGATGATGGATGGATGGATGATAGATGATGATGGATGATGGATGGATGGATGATGGATGGATGATGGATGATGGATGGATGGATGATAGATGATGATGGATGGATGGTTGATGGATGGATGGTTGATGGATGGATGATGGATGGATGGATGATGGATGGATGGATGATAGATGATGATGGATGATGGATGGATGATGATGGATGATGGATGATGGATGAATGATGGATGATGATGGATGGATGGATGATAGATGATGATGGATGATGGATGATGGATGGATGATGGTTGATGGATGGATGATGGATGATGGATGATGGATGGATGATGGATGATGGATGGATGATGGATGATGGATGGATGATGGATGATGGATGGATGATGGATGATGGATGATGATGGATGATGGATAAATGGATCTCACACTCATGAACTCACTCTTTCAGAAATCTAGTAATAAAAATGTCAAACATCATTTAAACTCATATAATTTTAGAGATTGATTGACACGATCATGAGATTGTGATTAAATCCAGTTAAAATTCAGCAGTTTTTTATTGTCCTACATAAAATCCAGCGTTCCACCTGAAACCTGAAGCTGTTAGTTTTAGATGAATCTTCCTGACCCATTTAATTCCTGTCTATAACAAGTGAGAACTCTGAAAGAGCTTCTTTCCTGTTGATCAGACATTCTGACAGAGACAGATGGTCCCACCGAAGCTGTTCAGGTCTTTAATTCCATGTGTGGTGTTGTGGTGCAGTGATGAGGAGCTGGAGGACTACAAGGCCCTACTGTACCTGCCCATCGCTCCAGAGGTGGAGGACCCGGAGGAGAATCCCTTCGGGCTGCCGCCGGACGCCTCGGTCCAGAGCGCCGCTCCGGACGACGCCTCGGTGGGCGGAGACAAGAAGCAGCGGCAGCCTTCATCTGAGGGAGGCCCGGCCAAGAAGAAGGCCAGAACCACCACCATCGAGCTGCAGGGGGTGCCCAGTGATGGTGAGTAGTGACGGGAAGCGAGAACTGGTTCCTGTAGAGAACCGGTTCTAGTTCTGAGTTTGTTCTAGTTCTCTGGGAGTTTTGCACCTAACCCTAACCTTTAAAGTTAATTCTTTGGCAGACAGGCAATAATGACAGAAAATATAGAACCTGCATTAACGTGCGGTAAAATTAGTGTAGCATTAATTAATTAGTGAGTTAATGAGCTAATTAATGAATCTGTTTCCCTCCTCAGAGGTGCACCCCCTGCTGGGCGTGAAGGGGGACGGCAAGTCCAAGAAGAAGACCGCCGGCCGCCCTAAAGGCTCCAAAGGTAAAGACAAAGACTTCCCCTTCAGGCCCAAGCCCTACAGGGGTGAACGGCCCTCCTACCCCCTGGAGGCCCTGGGCAGCTCTGGCCTGGGAGGAGCAGGAGGAGCAGGAGGAGGAGCAGGAGGAGCAGGAGGAGGAGGAGGGATGAAGGGCAGGGCAGAGGGGGGCCTGGCCACAGGTAAGCTGCTGCTGCTGCTGCTGCTGCTGCTGCTGCTACTGCTGCTGGGTCTGGGAGCTCTGCTGCTGCTGGTAGTATGACTGACCTGGTCTGCTACCCCCCAGACCCCCTAAATACCCCTAAATACCCCTAAAACCACCTCAAACCACCTAAACCCACCACCTCACAGCTCTCTGACAGAAACCTGTAAATCCACAGTCTGGACTCAGAAATCTCAGATTTTCCTTCTCACATAAAACAAACTGACTCCAAATAACCAGAGGATCCACTCACAGAACCAGTTCACATATGGACCAGTTCAACCAAACCAGCAGCAAAGCAGCTTCTTTGTCTCTGGGTTTGGATTTTATCCATGTTCAGGATTTATTTCACATCCACAGCCAATAAAAGTTAGTTTCTGAAGTAGAAGCAAGAATAACCTTTAACCTTTACTTAACCAGGTAATAAACCCAGAGAGATCCAGGGTGACCTGGTCCAGAGGTCACAGAGGTCACAGCACAGGTCACTAAACCTGATCAAATAAACTACTACATTAAATTAAATAGCAAATAAAATTAACTTTAATGATAAAGTGAGATATGAGTTAACGTTTAATGATTGTAGTAGAGTATAATAGTTAAATATAAGTGTAGTAAAAATATTAAAATATGATGTTAAAATGCAAAGGATGCAGTTATTTATGATAAACAATGTAGAAATATATGAAATATATAATTAAAACATAAAATATAGTAACAATAAAACATGTTTAAACAGCAAAGACAATAGACAATAACAGCATTTAACATTTTATCATCATCAAGGAAAATTATTGAAGAAATAAAATGAACTAAACAGATGATCTAAAAAAAACTTGACTTTTCATTTCAGAAATGTGAATTAATGAATTAAAGTAAATTTCAGGACACAACCACTTGACCTTTGACCCTCTAGGGGGTTCTGGTGGACCAGTTATCACCAGTTATCACCAGTTATCAGTTATCACCAGTTATCACCAGTTATCACCAGTTACCACCAGTTATCACCAGTTACCACCAGTTACCACCAGTTACCATCAGTTATCACCAGTTATCACCAGTTATCACCAGTTATCACCAGTTACCATCAGTTATCACCAGTTATCACCAGTTATCACCAGTTATCACCAGTTACCATCAGTTATCACCAGTTATCACCAGTTACCACCAGTTACCACCAGTTACCACCAGTTACCATCAGTTATCACCAGTTATCACCAGTTATCACCAGTTATCACCAGTTACCATCAGTTATCACCAGTTACCATCAGTTATCACCAGTTATCACCAGTTATCACCAGTTATCACCAGTTATCACCAGTTATCAGTTATCACCAGTTATCACTAGTTACCACCAGTTACCACCAGTTACCACCAGTTATCACCAGTTATCACCAGTTATCACCAGTTACCATCAGTTATCACCAGTTATCACCAGTTACCATCAGTTATCACCAGTTATCACCAGTTATCACCAGTTATCACCAGTTATCACCAGTTACCATCAGTTATCACCAGTTATCACCAGTTATCACCAGTTATCACCAGTTATCAGTTATCACCAGTTATCACTAGTTACCACCAGTTACCACCAGTTACCACCAGTTACCACCAGTTACCACCAGTTATCAGTTATCACCAGTTACCATCAGTTATCACCAGTTATCACCAGTTACCATCAGTTATCACCAGTTATCAGTTATCACCAGTTATCACCAGTTATCACCAGTTACCACCAGTTATCAGTTATCACCAGTTATCACCAGTTATCACCAGTTATCAGTTATCACCAGTTATCACCAGTTATCACCAGTTATCACTAGTTACCACCAGTTACCACCAGTTACCACCAGTTATCAGTTATCACCAGTTATCACCAGTTATCACCAGTTACCATCAGTTATCACCAGTTATCACCAGTTATCACCAGTTATCACCAGTTATCACCAGTTACCACCAGTTACCACCAGTTACCATCAGTTACCATCAGTTATCACCAGTTATCACCAGTTATCACCAGTTACCATCAGTTATCACCAGTTATCACCAGGTATCACCAGGTATCACCAGTTATCACCAGTTATCACCAGTTATCACCAGGTATCACCAGTTATCACCAGTTATCACCAGTTATCACCAGTTACCACCAGTTACCACCAGTTACCACCAGTTACCACCAGTTACCATCAGTTATCACCAGTTATCACCAGTTATCACCAGTTACCATCAGTTATCACCAGTTATCACCAGTTATCACCAGTTATCACCAGTTATCACCAGTTACCATCAGTTATCACCAGTTATCACCAGTTACCACCAGTTACCATCAGTTATCACCAGTTATCACCAGTTATCACCAGTTACCATCAGTTATCACCAGTTATCACCAGTTATCACCAGTTATCAGTTATCACCAGTTACCACCAGTTACCACCAGTTACCACCAGTTACCATCAGTTATCACCAGTTATCACCAGTTATCACCAGTTATCACCAGTTACCATCAGTTATCACCAGTTATCACCAGTTATCACCAGTTATCACCAGTTATCAGTTATCACCAGTTATCACTAGTTACCACCAGTTACCACCAGTTACCACCAGTTATCAGTTATCACCAGTTACCATCAGTTATCACCAGTTATCACCAGTTATCAGTTATCACCAGTTATCACCAGTTATCACCAGTTACCACCAGTTATCAGTTATCACCAGTTATCACCAGTTATCACCAGTTATCACCAGTTATCACCAGTTATCAGTTATCACCAGTTATCACCAGTTATCACCAGTTATCACCAGTTATCACTAGTTACCACCAGTTACCACCAGTTATCAGTTATCACCAGTTATCACCAGTTATCACCAGTTATCACCAGTTATCACCAGTTATCACCAGTTACCATCAGTTACCATCAGTTATCACCAGTTATCACCAGTTACCATCAGTTATCACCAGTTATCACCAGTTATCACCAGTTATCACCAGTTATCACCAGTTACCATCAGTTATCACCAGTTATCACCAGTTACCACCAGTTACCACCAGTTACCATCAGTTATCACCAGTTATCACCAGTTATCACCAGTTATCACCAGTTACCATCAGTTATCACCAGTTATCACCAGTTATCACCAGTTATCAGTTATCACCAGTTATCACTAGTTACCACCAGTTACCACCAGTTACCACCAGTTACCACCAGTTATCAGTTATCACCAGTTACCATCAGTTATCACCAGTTATCACCAGTTATCACCAGTTATCACCAGTTATCAGTTATCACCAGTTATCACCAGTTATCACCAGTTATCACCAGTTACCACCAGTTATCAGTTATCACCAGTTATCACCAGTTATCACCAGTTATCACCAGTTATCAGTTATCACCAGTTATCACCAGTTATCACCAGTTATCACCAGTTATCACTAGTTACCACCAGTTACCACCAGTTATCAGTTATCACCAGTTATCACCAGTTATCACCAGTTATCACCAGTTACCATCAGTTACCATCAGTTATCACCAGTTATCACCAGTTATCACCAGTTACCATCAGTTATCACCAGTCATCACCAGTTATCACCAGTTATCACCAGTTATCACCAGTTATCACCAGGTATCACCAGTTATCACCAGTTACCACCAGTTATCACCAGGTATCACCAGTTATCACCAGGTATCACCAGTTATCACCAGTTATCACCAGTTATCACCAGTTATCACCAGTTATCACCAGTTACCATCAGTTACCATCAGTTATCACCAGTTATCACCAGTTATCACCAGTTACCATCAGTTATCACCAGTTATCACCAGTTATCACCAGTTATCACCAGTTATCACCAGTTACCATCAGTTATCACCAGTTATCACCAGTTACCACCAGTTACCATCAGTTATCACCAGTTATCACCAGTTATCACCAGTTATCACCAGTTACCATCAGTTATCACCAGTTATCACCAGTTACCACCAGTTACCACCAGTTACCATCAGTTATCACCAGTTATCACCAGTTATCACCAGTTATCACCAGTTACCATCAGTTATCACCAGTTATCACCAGTTATCACTAGTTACCACCAGTTACCACCAGTTACCACCAGTTACCACCAGTTACCACCAGTTATCAGTTATCACCAGTTACCATCAGTTATCACCAGTTATCACCAGTTATCACCAGTTATCAGTTATCACCAGTTATCACCAGTTATCACCAGTTACCACCAGTTATCAGTTATCACCAGTTATCACCAGTTATCACCAGTTATCACCAGTTATCAGTTATCACCAGTTATCACCAGTTATCACCAGTTATCACCAGTTATCACTAGTTACCACCAGTTATCACCAGTTATCACCAGTTATCACCAGTTATCACCAGTTATCACCAGTTACCATCAGTTACCATCAGTTATCACCAGTTATCACCAGTTATCACCAGTTATCACCAGTTACCATCAGTTATCACCAGTTATCACCAGTTATCACCAGTTATCACCAGTTACCATCAGTTATCACCAGTTATCACCAGTTATCACCAGTTATCACCAGTTATCAGTTATCACCAGTTATCACCAGTTATCACCAGTTACCACCAGTTATCAGTTATCACCAGTTATCACCAGTTATCACCAGTTATCACCAGTTATCAGTTATCACCAGTTATCACCAGTTATCACCAGTTATCACCAGTTATCACTAGTTACCACCAGTTACCACCAGTTATCAGTTATCACCAGTTATCACCAGTTATCACCAGTTACCATCAGTTACCATCAGTTATCACCAGTTATCACCAGTTATCACCAGTTACCATCAGTTATCACCAGTCATCACCAGTCATCACCAGTTATCACCAGTTATCACCAGTTATCACCAGTTATCACCAGGTATCACCAGTTATCACCAGTTACCACCAGTTATCACCAGGTATCACCAGTTATCACCAGTTATCACCAGTTATCACCAGTTATCACCAGTTATCACCAGTTATCACTAGTTACCACCAGTTACCACCAGTTACCACCAGTTATCAGTTATCACCAGTTACCATCAGTTATCACCAGTTATCACCAGTTATCACCAGGTATCACCAGTTATCACCAGTTACCATCAGTTACCATCAGTTACCACCAGTTATCACCAGTTATCACCAGTTATCACCAGTTACCATCAGTTACCATCAGTTATCACCAGTTATCACCAGTTATCACCAGTTATCACCAGTTACCATCAGTTACCATCAGTTACCATCAGTTATCACCAGTTATCACCAGGTATCACCAGTTATCACCAGTTACCATCAGTTACCATCAGTTATCACCAGTTATCACCAGGTATCACCAGTTATCACCAGTTACCATCAGTTACCATCAGTTACCACCAGTTATCACCAGTTATCACCAGTTACCACCAGGTATCACCAGGTATCACCAGTTACCACCAGGTATCACCAGGTATCACCAGGTATCACCAGTTATAAGTTATCACCAGGTATCACCAGGTATCACCAGGTATCACCAGGTATCACCAGTTATCACCAGTTATCACCAGTTATCACCAGTTATCACCAGTTATCACCAGTACAGGCTCTAATCACTGTGATTATGGATTATTATCTGAAAACAAGCTGGTGTTGATGCTGTTGACAGAAAAGACTAGAAAACTACTAAACTACAAAACTACCACTAAACCTCTAAACTACTAAAGTACAAAACTACCACTAAACCTCTAAACTACTAAAGTACAAAACTACCACTAAACCTCTAAACTACTAAAGTACAAAACTACCACTAAACCTCTAAACTACTAAAGTACAAAACTACCACTAAACCTCTAAACTACTAAAGTACAAAACTACCACTAAACCTCTAAACTAGTAAAGTACAAAACTACCACTAAACCTCTAAACTACTAAAGTACAAAACTACCACTAAACCTCTAAACTAGTAAAGTACAAAACTACCACTAAACCTCTAAACTACTAAAGTACAAAACTACCACTAAACCTCTAAACTACTAAAGTACAAAACTACCACTAAACCTCTAAACTACTAAAGTACAAAACTACCACTAAACCTCTAAACTACTAAAGTACAAAACTACCACTAAACCTCTAAACTACTAAACCACTGAGGCATCTTCACTGAGGTCTTCTATCAGAGATCAGAACATAACACATATCACAACATAATCTAACAGATGTGAAATGAGAAGCATCTGATCATGTATGAAATGATGTGAGTGGACACTGATATAGAACTGATGAACTGATGAATGTCAGCCTGGTGGTCTGCTGGTTCCTCCCAGACTGTAGCTCTACACTACAGAGCACACTACACTACACTCTAGATAACACCAGGCTAAACACCAGGCTAAACACCAGGCTAACACCAGGCTAAACACCAGGCTAAACACCAGGCTAAACACCAGGCTAACCACCAGGCTAAACACCAGGCTAAACACCAGATAACACCAGATAACACCAGGCTAACACCAGGCTAACCACCAGGCTAAACACCAGGCTAAACACCAGGCTAAACACCAGGCTAACCACCAGGCTAAACACCAGGCTAAGCACCAGGCTAAGCACCAGGCTAAGCACCAGGCTAAGCACCAGGCTAAACACCAGGCTAAACACCAGGCTAAACACCAGGCTAACACCAGGCTAAGCGCCAGGCTAAGCGCCAGGCTAAACACCAAGCTAAACACCAGGCTAAACACCAGGCTAACACTAGATAACACCAGGCTAAACACCAGGCTAACACTAGATAACACCAGGCTAAACACCAGGCTAAACACCAGGCTAAACACCAGGCTAAACACCAGGCTAAGCACCAGGCTAAACACCAGGCTAACACTAGATAACACCAGGCTAACACCAGGCTAAACACCAGGCTAAACACCAGGCTAAGCACCAGGCTAAGCACCAGGCTAAACACCAGGCTAACATATGATGATGTTAACATGGGGATGCCTGATTTTTCTACTGGTCAGACTGGTTTTCTACTGGTCAGACTGGTTTTCTACTGGTCAGACTGGTTTTTCTACTGGTCAGCCTGGTTTTTCTACTGGTCAGACTGGTTTTTCTACTGGTCAGACTGGTTTTCTACTGGTCAGACTGGTTTTTCTACTGGTCAGCCTGGTTTTTCTACTGGTCAGCCTGGTTTTTCTACTGGTCAGACTGGTTTTCTACTGGTCAGCCTGGTTTTTCTACTGGTCAGCCTGGTTTTTCTACTGGTCAGCCTGGTTTTCTACTGGTCAGCCTGGTTTTCTACTGGTCAGCCTGGTTTTTCTACTGGTCAGACTGGTTTTCTGATGCTACTATCATGGCTGGTGGTGGTGGGTGGTGCAGCTTGTTTCCCTGACGGCTAGCTGGCTAGTCTTCGTCTACTTCCTGCTTGACCTTTGACCTCCTGCTCCCTCTCCCGCTCCTACGGCTTGTGATGTGCTGGTGTGTTGCAGCAGCTGCTCAGGTCCTGTCTTTCTGTCTGTGTGGTTCTGAGATGATGTTGATTGTTGTCTGTTTTAATCGTCATCTTCACCTGATTGTTGTTGAACATCGACACCAATTAAATTTAGAAACTCGCTGGAATTCAACACCAGCACAAACATCAATTGGCTGTTTTTGCATGTTCATACATGTTTAACAGGTTAACTGAAGTAATTGTTCTGTAAACTCAAAGAGAAATGGTTTAATAAACCATCACTCACATTTTAAAACTTCATCTTATATCATTTATTAATTATCATCTTATATGATTCATGTTCTCTTTCCTTCCAGTGTTTTATAGATATTATGTCATGTTTTATATTCCATTTGATCCAAAATCAGAAGTGTGTGTGTGTGTGTCTGTGTGTGTGTGTGTGTGTGTGTGTGTGTGTGTGTGTGTGTGTGTGTGTGTGTGTGTGTGTGTGTGTGTGTGTGTGTGTGTGTGTGTGTGTGTGTGTGTGTGTGTGTGTGTGTGTGTGTGTGTGTGTGTGTGTGTTATTGGTTTAACACCGTTGTGTGTTTCTCTACAGGGACTCTGGTGTCTCAGTCCTACAAACAGCATGACATGGGAGGGATGGACTGATGCCTCTGAGTTGTTGACCAGCACCGACGGCTCCTCCAGACTCACAGCTGGATGTCATGAACAGACTGATGAGCCGCCTGTTGGTGGCAGACTGTTTCCTCTGCAGAACCATCACAGGCAGCTTCCTGGACCTGGATCTGATCCAGGAACCACCACGTCCTCTAGGATCCACCCTGTATAGATCAGCCCTGTCCTCATAGTGTGTGTTGTCTTCTTGTTGTTTTTATACATATTAAAACATTTTGATTTGTAAGTAACACGCTGTCCTGTGTTTCCTGAACTATTGACAGACACATGTTGGATAAAGATGCATCAGCCATGAGGATTTAAACAAAATCATCATTGGGTATTAATCAGAATCTCAGAATATTCTACCAGACCAACCATGTTCTACCAGACCAACCATGTTCTACCAGACCAACCATGTTCTACCAGACCAACCATGTTCTACCAGACCAACCATGTTCTACCAGACCAACCATGTTCTACCAGACCAACCATGTTCTACCAGACCAACCAACCATATTCTACCAGACCAACCAACCATGTTCTACCAGACCAACCAACCATGTTCTACCAGACCAACCATGTTCTACCAGACCAACCATATTCTACCAGACCAACCAACCATATTCTACCAGACCAACCAACCATGTTCTACCAGACCAACCATGTTCTACCAGACCAACCATATTCTACCAGACCAACCAACCATGTTCTACCAGACCAACCAACCATGTTCTACCAGACCAACCATGTTCTACCAGACCAACCATATTCTACCAGACCAACCAACCATATTCTACCAGACCAACAACCATATTCTACCAGACCAACAACCATATTCTACCAGACCAACCATGTTCTACCAGACCAACCATATTCTACCAGACCAACAACCATATTCTACCAGACCAACCAACCATGTTCTACCAGACCAACCATGTTCTACCAGACCAACCATGTTCTACCAGACCAACCAACCATATTCTACCAGACCAACAACCATATTCTACCAGACCAACAACCATATTCTACCAGACCAACCATGTTCTACCAGACCAACCAACCATATTCTACCAGACCAACCAACCATATTCTACCAGACCAACAACCATATTCTACCAGACCAACAACCATATTCTACCAGACCAAACATATTCTACCAGACCAACCATGTTCTACCAGACCAACCAACCATATTCTACCAGACCAACCATATTCTACCAGACCAACAACCATATTCTACCAGACCAACAACCATATTCTACCAGACCAACAACCATATTCTACCAGACCAAACATATTCTACCAGACCAACCAACCATATTCTACCAGACCAACCATATTCTACCAGACCAAACATATTCTACCAGACCAACCATATTCTACCAGACCAACAACCATATTCTACCAGACCAACAACCATATTCTACCAGACCAACCATATTCTACCAGACCAACAACCATATTCTACCAGACCAACCATATTCTACCAGACCAACAACCATATTCTACCAGACCAACAACCATGTTCTACCAGACCAACCAACCATATTCTACCAGACCAACCATATTCTACCAGACCAACCAACCATATTCTACCAGACCAACCATATTCTACCAGACCAAACATATTCTACCAGACCAACAACCATATTCTACCAGACCAAACATATTCTACCAGACCAACCAACCATATTCTACCAGACCAACCAACCATATTCTACCAGACCAAACATATTCTACCAGACCAACCAACCATGTTCTACCAGACCAACCATATTCTACCAGACCAACAACCATATTCTACCAGACCAACCATATTCTACCAGACCAACCATGTTCTACCAGACCAACCAACCATGTTCTACCAGACCAACCGTATTCTACCAGAACAATCATATTCTACCAGAACAATCGTATTCTACCAGAACAATCATATTCTACCAGAACAATCATATTCTACCAGACCAACCAACCATGTTCTACCATTATAATCTGGAAAATATGTTAATATTAATCCTGGATTACTTTAACCTCATGTTGTGAAGGTTTCATCTCTTAACAAAAATATGTTTGTGTAGTGGGCGACATGGTGGACCAGGGGTTAGAGCTGTAGCCTCACAGCAAGAAGGTCCAGGTTCTAGACCTCCTTGATCCTGGGTCTGGGACCTTTCTGTGTGGAGGTTCATGTTCTCTCTGTGTCCGGTGGGTTTTCTCCAGGTTCTAGTCCTGGTCCAGGTTCTAGTCCTGGTCCAGGTTCTCCAGCTTCCTCCTCCAGTCCAAACATGCTGAGGTTAATTGGAGACTAAATTGTCCATAGGTGTGAGTGTGTGAGTGAATGGTGTGTGTGTCCGTGATTGGCTGGAGACCATCTGGGGTGTATCCCTGCCGCTCACCTGTACTGTGCTGTGATTGGCTGCAGCAGACCATGTGACCCTGATGAGGAATAAACGGATATAGAAGATGAGGTGAGATGTTGTGTAGTCGATAATAATAATAAATATTATATAACATTTCTATACAATAAAACAAGCAATCACAGAACTTTACATATTAAAAAAAGAATGATACACACATCCTCCCATATTCTATGGGAGGATGTGTACTCATACATCCTCATACTCTATGTATGTTGAACTGTTAATTCACTAATTTAATTTCCTAAATTATATATATATATATATATCTCAATTAGTATTTTTGTAAACGTCCACAGTAGGGCTTTTATTTTGGTAACCAGCGGAAGGAGTACCGGTTGACGGGCCGGCAGCAGCACCAGTCTGTCGGTGTCGGTGCTGCGGAGCTAACACCGGTAGCAGCGGTCGGTGTGGGTGCTGCGGAGCTACAGCTAAACCCCGGTAGCAGCGGTCGGAGCCCCGGATGCTGCTCTACCGCGGTCCGCTAGTCTCTGGCCGTTAACGGAGCTCAGAGTGATGGAACTGGACAAGATGGACGAGAAGGACTGGCGGTACCACGGAGAGGGAAACAAGAGCCTGGTGGTGTCACACGGCCAGGTGGGTCCGCTAGCGGCTAAGCTAACGGCTAGGCTAACGGCTAGGCTAGCCCCGTGGAGCTAGAGGAGTTTTAAATCCACTTTGTTGACGTTCAACGCGCTTCAGCTCGGTGAAACTTCGCAGTAGAACATGTTGAAAACTGTATTTTAGGTGAAAAGTCAACTGTCAGGATTTGTCGTCCTGGGTTAGCCGGTATTTTTAGCTTTTAGCCGGTTAGCATCAGTTTATAGTTTTCAAATAAACAAATGGAAAGAGATCGATACACGTGAACGACTTAATTCAGGCTTTATTCAGCAGCAGCAGCAGTTTACCGGGATGTCCGTTCACCTGCAGCCGGTTACCGGGCTGACAGGCCGGGGTCACCCGGTGTAACAGCAGCCACCGGGCGGCTGGCTGAAGCAACCCGGCGAAACGACACTTTTCTCGGCTACTGCCTCCTGGACCAGCCCGTCTGTCGAGTCTAGTTTAATGGGTCCTCAGAACCTTGAAGTAAAAGTAGAAATACTACTAAATGACACTCGTCCTCCATTAATAACGTTTAGTAAAAGTACATAAATATCACAAGTAAAACCCCATTTGACAGATGTAAATTTCTATTCACAGAATTGTAATGTTTTATGTTTTTATACCTGTCATTGAGCCTGTGCAGTTTATTGAATTATCCGTGACAAACAATCTGCAAAATCATATCATTGAGTTGAAGCGATATTTGAAACTTTATCCTCTTATTGTAGATAGATCAGGTGTATATATGTGTATATATGTGTAGTTTAACCTATGGTGCAGTGTAAAGTAGCATCACATGGACACCTGTGAGTAGAACTGCTGTTTAGTGGATGTGTGGGTAACAGGTAACATTCCATCCCAGGTGGTGATAGATGCTGGGTGCTGCGTTCACTGACCCCTCCCTCTGTGTGACTGACTGTAGGAAAAGTGTCATTCATCAGGCTCGTCTCATCATGTTGTTGTTGAGCAATAATATGTGGAAATGAAGTGAATGACAGAGTGTGTGTGAAATGTTCCACAGCTTTAACACAGTCATGAACACATGGAATAACCTGTTTTTTATTCGCATTGTGTTTTACTTCACTCTTCTGTATTTTTCTTTTATTTCAGCTGAAATGTAGTGACGTTTAGGGGAAGGTCGGCATAGACACATGGATTAATATCAGGTTTGGTAATATAGATAAAAGCTCCTATCCAGGAAATCAATGGTGAACGTGTGTGTGGCTGAAATAACGTGACAGGATTGTCTGGTTTTAATCCATTCAATAAAAACTCCCCAGTGATATGAAGTATGACCACCACCAGATGTTAAAGGCATAGAGACATCACAGCGTCTCTGATAAAATAAAACATGGATAATAAAACATCCAGTATAAATAGAGGAACCAGTGGTTACTGGTTATCTGCAACATGTTGTCAACTGTTTCTCTGATAGAACCACGGCTGATGAACCTTGTTGGTGGAGCTTCACTGGTTTCTGTAAATGTGGATTCATTTACTGAAGTTAACGTCTTATTTACCTGCAGTTTAAACCTCAGGATGGAATTAGATCCTGAGTCCTAAGAACGAGGTGGAAGAACGGCCATATTCTGTTTTAAAAATATAATATTCAGAAAACATTGTTGTGGAACAATAATCTAATTGTATTGATTCTGTATGTTAAGGGTCAGTTATTTATAGTCAGTTAATCTCCAGAGATGTCTGTTGAGGTATAAGTTGACCTGTGACCCTGTAAATGTCAGGAAATGTAAAACATGAGGATCCAACGCTCCAGGTGACATCCTGAGCGGTTTTGCTGCTCCACTGATTCCTAAACTCCATGTTAACCAGGAAGCTGCTCGTTAGGGTCAGGGTCAGGGTCAGGGTTAGGGATGGGGTTAGGGTTAGCTTTAATCATTAGCTTCAATCCATCCTGCAGGTTAGATGCTGCGTATCCTCCAATGAGATTTTATTTTTGAACGTTTGGATGTGCTGTTAGTTACTATAGCAACAGTGAATCCATGAATCTCTGGACTTGATCCTGAATTCACTCCATGGACGTTTCTACTCGTCTGGTCCTAACTCGGCTGGTTTCCTGTTTTCTGTCGTTGCAGCTTTCCAGAGTTCTACGTCTGCTCAAGTATCCAGCAGAAGACTCTGAAAACCCTCCACAGGTAAAGGTGACGCTGTGGGAATGTTCATCTGTGTTGTCTTCATGTTTTTATATAAAACACAGACTCTGTAGAGATGGAGTTTGAACCTTTCAGTCAGATCTGCTGGATCTTTATGTTTTTCTGTGGTTTCTGTGATTCTGCTGTTGGAGCAGTTCAATGATCCAATTCACTACAAGATCAATCAAACCTGTTAGAAAACGTCTCCTTGCTTTTAGTGGAGTGACTGGAGCAACGCTGCATTTAGTGTCTGGAGATGCAGCCTCATCTAAACCTTCCTGCAGTTAATGGACAGAATCAATGTGGGACCTGATGTAATGACAGGTTCATCTGACTCTACAGGTTCCTCCACCACCTACAACAGGAATAACAAACCACACGAAGCAGCCAGTCAGCGACGAAGCTGCTGAGTGTTGGTTGTGTTTTTATTTTCTGGAACTAATAGTTTTTCTCTGAAGAAATCATTATTATTATTATTATATATTATATATATATTATTATTAACATTTGGTTAATTCCCAGCTGAAGTTGTATCCAGGGTTAGGGTTGACCCTCCACCCAGGGTCTGACTGGACGTTGATCAGAATCATTTATGGTGGTAGGAAGTTAGTGTTCTCACCTTCACTAACAGCAGCAATGACCCGGAGGTCATCAGACCCGGAGGTCATCAGACCCGGAGGTCATCAGACCCGGAGGTCATCAGACCCGGAGGTCATCAGACCGGGAGGTCAGTAGACCGGGAGGTCAGTAGACCGGGAGGTCAGTAGACCGGGAGGTCAGTAGACCTGGACCACGTTGCTGACCCTTCACATAACATGTCCTCTGAGTGTAAACACACTGATGTGTGAGCAGTTATCTACCAGAGCTGCAGGACATCACTGCTTTACAACCTCAGACAACACTGTTAATTATTTCATTATGAACATGTGGAGCTAGTAACAGTATTTGTTTAGGTGTAGTTGTAGTGTAGTTGTGTGTTTTAGTTGTAGTGTAGTGTGTTGTGTTGTAGTGTGTTGTGTCTTATAGTGTAGTGTGTTGTAGTGTAGTGGTAGTGTAGTGGTAGTGTAGTGGTAGTGTAGTGGTAGTGTAGTGGTAGTGTAGTGGTAGTGTAGTGGTAGTGTAGTGGCAGTGTAGTGGTAGTGTAGTGGTAGTGTAGTGTAGTGGTAGTGTAGTGGTAGTATAGTGGTAGTATAGTGGTAGTGTAGTGGTAGTGTAGTGGTAGTATAGTGGTAGTGTAGTTGTAGTGTAGTGGTAGTGTAGTGGTAGTGTAGTTGTAGTATAGTTGTAGTTGTAGTATAGTGGTAGTGTAGTGGTAGTGTAGTGGTAGTGTAGTGGTAGTGTAGTGGTAGTGTAGTGGTAGTGTAGTGGTAGTGTAGTTGTAGTGTAGTGGTAGTGTAGTGGTAGTGTAGTTGTAGTGTAGTGGTAGTGTAGTGGTAGTGTAGTGGTAGTGTAGTGGTAGTGTAGTGGTAGTGTAGTGGTAGTTGTAGTGTAGTGGTAGTGTAGTGGTAGTGTAGTTGTAGTGTAGTTGTAGTGTAGTGGTAGTGTAGTGGTAGTGTAGTGGTAGTGTAGTGGTAGTGGTAGTGTAGTGGTAGTGTAGTGGTAGTGTAGTGGTAGTGTAGTGGTAGTGTAGTGGTAGTGTAGTGGTAGTGTAGTTGTAGTGTAGTGGTAGTATAGTGGCAGTGTAGTTGTAGTGTAGTGGTAGGGTAGTGTAGTGGTAGTGTAGTGGTAGTGTAGTGGTAGTGTAGTGGTAGTGTAGTGGTAGTATAGTGGTAGTGGTAGTGTAGTGGTAGTGTAGTTGTAGTGTAGTGGTAGTGTAGTTGTGGTAGTGTAGTGGTAGTGTAGTGGTAGTGTAGTGGTAGTGTAGTGGTAGTGTAGTTGTAGTGTAGTTGTAGTGTAGTGGTAGTGTAGTGGTAGTGTAGTGGTAGTGTAGTGGCAGTGTAGTTGTAGTGTAGTGGTAGTGTAGTGGCAGTGTAGTGGCAGTGTAGTGGTAGTGTAGGTGTAGTGGTAGTGTAGTGGTAGTGTAGTGGTAGTGTAGTGGTAGTATAGTGGTAGTGGTAGTGTAGTGGTAGTGTAGTGGTACTGTAGTGGTAGTATAGTGGTAGTGTAGTTGTAGTATAGTGGTAGTGTAGTGGTAGTGTAGTGGCAGTGTAGTGGCAGTGTAGTGGTAGTGTAGGTGTAGTGGTAGTGTAGTGGTAGTGTAGTGGTAGTATAGTGGTAGTGTAGTTGTAGTGTAGTGGTAGTGTAGTGGTAGTGTAGTGGTAGTATAGTGGTAGTGTAGTGGTAGGGTAGTGTAGTTGTAGTGTAGTGGTAGTGTAGTGTAGTGGTAGTGTAGTGGTAGTGTAGTGGTAGTGTAGTTGTAGTGTAGTGGTAGTGTAGTGGTAGTGTAGTGTAGTGGTAGTGTA